>VXBL01001832.1:213028-252601 GCA_013400195.1 Aramus guarauna
TTTTTTTTTTTTTTTTTGTCTAGAGTTGGCAGTTGCTTTAAAAAGCACTTGCTTGGGTAGTTTGGAAGGGGGTTTTGTTCGATTTTGGTGGGGTGGGTTCCTGCAGTTGTTATTACTGACAGACAAAATGGCAAGTGAAATCACCCTGTCAGTTGGGAAATTGAAAGAGCTAGTTTAATAGAAGACTGATGTCAGAGACATCAGTAAGGATTTTTGTCAAACCTTTGAAGCCTATTTAAAGATGACTGACAGCAGATTGTAGTAAAAGAAAACTGTATGTGCTAGCAATCTGCTATTGAATGTTTAACTAATGAAAATATTCTAGAATTTAAATGTGATTTTTCAATAGGTGCAAAAATGGATTAAGTGTAGCACAGCTTTGAGTTTGTCTGAAAGTTATGAGACTAGTAAGACCTTTTTAATATTCCTTGTAACAATACAAATGCAATACTTTCCTTCCATTTATTTGTTCAGAATTCCATTGGTAATCTGGAATGTTTATTATAAAATTTCAAATGTAATTAAAAACCATGCAACAGCCAACCTAGTATTTGCCTCTACTTAGATGCCATAGTAACATTTAGTCATTTAAATAAAATTACTGTTATTTTATTTTTATTATTAGCAGAGGCAAAGCTTCCTAGAAGTAGATGTACATCTACAATAAATCAAATGCTCAAAAGTATGTTCTTTATTCAGCTGCACTTTAAAATATGACACCTCTGTAAAATGTGATTGATTTCGGTAATACAAAGTGAGCTGTACTGAATATATGAGCATAAGTAAGCACTAGTTATGAAAAGAGGTGTTTATGTGGGCTTTATCAAGTTACACTTCTTGGGGAAACTTCCTGTTTCTTAAGATTGTAGATAACATTGTGGATCTGCCTCTCAGCAGTGACATGAAAACATTTTTTTGAGGGGAGATGGGACTTTGCAGTTGATTGAGCATTAGCATGTGGGTGTAAATTGGCTTACAAATTTTTGTTAGGTTTTTACTCCGTTATACTTAAGCAAAATTATGTTGTTGGTCTAAAGTTAGCCTTTTGGTTTGGTTTTGTTTTTTGCTTTTTTAAATAGGCTTTCTTTAGAATGGAATTCAGTCTTTGGCTCCCGTGTAGTGATTCAACTTTTGCAGTGTTGCATTGGTACCAAAAGCATGAGTGGCTCCAGGCAGTAGTCCTTTTGTATTTGTTAATCTCTTAAAAATAGAAGTTTCTGGAATGTTGATGGACAGGAATAAAACAGAATAGCAATGGAGCTTGTACTTATTGCTGTTAAATGGTGGGCACTTGTTACAGTGAGTGTAATACCCCTTTATTTTGGAAAGGTGGTAGGTGCAAAAGTGGTCACCAATGCTCGCAGTCCTGGTGCTCGCTGTTACGGCTTTGTTACGATGTCTACAGCTGAGGAAGCAACAAAGTGTATTACTCACCTCCACAAAACAGAGTTACATGGGAAAATAATTTCTGTGGAAAAAGTGAGTACTGATCCTCAAAGATATCCCATTACCATCAGATTGTACAAATGATTGAGACCACATTCTCAGCTGATGATGTGCAAACTAAATTTCAGGCAAAAAATGAACCTGCTGGGAAGAAGCCAAGCGGAAAAAAAGAGAATGAAGCAAAGAAAGAAACAGTCAGTGAGAGGTATTGTTCAAAAATTCTTTGTCCAAAGGTGTTTTGCTGTTCTTCAGTCTATGTTGATTTGTCAGGGAAAACAAAGTTACAGTAAGAATTTCTGTTGCAAACATTCAAAAAGAGCAATAGATGCGCTTTTCCAACTTTTACTACAAGATAAAGTTCTGGTAGGCATTGGAAAGTTGCACTTCCAAGCATACCTTTTCATTTAGCTATATTTGGGGTTTAGTAGAGATTGTGGAGCTTTTGTGTCATAGATCTATAGGAAAGGCCATTTGAGAATTTTGATCAGTATGTCACTGTTTCTTCATTAAATTTTTCTCTCATTGTAATAGGGTTTTTTTTCAAGTGGTTGTGGTCACAAAGTTGAAGGTCAGTTGTCCCAGATCCTGTTTCCAGAACATGTTCCTCTTCAGCACTATGCTTTTTCTCTCTAGCATTACTGAAAGTAGCTGAAAAACACACTGAGAGTGAATAAGACACTAAGTCCTTTGCCTAGATTATCTTCTTGAGGCATAACTCCTATTAAATGCTATTTGCTGAGAAGTTTTTGCCTTTATTTCACCTAGTTGCCTGACTAAAATGATTCACATTGGCACTTCATAATTGTCATGTTTTGTAAGAAACTTTGTGGGCATAAAGCATATGGTGGTGTGAATTTTTCCTTTTGCCTGCAGTTGAGATACCTGAATCAATCACAGCCAAGTTTTTATGACAACTGCACAGAATAGTCTGATTGTCTGTTTTTAAGGTGAAGGAAGGTGTAGAAGGAAATCTTTGGAAATCTAATTATAACTGTCTTATCACATCCGAATTCTCCTGTGTTACTGCATTGCTACCATTCTCCTTTAATTTTCTTTTCTCTTACGCTAATCTGTATCAATATCTATCTATAGACCTGGCAGTGTTAAAAAGGATGAGAAATCTGACCAAAAGGATGATCCCAAAAAGACAGAAGACAAAGATGAAAAGGAAAAAAAAGATAAAGATGAACTGAAGTCTGGTTCATCAGATCAACCTAAAACTATTAAGTCAGGTACTTTGGCTATTCTTTTTTTCATAGAGTAAAAGATATGGTGAAGTATGAATAATTAATTTTGTAGGTAGTTCTTTCCAAAGAACTGCCAATATTCTAGAATTATTCTGGTTCTTAGCAGGAAGATCCAGAAGGTATAAAGAGGCAGGGTGGGGTGGTGGTGTGTGTGTTTGATATTGTGTCATCCTTAACAGATGCACTTGGTATAGGTGTAGTAAAAGAATTATTTCTGAAGAGAGGGTTAAGTGCCCGTTTTCACATTGTAGAGAACATAACTTCTGGCATAGCAATGAGTGGTGTAGGTTATGTATTTTGATTGTTTTTTCCATCTCTTTCCCCTCAACCTCTGATTTATTTAGGAAGTAAAGGAACAGAGAGAACAGTAGTAATGGATAAATCTAAAGGAGAACCTGTTATTAGTGTGAAAACATCAACTGCATCAAAAGACAGGGTAAGTCATGTCTCTGCATGGGAAACATTATGTGTCAGTTTTCCTTAGAAACAAATACTGAATCCTGCCAAGCTACATGTAACCCACACTTGTCTTACCAATTTGTCCCATTAGTTTCTATAATGTGGATTTAGATCTTAATTAGTAAAATACATTTCATACGGCTGATACCATAATCAGCAATGAAATCCTGCCAAACAAATGCAGGAATGCAAGTATTACTGTGTTAATATATGGTGAGTCTGTAATGTTAAAAAAACCCAGCTTTTTTAAAAATATGAGGAACCAAGCTTTGAGACATGATATCTATGAATGGAAATGGAGCTTAGAGTATTGTTTGTGATAGTTGTCCTTTTATAGATGTACTCCATTAAGTTTCTCTACTTAAATACAGAGCATTAAGAGCCAGGATCGCAAATCAGAGAGCAGAGAGAGACAAGGCATTGTGCCATTTGACAAAATTAAAGCACAGCGAAAAATGAGGGAGGCAGAGCAGCGCCGGTAAGAGCAACACTGAAATTGTTTGAATTTTTTTTTTTCTAGAATGAATACAATTTTCTTTTGATTAAAATGACTAAGAGATAAAGAGGGAGTTGATTTGTTTTTTTATTGTAATTTGTTGTAAGTTTGTGGGTCACATATCTGTTGAATTGGGAAGGCTCCAATTATTGACTCTGTTAATACTAAGCTTGAAATTGTGTTTGGGGGGGAAAGTTGCAGTTTGTTTTTTGTTCTACCATTTTGTGGATTTTGTGGTTTACATTGATTTAAGTATGCTGCTCCCCTTAGCTGAGCGTGCATTATAGAAGAAGTGAAATGATAATTCTAAACCTGCCACACTCAAATATACAGAGAAGGATCAGTAGAAGAGTTGTCTTTCTCAGAATAAGGCCTTGTCTTTCTTGTCATAACATTCAAAGTCTCCATAGTGTTTGAAATAAAGCAAGTTGAATATTTTTTTTATTTAAATATATTTTATTTAAATATATTGTGTCTATAGAGAAATTGGGGGATTTTCATTGTATCTTTTTAGTTAAGAACCTAATTCAGGTATTTATTTTTTTGTGGGATTTTATTTCTATTTTCATTACGCTTAATACAGGATAAAGGTTGTAATGGCCATCTTTCAAATTCCTTGCTAAAACTGTGACCTGAATTCCATGTTAAAACATTTTCCACACATTACAAAACTTCTATTACTTACCTAAAGTAAATTGGACAGGGGGAAGATGCTTTCATCATTCTTACTGGAGAGGAAGAAGTTTCTCTCTCATAGGTAGATAGATTTCTGAGCCTCTTTTTGGTCATATTATCCAGCATGCTGTTCTGGCTTCTTCAGAGCTGGATATTTGAGTAGAAGGAATGAGCTTGGGGCATTTGGGTTGAAATTCTCCTAACCATATAGGATTATTTGCCCCCACAGGTGGGTTTTGTGGGAGTAATATGATCAGTCTCTAAATACAAGTAATTTATGGGTACACTGAGTGTTTTCCCTCTGTGCCCTCCTTCCCCACCCCACTCCCCCAGGTATAATTTCAAGGAGCTGATGCAAGTTTGCAGTCACTGTGGTTTTAATTTTTAATACTACTATTTTTTTTTTCTTTTTGAACTTCCTTTATTTGTTGAAGTATTAGATCTGTAACTTTTTGTTTCTGTTAAAATAGCACACGTGAGCGTCGAGAGAGACAGCAGCACCTGCAGACTATCCGAGAACGAGAAGAAAGGGAGAGGCTTGAGATTGCTCGGGAGAGACTGGAAATTGAAAGGCAGCGACTTGAACGAGAACGGATGGAAAGAGAAAGACTGGAAAGAGAACGAATGCACATAGAGCACGAAAGGAGAAGAGAACAAGATCGCATTCAGCGAGAAAGAGAAGAGCTGCGACGCCAGCATGAGCAACTGCGCTATGAACAAGAACGTCGGTCTGCAATGAGAAGACCATATGACATAGATGGCAGGTAAAGCCAGCAAATACAGTTTATGCAAGTGGAAAACGTTGCTGCCAGGTTCTGTCTCATCAGCCTGTGCTATAAAAAGCTATCTGTATGCTCTCAGCTTCCATTAATCAGCAGTTGTTGATTGCATTGCAATAGTCATGTGTAATGGCCCCAGTCAAACTATCCTCTCAGGTTTTTCAACTCCCTTTTGAACTTGTTTATCCTTCTTCTGGTTTGCACAGTTTGGAAGGAGGAAACAGTATCAAAAGTCAATATCTTGACTAAAATGAGTATGTCGTGTCTTTCAGGAGAGATGATCCATACTGGCCAGAGGCAAAACGAATGGCACTGAATGATAGGTACCATTCAGATTTCAGTCGCCAGGATCGCTTCCATGACTTTGATCACAGGGATCGTGGCCGCTATCAAGACCACTCAATAGACAGGTTGGTGTCTTACCTCTGCTGTGTTGCCTGAAATTGAAAGACAAAAATGTATTTAATGTCACATTTTGCTACCTTTTCTGTTAGTTTGGTTTGCATTTTGGTTTTAAGTGTGGTTTAGTGGCTGTGGACTTTTTCTTATACAACCATGAAGAGATCTGTACTGTGCCATGAGTTAAACCTTCTGACAGGCTTGTTCAGAGTGTTCTGCTTGCAATGCTGTGTCACGCATTTGTAGGATTCTGAAAAATTTCTAAATAATATTGTAGGCATCTAGCATCTTAATGAGAATATTCTGGTTTATACCTTAGGACTAACTGGGTTTTCCAGGAATCCAAAGTGTGTCATGATTTCCATGTGTTCCAGCTGTTTGTGCCTTTTGTGGATAATGTTGGTACTACATGGAAGCAGGATTTTTCATCTGTGTTGTTACGTAGATGAATTTTTATAGACTGCTGTATGTTTTACTACCACAGTCTGATTTTAATTGTCTGTTTGTAGGAGAGATGGATCAAGGACAATGATGGGAGATCGGGATGGACAAGTGAGTTGCTTTATAAAGCTACAAAAGCATCTTAACTTCCTATAACCTGGTTTTCTATAGTGTGTGTCAGATTAAATTTCAGTAGTTGAGAATTAAATTATATCTTCCTATGTATCAATAATCAGAATGTCTTGTTTTCTTTAATCTTATTAAAATTTAGTTCAAATGCTTGTTTATTATAAAAGTTAGATATAGTTACTCTGATACAAATAAAACAAGTGAATTGTGTCAAAAAGGTAGAGTATTCCAATAGATTGTGTAGAAAAGGCAAAGGTACAAAGTACGCATAAAATTCACTGTATGAGGTTGTATAGAAATAACAGCAAAACTAGTAGAGATGTTTGCATGTTTTTGAGGGCTGGGGCAAAGACCTTTGGGGCACATTGAAGCAGTGAGAGATTAATTTTGTGGAGTCACAGAATCCTCAAGTGCCCTTTACTGATGGCTAAGCTGTGAGACTCAGAGGGACTTGGACAGGCTGGAGAATCAGGCAGAGGGGAATAGCATTATGTTGAACAACGGGAACTGTAAAGTCCTGTTCCTGGGGAGGAATAACCCTGTGCAGCTGTACATGCTTGGGACCAACCAGATGAAAAGCAGTTTTGCAGAGTCTGCAAAAGTAGACTTGGAGTCTGGCGGACAACAAGCTGACCATGAGTCAGCATTGCATCCTCCTGGCAAAGAAGGTCAGTAGCAACCTGGGCTGTGTCAGGAAGAGTGTTGCCAGAAGCTCAAGGGAGGTGATCCTCTTTACTCAGCACCTGTCTGACATACTGTGTCCAGTGCTCCCCAGTACAAGAAACATAAGAGCTTACTGGAGTAAGTGCAGCCCAGGGCCACAAAGATGATTAAGGGCCTGGAGCATCTTTTATATGAGAGCCTGAGAGAGTTGGGGCTGTTCAGCCTGGAGAAGAGAAGGCTCAGGAGTTATCTTATCAGTGTGCATTAATACCTCATGGGAGGGAGGGTATGGAGAAGATGGAGCCAGGCTCTACTCAGTAGTGCCCGCTGACAGGACAAGAGTCAGTGAGCACAAACTGAAACACATGAAATTACGTCTGAAGACAAAACAACCTATGGGTTTTTGTTTGTTTGTTTTTTAAACTGTAATGGTGGTCAGATCCTGGAATAGGTGGCATGGGGAAGTTGTGAAGTCTCCAGCTGTGAAGATACTCAAAACCCAGTGGGATACTGTTCTGGACAGCCTGCCCTGGCTGACCTGGCTTGAGCAGGGGGGCTGGACTAGATAATCTCAGGAGATCTCTTTCATCCTGAATGATTCTGAGATTGGGTAATTACAGCTGAGCAACTTTAAATGATTAAAGAGTCTGTTTTGGGCAGTCCTGTAAGTGTTCTTTGCCTTTTAGCATTATCCAGATGAGCGCCATGGAGGACCAGACCGTCATTCACGAGACTCTCGGGAAAGTTGGGGTAGCTATGGATCTGACAGAAGAATGAGTGAAAGTAGAGGGATACCCCCACAGTCACGGTTAGTACACTTCACTGAAAATATTTTTTTTTTCCTTGTGCATCTAAGCAATATTTCCATATGTGAAAGTGGGGTGCAATTTTTGGAAGTACGATTCTTTTTTTTCCAGCTTTCACCCCTGAGTCTGTTCTCTGTTGGATGGGCTACAAATGAGTAGCTTTTTCAGCTTGCCTTGTGCATCAAAATATGTCTTAGCTTTTTTTTTTTTTTTTTTTAATCGGATCTGAAAGTCTTCATGTTTTCAATTAATTTTACCTAACACTGTTATTAAAGCTTGGTCTTTTCAGGGTAGTGGTTCTTCCTCAGTTTGTAGTAGTCGGAAGCACTGTCCTGTCAGCCCTTTGAAAGGAAAACAAGTTAATAAAATGCTTACAGGTTGGGCGTGTGGGTTTTTAGGTTTTGTGTTGTGTTTTCATTTTTTAGTAAATCCTATGAGTAGGCCAGCCTACAGAAAACACCAAGAATAAATTGACTGGTCAAAACAACAAGCTGGGATGTTTGGAGTAAATTGGGACATCAATGTAGCATAAACCAGATTAAGAAAATCTTACTTTCTTACTTGCCATGTTAGTTGAACAGAAGGCTTAATGCTGAGATTTGACTTAAGACAGCAATATAAATACAAGATTTGCATGTACCTCGGTAAAGCATTTCAGTAAGTTTGTGACTCAGTTTTTTTACTTGAGTCTATTTTGCGTGGTCTGGCTAGGGTGAGAAGGTAGGAATTTCATACTTTTGCAGGGATGGACGTGACTGGGGAGATCACGGTCGAAAGTTTGAAGGACATCAAGATCGTTCATGGCAGAGCACTGTGGATGGAGGAATGATAGGACGGGATCATGAGAGATGGCAAGGTATGCTTCTTGCACAACAGCTCATTAGTTGTGCTACGTAAAGCAGAAAACACAGATGTTAACTATATTTGGAGATGAAGTAAAACTGCTACTGTGGCTATAAAGGAAGAATTTGAATTTTTTAGGTGGAGGTAGAGGCAGACCTGGCCATGTGATGCATCGTGGAGGCATGTCAGGGTAAGAACTTTAAAAAGAGCAAAGTGTTTCCCTTTTAAGGGATATCTTTTCTATTTAAAAAAGAACACCCATTCTCAACCTGACTACCAGAGTCACAAGAGAAAATTAAATTGTCTGAATCACTTTCTAGGCGTGGAGGTTTCATGCAAGGTGGCAACCAAAGTCAGATGATGCATGGAGGAGGAATGCAAGGAGAAGGATTTGCTGGCCAGGAGAGAGCAAACAGACCTAATGATCCTCGTTTCAACCGTCGCTACTGAATGTGTTTTAATTTTTAATGCAAGGTGGCAACTGAAATGAATTTGTTACCCAGGGTTACCATTAATTGTAACTTATGGGCTACTGTAAGTGTAATTTCTTTTTTATTAAGCTGCTGCCATATTATGTCACTCAGTCACTCAATGTGAACTCATTTGTTTTGTAATGTGTTGTTCATATCCCATTTAAAATGTTTGTTAATGAAGCATTCCATTTTCCATAAATAAAATCCAGTTTACAGTTAATTGCTTTGTTTCAGTAGTCCCTGGAAAACTAACTTACTCAGCTATATGTTAAACCATGTAACTTTCTGTCAAAGGTGAAGTATAAAAATGCCTTACAGGTGTCCCTTTGCACTTTCAGTCGCACACAGCTCCCAGAAATACGCTGAAAGACTGTGTTACTTCAGACACGTCAAAATTAACCAGCATACGCGCCAGCATGAGAGAATGGTGGTAGATTGCAGGTGTCAAAGTTTGAACACCATGCCACTGCAAAATTGACTCAGGATCCTGTAAGACAAGTGGTGAAGAATTTTTTTTCATCTTGTCTCATGTTTGTAGGCACTGTGCAACGTAATACTCTTTGCTCTCTGAAAAAGGCTACATAATGAGTTACCAGCCCAGCTTCTGTAAGAGAAAATGCACAGGTACTTGTGAAAGTAATGACTTTCAGGTGCAACTCAGAATCTCTTTTGTTCAGCTTCTAATAGATCAGGGTAGTCTAAAGCTCCACCAATTTCAGGCCAGTAATTTTACCTAGCAATCCATAATTTCTTTGAAGTAGATTAGAAACGGCCATTGGCTTTGGCATCATTTTAAGAACGAACATGTTCAAGATTGGTGCAAAGGATCTGTTACTTCGTCATATCCAAATTATAATTTGTCTTTGTGCAGTCAACTCTGGAGCAACATGGCCTTAGCGCTGTCCACCAAAGCTGGCTTTTGTGATGACAAAAGGGAAAAATCCTATTACTTTCAGTGATTCCCCCCTCCAGTAGGATCACTGGGATTTTTTTCCACCTTCAGAGATGTTTGTTTTTCTCAGTTGCCTGAAGATTTTTATATTTTTTCATTTGTTTCCTACAGCCTGCATTGTTACAGAAAGTAAAGCTCTTCAGGCCTTTTTTCATTAGGGTTGAGACTTCCAACACTGGAGGAGGATCCCTGAGGACAAATGATGTAAATTCTAAAAAACTGCTTTCATTCCAGTGAGGAGTTGCCTGAGGCTGTCTGGATCACACTGGCATCAACCTCAGCGTAAAAGTTTTTGGTTTAGTGGTCAAGCTAAGGCCCAGAAAGTCTTGAGTCTTTGTTCAAGTATACAAACTAGGCATGCAAACAGAATGAATAGATTTTCAGACAGCTATGTTTCCTAGCAACTAACTAATAATTCTGTGGGTCTGGCTAGAATCCAGTGCCTCCTTGCTTTTAGTTTTTCAGATGTTCACCTCTGATAGAGAAAGAAAATAAAAGAGCAGTGATCACCAGACCTGCTTTTTCCCAATTCTGCTCATTGACCATTAAGCATGAGGACAGGTGAATCACTTCCACTAGATATAACCTATGGCTGTCCCTATTACATCTGTCTAGACCTTTTCTGCAGGAATTGCATGGAGATGTGAGGCTCCAGCACAACTGACCTGTCCATTTAAAGAGAGCATCTTTCCTTGTCCTCAGCAGATATGTAGCATCCCAAAAAGGGTTATGAGATTTCCCCCTTTTTATTTATAGCACCACACAGTCATTTATGAGCATGAGGAACACTGCCATCTCCTAGTCTAAGGAGTTTGTGGAAGTGGAAAAAGTCATGCCTATGACCCAGACCGTTGTATCAACAACCTACACAGAGATGGACACCAAAGGAATAGTGTTTTATCATCTAGGGAATATTATTATTATAATAAAAGAACCTTTTTGACCACCGGAGGAGTGGGGGGGGGCGGGATGGGACAACAATCAAATTGGAGCCTCTCCTTATGATATTTACTGCCTCTGAAAATCATTTAGGATGCAGGCTTTTTTCCCCACCAGGTTTTTAACTGACCTGCATTTCCCTCTTAATTCCGCTAGATGACAACACCGACTACACACATGTTTCTGACACGGCAGCAGCTGATCACTGAAACCTTGACAGCCAGTCAGTGGCTTTGTTATCTGTCCAGTCTTTAGCAAATCCAGTGCACGGAAATGATCGGACAAATTCTGGTTTGGGGGTTATGGGGTTTTTGGTTTCATTTGGGTTTTGCCTGGTGCAAAGATTTCTATGGGCTATCAAAAAAAAAAAAAAAAAATCCACACAGCATAGGTGGAGACAAAGCTAACCAGCTGCCTTCTATGCCCCAATGCCGAACAAACTCGGGAGACACAATGTGACCCAACTTGAGCAGAACCTTGGAATGTCTGCTCCTGGTGTAAGCAGGTTCCATCTGTCTGGTTAATTACTGCTTTAATCAACTGCTGTAACATATAAAGTGCATAGTAAAACATAAGCGTACTGATTAACTCAGGTTTGCATGGGACAGAAATTGGATTTGCATAGGGGGTTGGTTTGTTTTGTTTTTTTAAGATCATTCATAAAATACCATTGAGAAAGCATATTACAATGAAGAAGCTTTAGAAAGCAATCAAAGGGCAAAAAAAGTGGTACAGAAGATCATGAAAAGCACGGAGAACTAAAGAGCACACCAGAGGTACAGCTTTTTACCTATCTGTATAGTGTGTGTACATAAACCAAGACTATGCTTTGTTCAAAGTGATTACAGCTTGTTCGCAGCAAAAGCTAGAGAGGTGAAGACTCTCTCGATGACAGTGTCAGAATTTTCTTAGTGGGAGCTTTGGCCTGGTGGGATGGGGGAGTAGACACAGAACCATTCACTGGAGTCCTGAACCTCACTCTACCGCTCCTCTTATCTTCCCAGACATTCAAGCTGAGGGTAAGTGTTTTCACAAAAGACTTGAAGATAAGCATGGAGACTGTCCTGCCAACAAGGGGAATCTAGGGGTGATACAATGACTTCAGCACTTCCAAAAAATGAGCATATTATGGGACTGAGGCTCTTTTGGTTTTGTTTGGACCAGCAATACTACTTTTAGAAAGACCGAGCAGAGTTAATGCTTCAGGACCCAAGCTGCCAAATGCAGGCAGATGTGTGTCACTCCCATCTCCTTCTTTCACCTGGTGCAAGTGATAAAACCAACTTTGAGCACATTCCAGTGCTCTGAATATCAAGGGTTGGTTAGGCTCACAATTGCTGGTTCAAGGGTTTGGCAATGCCATCAGCTCTACAGCCACATGCTTTATTTTCTTTCCTTTTTGTGTTTCAGGAACCGATCATCCCATCTGTGGGCACTAAATAGCAGACCTAGGGGATGAGTGGGAAGTGGTGTGGGCAACAACGCTGATCCCTGCTGCTGTGCTGCCAGTGAGCCAAATCACAGCCCGTGCCACTTAACACCAGCAGCAGCACTGTGCAGGTATGTTCCCTTAACGGCTGAAAAATGAGCTGTACTCCCCTCCCACTGCATTGTAAAGGCATTGCTTTATACATTCAGCCAACATTTTCCAGTCAAAGATGACTGGAATTGCACGAGAGATTAAAAGTTATGCTCGGAGAGTGAGATTTTCCAGTTAGGAGTGGGAAAATGGGCATAATTTTTGAAAATGCGGACAAGAGATCAAGCAAGCAATCATGTGGCACTTGGAAACACGTAGTTACAAACCTGTGCTGGGATTTGAGGTTAGAGTCCCAGGCCATAATGAACATTTGTACCTGATGCTTAAGTCACTGGGTTGCCCTGAGTTTCCCCTCGTTCAGTTGCTTTGTCTCATAAACCATTCCCCGGAGATTGCAGCTCCCTCCCAGCAACATCCATTCAAAAAGAACCCCCCTAACTTCTCAGATACTAATCACTGTAACTGTCGTGTGTAATACCCAATTCATTTGTGTTGAAAACCGTTCCAGTCAGCACCTGTGCTGCAGGCACGGCTGTTTTCATACCTTAGGGGGAACTCTGCCAAGAGAAGATATAGACTGGGCCTTTGAGAACACTAACTGGGCAAATTGAAGAAACACTGCACCAGCTCCCAAGGCCAATTATCCTTTCTGCAGCATGAGGAAACAAATCTGCTTAAATTGGGATTAGTAAAAGCTGCTTGGGCTTTTTTCTTTTTTCTTTTTTTCCCCACGATGCTGGCAGATGTAAACTTTTTATCCTTCTCCAGGACAAGTCCATTAGAGACAGCCAAAGTGCTTGATAACTGGTGACAGAAAAAAGTTAGCCTGTAAAAGTCGTTATTACAAAATATCTATGAGGTGAAAAGCTAAAAACTGGAAAGGAGGACTGGATATTTATGCAAAAATAGAGTACAGAACTACAAAATGCACTGGGCAGTTTTTAGACCTCCCTGCTAATGCCAACTCTTTTTGTGAGGAAGATACTCCAGAGCTGTTTGGTGAAGTGGCACCAGGCCACTCTGGCAGTATCCAGTGTCACCATGTTCAGAAAGAGAAAAGATACTGGGTGAGCTGAACAAAAGAAAATACTGTTTTACAGTGAGGGTGGTCAAACATTGGTATAGGTCATCCAGAGAGGTGGTGGAGTCTACATCCTTTGAGATGTCCAAAACCTGGCTGGACACAGTCCTGGGCAACCTAGTCTAGTTGACCTTGCTTGAGCATGAAGGTTGAACTAGATTATCTTGAGAGGTCCCTTCCAAACTCAGTGATTCTGTGAACTGCAGCACAGGTACTATTTTAACAAATCAGTTTCTACACTGCCACTTCGCTCAGCAAAGGAATCTGTTTAGCACTGTCTTACCTACAATTATTTCTGTGGATCACAAACTAGACTTAGCAAAATATTCAACTTAAATCTAGCAATTGTATGAAAGGATTGGTACCTTATTGAATGTACACATTGTCATCAAGATGTAGCAAGAAGTCAGATGAAAAAGTCCTTCCCACTCAGTATTCTCTTTTAGAAGCAGGTGCATAAAGAAAAATATGTTGGAACAGGGTGCATGCAGAGCAATCCTTCATTGGGTTATAAACTCCCAGTGTCTGGCACTCCAAGGTTTACTGAGCTGCAGCTTCCATCTGGACCATTAGGTTAAAGTGCTTTTTAAAGTTATTTATACCTTAGCCAAATCCTCTGAAATCTCTTGGCATTAAGTTTCATCATATATCTACTTGTTTAAAAAAGGAAACAGAACTCTGTAAATCCTTCTTCCTTCTTGTGTTTTAAATCTGCTTCCTAATCTGAGTAAGCACTCATGCTACTCTCCCTACTACCCCTGCCTATTTCCTGTCCTGTAGCCGTGTCTTGGCTCATTTCGTAACTAACACAGACTAGAACAATGTGACTGTGTTAGCACATCAGTGTGGGAGAAATGCCAGCAGCCAGGACAATCTCTGTCCCTAGTTTTGGAAGCGTGAGCAGCAGCTCAGGGACAGAGACCTGAGGACATAGAGGTTACAAGCTGTGTATTTACAACAACCCATCTGATATAGATGCTTCCCGTGAAAATGAAACAGATTCATACTGATGCTACACCACGTCATAATGACTTCTGCAACCTCATGCCACAATTCCATCGCAAAGGGTTGAAAACAAAGAATAAATCTGTAACTCCATTTTACAATACTGATGCCCTCTAAGCCATCAGTGGTCCTTATTATGCACCCTGGCTGTGACTGAAAACTGACCTTAGGAAAGTTTTCATCAACATGAAAACATGCAGAGTCCACAAACAGGAGCAAGCTAGCAAAATGTTTCATGCAGATACACTTTGCTCAATTACTCTCCCATGCTTGTATAATCATCTTAGGTCACACAGGCACATGTGCCAGCCCATCCATTTATCTACTGTTACGTTACTACAATGCCACACAGTTCTTGCAGACACCAGCTTCCTCCTGCAGAGGTAAGATGGCGTACTGTGAAAAGTTTCACATCTGCCAGCATGTGGATGAAGATGGACCCAGAGCAAGAGTGAGCAACTCCATTTTAGATCTTACTGAGTTGGAAGACATTGCCACTTTGAAGGGGAGCATCAGTGAAGGATTTTGCCTCTCCACCTGAGACCAGCTTCAAAAGCGCCACTAGAAAGGAGAGGCTAAAGCACGATGAAGGTGAGAAGATTCACAACTTCTTGTAACAATGCTGCTGCTGAACTGTATGAGTCTGGCAAACCACCTCTCTATAATTCCTCTTGCTTAAACTTTAACTTAGATTCAGGAAAAACCTTATTAGACATCTAATCACCCAGACATGTTCCATCATCAGTGGGTATGTACAAAGGGCACCTCCAAAAGTCTATGATGAAGTACGCATCACTTGAAAGGGAGTTGCAGACACGTACCATCAAGACCTGTTAAGTCCAAGCTATGTGACTCCCAGGCTCTCTCTGGAATCCAGCCTGCAGAGAACTGGCCCTTAATGTGTCTTTTTTTTGTCATCTGGACATGCTGGTGGATTGAGCTTCTGACAATCCTCACTTTGGCAGGAACTGGTACTGTCTTCCTTTTTGCAAGAACCCTTCATAGCAGCAAAGGAAAGAGACAACTGCAGATAACCGATTCTTCCATTTCAAGCCTTTTCATGTCCTGGACATAGCTGCAGAGATTAAAAAGTAACATGCACTAACAGCAGATGTAGTTTATGGCCTATTCTAGGGAAACCAAACCAAACACGCTCACAGTGCAGACAGTGTTGTAGGAGCTGTGGAAATTGCTTCCCAGCTACTTTGTTAATGCTTGACAGGGACACAAGGCAGGACTGAGGACATACAAGTATTTTGGAATTAATTACTGCAGATGTCCTGCTAATGAGCTACTTTGATTTCCAAACCTGCCATGCTACATCCTTGTTCTCCATCCCTAGAAACACCACTGTAATAAAACATCTCTTTACCTTTCACAGCAACCCTCATCCCTGCCTGCACGTGTCCACTAGTAATGAGAACAAAAGGTTAGTACCTAACCCGTCACGATAGCAAAATTCATTTTGCTCACGTGAAAAAAAGATCCTCAGAAAACTGATGGCAGGAATGAGTTGCCAGGAATCCACTTTCTGCTCAGGCCTTAATTTCATTTGATGTTGCACACTTCTGTTCTACCAAAAAAGTGTTGACTGCCTCTTCTACAGGTCTACTACCAGCAAACAACTTTCTCACTGCTAACTCTGGTTTTTCCTCCATATGTCCCTGATACACAGTCACATGTTCATGATGGTCCCTGCCAGTGAAATTTACCCTATTTCCTGTGTTGATTTGACAGCTACTTGTTTCTTTCAGCACCTTCCGGACCTACTTATATTTTGGCAGGGAACTGACAAGGGCACTGTAATCTTTGCTCCTTTTCCTCTTCAGAGGAGCTATCTGTCTCCTGTGGAAGAAGACATGGATAGCAAGAGAATATTCTTGCTTTCTGGGAACCTCCCTTCCCATCTCCCATTTTGTATTGCTTCTTATCTGCAAACCAAGGTTTCTGGTTTAAAAATAAATTTAAAAAATCACATTTTTGTTTTGATTCATGCACAAACTAGGAGAAAGTCTGTTAGAAAAAACACAACTTGAAGTCTCTAGGCATTCAAAAAATAAGGAAATTCAAAAATGTCCATGCAGATTAGTTATTCAGTGGCCCGCTCCAAGTTTAGCTCTTGTTCATTTGTTCATAGCTCAACTGCAGAACATCATTGTTCCTTTGCAAGAACTTAAAATACACAAAGATGTAGTTGCAGTCAATGTTCCTGAGGTACCTTTGCCTAATGCTTCATGGGGCACTAGGTTTAGATGAAGCAGGAAATCAGCCTCATTCTCCCTTCCATGGAGACTCTGCTGTGATTGGAGATACTGTTTCCATTTTCTCTCTTGCTCAGTTGCTAAAAAGCTTGACACACAGAGCTGCCAGTATCTTAAAGGGACTTCCAGGCATTTAAAGAAGACAGCAGACAGAATACTTTTTCAAGTCAAGAGACAAACTGAATCTGCTTAGTTTTAGCCAACAGCTGGTAAAATTTAAAATCTAAACCCTTGCTTCCAAATAATCTATGCCGTGGAGCTGACAATTCAGATACGGGTGTAAATTTGACAGTGCTACTGGTCATTGACTATGCATCCAAGGGCACATTTGGATCAGTTGCTGGAAAAGTTAAACAGTACTGTGATTCTGTGATTTGAGCTCAGGTACTAGAACACTGGCAATACCCATAAGCCGAATAGACTGCGGGGGTGTTAAAAGTTTCCTATGGCTTCACAGACTTAAAAACTCCCTTCTAATGCACACTGTCATCAAGTATTGCAACTAGTGCTGGCTACTCCCAGTTGTATGACAGGTCACAGACCACTGGGAAGCAGCTTTCACATCAATAGTGTCCTCTTTGTCTGACAGAGGCACTCCTTCCTCAGCTAGCTCGAAGGCAAGTGCTTTGTCTTCGAATGACATCTTTTACTGTTACCTTGGAATTTTTTTTTTTAACTCTTGTTGACTTGTTTTGAATTAGATGGCATTCACCTTCAAGATTAATTCAGCTTCAGAATAATCTGTTTAGTTAGCAAGCCTGGCAGCTTTAGAACAGAGGGTTTACCTCAGCATATGGCCATCACTTCATTACAACTGATCCATGATCTCTGCTGAAGCCTCTGATCACTGCTAAGACAGAAAGCAATTATTGCAGGCTGTATGCTAAAACCAACCCAAATACAAATGGAAGTTCCAAAGTCTTTTATTGCAGCCCTTGCATGGCCGAGCTGCCCTCTAGAGAGAGGGACTATGCATCATCCCAAAGACAACATAGGATGGAGAGAATCATGAGCCCTGGAGAACGTGTTCATTTGACAAGATCCTTCACATACTTCCAGCCTTCCACAGTGTATTCACAGGCCCTGGTGGGAGCTACAGACAAGGCAGACATGACTGTCTGCACTCCTGCAAGGAAAGCAGAGAAGAATTATCCTAAGAAGAGTATAATTCAAGCCAAATTTCCTAATGTTATGCTAGCACTCCTATATATCTAGATTCTAGGTATCTTTAAACAGAGAGAGAAGAATCTAGCTCTATCTCAGAAGCTTTCGAACACACCGAAGTCTGAATGATCCTTGGTTCAAGTACAGCTTTATTGTCTCAGTAGCATTTGTGAAACAGAGAAATTCCACCTTCAGGACCGGTATAATGGATAGACAATTACAACAATGAAACAAAGTGAGCGAAGTTCCATTTTATTTCTGGCCTTGCCACAGACTCCATGGGTGATGTTGGACACGTCATAGTATTTGTGGACCATGCTTCCCCACAATTACATGAAGACTTTTTGCTGCACTGTAAAAACTATAAATTAACTTACTAGGTATTTATAACATGCTTTGGCCTTCAAACAAGATCTCTGAAATTCTAGTAATAATGGGAATACTCATCCCTCCTGAAAAGTCAGAGGCTGAGTTCAGACATACCAGCATCTGAAGAGTTTATCAACTCTTCAATCTTTAACCAAAGGTTCACCTTTCTTAAGTCATCATTTATTTTTATGCTCTAGATTCCCTGATCACTACCAGTGCTAATGAACCCACTGGTGCATAAACTTTATCTATTTATTGGGGGGGCTGTAGGCCTCCCCAAACACTTCACTGCAACATTCAATCTTAGTTCTAGGATAGTGTAGGCATGCCTGTCTTGGGGCACAGGTGGGCAGCAAGCTTTGTAGGTAAAAGAAACACCAGCTCCTCTGGTTAGAAAAGGCAGACAGGTTTATGGACACACACATCCTCCTCCTTATTTCACAGGTGGAACAACAAGAAATTAAGTCCACAGTCACTGAGTGGGCTAGTGGTAAAACCTAGAGCAGAATACACTTCCTTAGCCCTAGTCCCAATGCTCCTTGCACCAGAGTGTAACATCTATCACCTCCTTCTCCATCATTCAATTTAGGAGGACAGTAGTGAAACAAGACTGGCATAAGCTACATCACGCTTGGCCCCTTGCTCCTTTCACAGTTTGGTGAGATGTTATTTTACCTTTATTCCAGGAATCAGAGGGGGAAAAGTCAAGTTTTGGAGTGGGTGGGAGCTAGAAAGAGAGAGACAAAATATCAGCACTTGCGGGGCTTCACTTATAACAGGATTCACATCACCTTGGAGAAGCCTCTTGACCTCAGATCTCAAAGGTACTTAGGTGCCTACCCTCCGTAAGTCTCAAAAGGGATCAGACATGGGGCTTAAAGTCTGGACTTTGTTCTTTCCCCCTGTATAAAGTAGAGGCAGAAGGCAGTATTTATCATTTGGGTGCTCCTGAAGAATCATCTCCATGGTTGTCTCCATACAGTTATCTATTAGTTTAGAATAGTCTCTAATATGAAAATGCTTTTCAAATTTTCAGCAAAGGCTTCTCCTGATCTGAGAATTTTAAAAACTAAGAATTACTCAAAGAGAAGGGCCTCTTCAGGCAATTAAAATCAACTTCACAAAATTGGGAGGAGAATCTTTCCATTACTTTTTTAAAAGCATACATGATCCTTCAAAACAAGCTTAGGAATACCACTACATAGTGAAATATCTCTCAGAGCATGCTTGCAATCCCCTCCTTGACCCTGTATAGGCTAGTTACCCCTTCTCCTTTGAAATAACATGTGAGCAATGTCTCTCCCCTAAATTTAAAAACTTATCCTCCTTCCATTTCAATCCCCTTCAAAATATTCTCAATGTGAAATCCAGTTTCAACAGAAAAACTCCTGCTAGCATCACTGGAACCGGAACATCACCCCAAATGTTTTCTCCTCCTCATTCAGAGGATGCGTTTATTTTGCTGTCTTAATCTGCACAGTCCTTACCTCCCAGCCTATATAACTTGTCCACTCTTGGATAGCTGGAGGCAGTGCTTCTTGAGCTTTTTTGAGGGCTTCAGCACCTTGTGTGCCACTGCCCAGCAGCCCCTGATCATATGCCACATACACAGCAGCTCCCGCCAGGCTTCCTTTGATGACAAATCTGAAAGAATCAAAAGCAGGAACAGTTCAGTTCACGATATGATTATCAATGCATCTCTCGGTAGCTTGTGACCGTCAAAGGGAAGGTATTGATAAAGAAATCTGAGGGTCACAAATACTCTACTGTAATGTCTTATTACAGATGAAAAGCATGTTAATGATGTGGTTCTTGCTGTCTTGTTAATAAGTAATCTGATTGATTTGACAGACACCAATTTCTTGGTAAGCTCATAACAGTCCAGTTAACACCTGGCTATGCCTGTTCCTACATTTTAAAGTTTCGCAGCTTGCATGGTGTGCAAACACTAGCTGTACAGCTGTAGTTACAAACCTGCAAAATGGAAGACAGGAAGAGAATATTTAACCTTTAGTTACTTTTCATTATAGACAAGAGATGTGGGGAGACAAACTTTTTCCAAATAAAGGCCACAGTTGTTTCCCCTTAAAAAAAACCAAAAAACCACAAAGCTGTTGCACACCCAGGAAAAGAAAACCAAGCAACCAGAAACTTGCCAGATAACGTACTATGGTAGTAGAATACACGACAGATACGGGTGTTGAGAGAAGCGTAAGAAAATCATTATTTTAATCCATGCGTTAGGAAGTATTTGGGGGGAAAAGGGATTTCTCTGTTGAAGATTTACTACTCGCTCCGAAAAGCACCCTTCCACACCTTCTCCCTTCGAGTGGGCTCTATGTCCAGATCTGAAAGCGTTCCCTCAGCAACAAGCCCCTCAGGGCGGCATTGCCCGGTTTTATTTTACATATTCACGGTCGCCAGACTCCCTGCCAGGCATCTGGAGACACGCAAGGAAGCTGCCGGGTGGAGGCCCAGCCTGGCACGGGGGGCAGACGAGGCCAAGGGCGCAGCGCTGCAAGGCCAGCAGGCCCGGCCGGGGCCCTCGAAACAGGCCCGGGACAGTCGGGGAAGACGCACAGAGCCCCCCTCACCCACCCCCCGGTGAGCCGCGGCGGCAAAAGGGAGTGCGGGCCGGGCGCTGCATGCGAGGGGAGGGCGAGCACCCGGTCCGAGCTCTCCGGGCAGGGGAAGGCGGGCGCAGGGACTCACTTGACGGCGGGGAAGAGCCTGGCGGCCATGACTGCAGCAGGGGCACGCGGGGACCTTCGGGAGTCGGTCACGGCAGTCCCCGCCTCCTGCTCGGCGCGGCCGCCTACGGCGGTTGCCATGGCAGCCGGGCGGGCGCTTGGGAGGGTCACGCGGCGGCTCTGAGGGGCGCCACCTACTGCGCCTGCGGGCGGGCGCGTGGGGCGGTGGGGGCGGCGGGAGGCGCGCGGAAGTGCGGGCTCGGCTCTCCTCTCAGCGCTGTGGTGGGGCCGGCACTGGGCTGCGTCGTTACACGGCGGCGGACCGTATCGTGCCGTATCGTGCCGTATCGTGCCGCTCTCCGCATCTCGGCTGAGGTTCGCCCAGGGCTTCGGCCCCGTTGCTCCATCCTGTCAGCGCTGCTGCCTGGTCTCTGCGTTGTTATCCTGAGGTAGGGGCCTGTTGTGGTGAGTGTTACGGGCTAGGAGCGCTCCTTAATGAGTAAAGCGTCCTGTGGGATTCGCCGTGAGGTTTTCCTTCTCCTGCAGAGTAGGGAGAACTCGTGTAGAGGCTGACTCTGAGCTCAGAGAGCTGTGGGAATCCCCAGTGAACCATCTTTTTCTTAGAATCAGATGTATTCTCTTTGTTTCTTTTTTTTTTCTTTCTTTCTTTTTTTTTTTTAATTACCTTAGTCACAAAACCTTTGAGTCTTTCTACATGCTTACATAAAATTTGGCCAAAACAAGGCCAGCTCTTGTTGTGGGTGGCTGTTGTGTTCGGAAACCATCGCAATTCTCAGTGTGAGCATCTGTTTCTCACCTTCTTTTTTCTTAACCCTAAGAAAATCCAGACAGGTTCGAAACAGAACATAGTTCTTGTTTTATCCACCTTTAAGCAAATATTATATGGTCTGAACTGCTGATATTCAGCTGATCTGGATCCCCTGGTCATAATAGGGGAGTAGAAATAGATACAATTAATAGAAATAAAAAATATGTGTTGTGTTGTCAAATCACATTATGCTTTTAACTTAAAGCCCTTGAGTTCCAAATCTACCTGCCAACTTGTCAGCTTGAAGAGTATCTACTATATTATCTAAGAACCTTCCAGCTACTGAAGTTCATACTTGTCCCATTTTTGCCTTTTATCTCCTCCAGGCCCCAACCCTGCAAAGACCTCTGTCCGTGATCATCTCCGTACCCTGGGTAAGACTGTTAATTTAATTATCTCACTAAGTGTTAGCCATATCCTGATATGCTGTCCCTCCAAAAAAAGCTAGTTTTAAACATATTTGCAGAACTATGGAAGTTGACCAAGTGAATTTTGCAGACGACAGCTTCTGGAACTACTGCAAAATTTCTTTTTTAATTCCTCCTGTATTCACTGTATCTGCTTCTGGCTACTAAAGGATTTGCAAAGACAGAAAAGCTCAGAAAATATAGAGCAATAGTACTGGCTAATGATGCTCAGCTTGGTAAGTGAATGCTATTAGTATCAGTAAGTTTTGATACTGACTTCAGTTTTGAATTTTCCATTTGCAGGACAAGTTCTAAAGAAGGAGAAGTACAGAAATAAATCCCTCAACTTTTTCCCTGCCTGGTACACCATTTTACATATGGCAGGCATGTATAATTCCCAAAGCATGGAAAAGCACATCTAAATGTAATTTGTCAGCACTATTTCATATCTGTTTTCAATTTTTGTCAACAGCTGCATGTAATATATTATTTTAGAAAAAAGAGAATAATTTAATTAATTTTGCTCTTGAGATTTGATGTATTTTTACATCAAATATATCTGTGAGAGTCTGAAATAGAATGCAGCAATTCAAAATGCAGAAGGCTTTTGCTGTAAAATTGGACTTTCAAGTCATGGTTTAAATGAGGAATTGGTGCTGGCTCCACAAGTTTCTGTGGAGTGTTCCATTAGGTACAGACATTTTAAAAATAATTCCCCCAGTCCAGTTCATTTAAGACAGAGTGAATGCTAAACCAGCTCTCCTGGAGCAAATGAAAGGCTGAGAAAACAGTAATTGATCAAGGCAGGAAGAGATTTCCTGAGCTTTCTCCAGACCTGTTTTCTGCCCTCTTTAGATCCCTTCCTCTCGTATGAAAGCAGATTACATTGTCTTCAGGCCTGCAGCTTTACATTTCTCTTCCTGCCAGGGTGACTTCCTCTGAAGAGGAAGTTGCGCTGCTTGCCGCAGCCAAGCCCTAATCTTTCTTGGGCAAATGCAAACCATTCGCAGGACTCTGGTGTTCCCTCCCTCCAACACGGAAACAGCAATTTCTTTGCAGCTTCTTATCGGAGTGTTGATTTTTCTGTGTCCTCCCTGTCTTTCATTCTTGACAAAGGTGACTTTGGCTCCCAGTGGAGGGACTTCTCAGGTGGAATCTCAGTTCTACACAGTGCCTCTCTTATATGTAGGACAGAAAAAGGACTTTACATGACTCTTGCAGGTTGGCTTCCAGCATCGGAGGACGGAGATTACAGTACTTTGCCTAGAGTGCTCAGCTTCAAGACTTCACTTTGTTCTTCACAGCTTGGAGGGATATGAAGCCAATTGGAAAAGTGCTTTGTGCTACGGGGATCGTAGCTGGGCTCATAGCTTTCTTCTGGAAAGACACTTTTAACCCAGGTAGGCTCACCAGGGGAGTCATTCCAATCTGGAATATAAATCACATAAGAGAAGAGGTTGAATTTCCAAACTCTGACTGGTGGTCTCATTCCTGCCCATAGTTTTACCAGAGTTGGTGGCCCCAAAGCAATGCTTCATTCCCAGAAATAAAGAGAAGCTTGAAACAAAGAGGAAGACAAAATGGTCTAACAGCATTTACAAGGGATCTTGCTGTCTCTGTGGGGAAAAAAGACATGCACTTTGCCACTGTCTTTCTCTTTTTTTTTGTTTTGTTTTGTTTTGTTTTGATTAACAACTCCTTGGGGTCAAGAACCTTCTCTACAGATGTGCAGTGCCAGCACAAGAGGGATGACATGTCTCCAAACTGATGGCAAAGAATAAATGGTATGCAGGAGGCCCAGAGCCTGGCTTACGTTGTACAGCTTTTTATAATGTGAAAACCAACTTCATCCTTGAAAGATACTGGTCTAGGAACCAGGCAAAGGGCATGTGACACAGCTAGCTTGCATAAACATATCACTATTCCCTGGCAGCAATAGCCTATGCATAATGTCCACAACAAAGACGCAGCAATAAAAGAACACATCACTTGGGAAGTTGGGCTTGGGGGTTGTTCCATGGCAAGTGAGCCATGTCGGCTGTACACTTTTATCCATTATCCAACTCCATGGAAGAATGCTTAGCAGGGGAGGAGGGATGGGAATGGTGAAGCAAAGCTTGGTTGGTTGGTTTCTAGCACGCCAGCTGCTGTCTGAGTGAAGTGGGTCACACTGAGCCTCCTGCTCTGTGACTGAATTATGAACCTGGGGGTTGTCAGGATGGAGGAGGGAACTGCCTGTTGCATGTTAGTGCAGCTAGGTCAAACTGATTGCTGTGTGCTGGAGCTTGTTGAGCTAGCCAGGCTTTCCCGTGACCCAGTCCAAAACAGATCAGTATGGCTAGCTACTTGACATGAGGTGGCTGATGACTAACCTTTTTGTTGTAGGTACCTGTCAGAAGGGAAAAATAACTCATTCTTCAAAGATTAGGAGGTTTTTGATTATTTTCAGTCTATCGAGAGTTGGAAGGTATTGATAATTTCATGGCTTCTTCACATCAGTCTCCCTCTTCCAGTTTTGGAGAAACATCAAGACATCAAGACTTTTCAGCACTTACACCTTTCTACTTCAGAGCTCTGACAATAGTTAAGGGCAGCTCCTCTGCTGCTTCCTTCACTTTCTTCTATATCTTTTATTCTCTTTCCCATAAATAAGAGAGCTTGTCTGGTGCCCGTGTTCTCCTGACTGGAGCCAGTGCTGGGATTGGAGAGCAGATGGCATATCATTATGCCAGATTTGGTGCTGAAATTGTTTTGACTGCTAGGAGGGAAGCTGTGCTGCAGAAGGTAAGAACTTCCTTGTATGGAGGGAAGACATAAGAGATTTGGACTTTTACAAAAAAAAAAAAAACCACCAACAACAAAGTAGTTGTCAGCATGATAACTTTTCCTTCAGAACTGTTGTTGAGCAAAACCAGCTTAGTTACTTTTGAAATTCTTTCCACTTACGTAGAAGGATGGAACATGACAGTGACGTGTTTTGAGCCTGATTTTCTGGCAGTGTCCTGTGCCGTTCTTCTGTAACTGATCTCCTGGATGGGCTACTTTGTGTTGCCATACACCAGTGCCTGCTGCAATATCCCTGTTTTTTCTTACCGGAAGGCAGTAACACTGCATATTGGGGAGCTGTAACCCAAAAGGGAGCTTGGCCTGTACAAGAAGATGGATATACAATGTCTGAACTTTTTAGTGCCCGAACATTTACATGAGGAAATGGAATGAAGCTGTGTCAGGGGAAGTTCAGATTGGACATTAGGTTCTTCATTGAGATGGTGATCAGTCACTGGAACAGGCTCCCCAGGGAAGTGGTAACAGCACCAAGTTTGTCAGAGGTCAAGGAGCGTCTGGATGACGCCCTTAGTTATGTTGTTTAGTGTTAGGAAGTCCTGCAAGGAGCAGGGAGTTGGACTCGATTATCCTTATGTGTCCCTTCCAACTTAAGATATTGTATGATTCCATGAACTACAATTCCTGTGCAATATTGTGCAGCTTTTCAGAGTCCAAACAGTTCTATTTGTAGCTGTTTTGTTAAAGACTCAAACCTTTTTGTAGGTTAAATAATTTTTTACTAGCTTGAATAGATGGGACTCCTTTATCTGTAATTTATAAAACGGGACAAGATTTAGAGAAGGTATCTCTTAAACTCTGGGGATAGGTGACTGGCAAGGAAAGTTCTTCACTATGAAATGGCACAAAAGGAGAGTTGGGGACAATGACCATTAAGATAGTTCCTAATGCCTGGAAGGCATTGTTTCAGCAAATAGCTAAACTGCATATCATTACTGGGCACCCTCACATACTCAACGTAGCAAAGGAACTGTGAAAGATGAATACTGCTAGAGCCTTACCAGGTATTTTGGAACAAAAAGATGCACTTAATGTAAAGCATAACCCTTATTTCAGAAGAGTTCTGCTGAAGACTCTCTTTTTTGGGGGGTGAATCTTGATCCTTTTCCAAGGTAGATTGAATCTGCATCCTGCTAAGAGTTACCTCTATTTAACTGTCTGGTTAAACAAAGTCTGGATGCAAAATGAGGTCTCTGTGGGTCAAGTAGCGGTAGATGTAAAATTAAAGTTTGTCTTTGACCAGGACTTACTCTCACTGACTGTCGTATGGGGAAAAACCACTGCCTTACAGTACCCTTATTTCTATCCTTCCCCCACACACACACTCCATATTGTTTAATTTTTGTGTGTGTGTTCTTTTTCAAGGTGGTGGAGAAATGCCTGACACTTGGAGCAAAGAAAATATTTTATATCCCTGCAGATATGTCTTCCCCTTCAGAGCCTGAAAGGGTGGTTCAGTTTGCTGTCCAAAAGCTGGGTAAGCAGAAGAAAAATGAGATACTGAGTAAAGAGAACACATTTTGCTTCTCACTCCAGTTTATACCATGTTCCCTTTTTCAATAAGGGTTTAGCTTACACCTGAGCTGGTCACCCTTCAGAGATTATAGTTCTCAAGCTATGTCATGCTTCGTACTGGCATGCAAGTTTCCTTGGTCTGATCAGAGATAAGCCTGATGACACAGTTCTTACGCCGGCTCCTACAGCCCTGCCAATCTTGGTTCCTCTGATAACCCTGGAGTTGAAAGGTGCAGGTTTCTGTAATATACCTGAGTTCCGGAGGCTGTGGAAGAAGAGGTATCTTTGACTTTTCAGATGTTCCCTGCTTGTCTGGTCAGAACCAGGTGAGCATAGCAAGGAGAAGGGGTTCTGAATCTGATCTCAATTCTGTCTTCATCTTGGGCATCTCTTTGGCATTCAGGTATATGGCCAGTTCTCATTCCAGTACGAACTTCTGGCTTCAGTTTCCCCATATTCCTCACCGGATGTTTAGGATGGGAGGGTGTGGGGGTTGTAAATACAATGTGGATGTGGCCATCTTTTTAGCTGCCTTTCATGGGGAGGACATGTCTTTTGCTAGAGGGGAAAAGTATACAGAAAATACTTGCTCGCAGTACTTCACTAAAACCACACCCCATAGCAACAGCTGCTGTACCTATCACAGGATACCTCATGTGCACGCTGTACATATCCGTGGGTACCGGCAGGTACCAGCTGCATGTACACCCAACCCTGAGCATAGTGCCTTATGTTGAGAGATACAGAAACTGGGATGCCTGAAAGCAGTGACCTGCCCCCATAGCAAAGCTCAGTCCAAGACTGTATAGAAGGGGAAGGTAGTCTTATTTTAACTGGAACTGATTCACACTAGTCCCACTCTCATGCATTTGCATTTACTCATTCTTTAGTACTCACAAGCAACAAGATGTGTATGACCAAGTACCTTGCCCAAGCTAACTTGTGGTGATACGAAGGACAACCCACTGTTGAGTCCTCATCGTGTCTTCTGGGTTCTCAGTTGGTGACCATGTCCTGCTTTTTGATTGTCTTTTGTACCCTGTAGGAGTTGAGTGATTATGATCTTTTGCCTCTCCGTCTTGTCTCATTTGGGTCAGAGTGTCAGGCAGCATTAGGCAGCATGTTCTATTACTCTTGCTATCCTTTTGTCCACTATTTGAGTGTCTTAATTACTCCATTATGCTCTTGGTTTTCCTGATGTGGGTGTCTTAAGAAACTGTGTGCAAGTGTGCTGTGATCTGGATGACCTGCCCATCAAGTAACATGTTTGTTTTAAACCTTCTGCTGTTTCTGCTGATGCTTTTGCACATATACATTCCCATACCAATCATAATTTTTCTGTTGCAAATTTCTATGCTTTTGACTTTGAAAATAGAGTGTACCACCAGAACTAAGTTCCAAGTCTGCATTACCCTGAAACGTCATTTCGGAGAGCTGCTGTTAAAGAACAGCTTTCCTTCCAATTCTACCCTTGGCACAGCCATTCTCTGATGGACATATTTCATTTATCTTCATGGTAAAGCACTTCGTAGCCTTCTGAGAGAGCAGCTGGTTGGTTCAGTTCTCCTGCTGGCATTTCTGAGTTCCTTGGTTACTAGTTAGGGGATGGACCCTTTGTTTGACTGCTTTTTCTCCTGTCCACAGGGGGACTGGATTACCTGGTGTTGAACCACATTGGCATGAACCGTTTCCAGATGTGGGCTGGAGATGTGGAATACACCCGCTGGCTCATGCAGGTGAGGTTTCCCAGCAGGAAGAGCTCACCTGGAATTGGGTGAGTCTGCTTCTCCAGGGACAGCTTTAGGAAGCTCAAAGGCAAATTCATGTCTATGGCAATGATTGAGAACAAACCTTTTATTTGATTTGTGTTTCAAGTCAAATTGGAGGCTTTGTTACTAGACAGATGTTTTGCTCAGTTGTTGTATATGTGTGCAGAGGAATGTCTGGGAAGAACTTCACTTCTCTCCTTCCTTCCTTCTGTCCTTCTTATCTCCTATTAGCCTGGGACCGTTAGGGATTAATGAGTAGTTACAGGCAGTTGTGCAATATATGTCCAGTTTAGGAACGCTAATAGGTGAGGATCAAGCACTTCCTACTAATCTACTAAGCAAGCTCACATCACTGCAGAACACAATAAGGTTGTTTGAAATTATGTTTGCCTTTTGAGTCTCTGCTCAGAGATTCAGAGTTTTCCTATAGAATCACCTTGGTACCAGGCTTTGGGACCATGGAGATGAAGAGCTGTTTTCTTGATTCAGTCTTCTTACGTCAGGTGGGTCACATTAGTTCTATTTCATGTTGGAAGGAGCCTGTTTGCTGGAAAGTAGGGAACTTAGAATCACAGGTAATAAATTTCTTACAAGTTAGAGAGCAGTCAAGCTCAGAAGAGATGCTGAACATTGTGCTTTGTTGTAGTCTGAGCTCAGTCAAGATGCCCCCTCCCTGGCAGTGTTCAAGGCCAGGCTGGATGAGGCTTTGCGCAGCCTGGTCTAGTGGAGGGTGTCCCTGCCCATGGCAGGGGGCTTGGAACTAGATGATCTTTGAGGTCCCTTCCAATCCAAACCGTTCTAAGAGAAACTTAAAAAGCAAATTGAGACACTACTGGTCTCCTTGTTGCTGGAAAGAGATTGCAAAGTAAAGAAAGGCTTATAGAGAAATCAGGGACAGCTAAATGTCTCTTGTCAAGAAATCTAAATGTCAAAGCCCAGGAATAGCCTTTGCTCTGACTCTTCTCCATTGCTTTTTCTGGAATCTGAAAGTCTCATGGATGCAATGTTTGTCCTCATCCTCACAGAGATTAATCTTTTCTCTTGATGTTTAAAAAACCAAATCCAAGCCATGCTCCTTTCCATTTCTGACCACTGTATTGGTTTTCTGGCTCATGCTGACCTTCCCTCCAAACCCTCTTGTTTCTTCTATGTCTACCTATATAATTCCAGGTGAATTTCTTCAGTTATGTGGCACTCGCAACAGCAGCTCTTCCCACGCTGGAGAAGAATAAAGGCTCTCTGGTGATTGTTTCTTCCCTCACAGGTTAGTGTCTTTAACTGGCATAAGTGCTGGCCTTGTCGAAACAGTGGTTCCCAGCACATCATATTTCTCTGTGCCCTTCAACCCCTCAACACATTTTCAAGCTGCGTGTTTTATAGTAGCAAGCAGGATGGTGGCTGGCTGGCCTTATTTTTCTCTGGAAGCCTTTCTCTGTGTTGCACCATTTTGCATTCTCTTGTAACCTTGGTCTTTGCTCACCATGTGCCCAGATCTGCTTGTTTGGCTCCTGTCCCTCACAACCAGGGCCATCCCTCTGGCATTTCTGACACAGCATTAAGACCATCCTGCCACTCTAAGGCCTTCTGCCTTTGGCACACCCGAATAACAGGCTACTGAGTAGCTGCACCTACTGTACAGGATGGAAAGGCAGGAGAAAGTCTTCAGTGCGTGCTCAAGGGAGCTGGGTCACCATACTCAAGTTCAGACTGTGGCTCATCCTTGCCTTGTGACGTAACGTGCTTTGGTGTCAGGGAAATTTTATGGCCAGATGCACCAGGGTGTGACCCAGTCCATATGTTTGCATGTGATGGGGGAGGAGACGGCTGCAGGTAGACTAGCATGTGACCTGATTACTGTGTAAGTTAAATTTGTTCCCCTTATCCACATATATGGTGGCTCTCGTGCTGGGATGTGGTCACACAAAGTGGTATAATTTTCTAAGTGCCTGTGTGTGACTAGAAATAGAGGGAAACTCAACCGAACACAACATGAGTTGATACAGGATGGCAAAGCCTCTGTCTTTGCCCAGATTCCCTCTCCATGGCACCATCCTTCTTACAGACACTTTCCTGGTGTTTTCCATTCTCTCCTTTTCCTTTCCAGGGAAAATACCCACTCCCTTCACCACTTCTTATTCTGCCACCAAGTTTGCACTGGATGGATTCTTCAGCTCACTGCGCCATGAACTCATCATGCAGAAGAGAAATGTCTCTATCACACTGTGCATCCTGGGCCTGATAGATACTGATACGGCATTGGAGAATACCAGGTACGTGGTTGGAGGAAGATATAGGAGTCTGGGAGGGAGTGTGTTTGCAGGAACATGTCTCTTCTTGAAAGCATGCAAACAATGCAGCACAACTGTGTTTAAGATGGTGTGTGCATCTGTTTGTGCAAGAAAACTAATGGGAAGAGTGCATCTGCTTGGGTACATCATGGGGTTTGTGCATGTCCACCTCAGCATGGAACGTGAGCATGCAGAACCCTGTGCTAGTCAGTCTGCGCAGTTAAAATCACACCAAGGATTGACTGGCTTTGGGTGATCCTCTGACTGTTTCCTTCCAGGGGCAAAGTGCACCTAACTGCTTCTCCTGCTCCTGAAGCTGCACTTGCCATCATCCAGGGGAGTGCCATGCGGGTGCAGGAGGTTTTCTACCCATGGTGGCTGCAGCACGTATGCTGGCTCTGGGTTTTGTCCCCCAGTGACCGGGACCAGGTTTTACAGAGTTACTATAACTACAGCAGTCCTTAAGGGATGCCCAGTCTCAGTCCACCCTCTCCCATTCTACACCCCTTCTCATCACATTCTCCCAGTCCCACTAAAGCACCCCATTCCACCATTGGTGTCAAGCAGGAGCAGTGGTAGCAAAGTAACCTTAGCTCTTTTCATAACATTCTTCTTGGCCTCCCTCTCGTCCTGCTTCAGCAGCATTTCTTATATTTCTACCCCTCAGCGATCTTTCCCACTGTTCATTCTGTCTTAGCCCTCCACCCATCTCCCCTCCTTCAGCCTCACCTGTCTGCTTTTACTGTCTCCAGTCTTCTCTCAGCTCCAGCTTTAACCTCTGTCTATACAGGATGTTCTGGAATGTCTGTACATTCCTGGGGCATCCTGCTCCACTGCTCCATTGTTTTGTGAATTCTGTGAACCTTGCTTCCTATAAATGGAATTTCAATCTCTATTTTAATTAAACTATTTTTTTAATGTGTTAGTTACATGTCCATGCTTCTTCTGTGAAAGAAGGTTGGTGACCTGGCTTCTGTGAGCACAGGCCTGTTGGTAGATATTTACTGACTGCACAGGACCCATTAAATCAGCTCTCCTTGCTGTAAATGCCAAGATGGGTTGGTGATTCCTGCACCGAACAGGAGAGAGAACATAGAGGGAATTCTTCCCTAACACGTTATTCCTATGGATATGTGTCATTGCTTTTAAGTTAATAGCAGCTAAGAAAAAGCAGTCTCTGCTTGAATGCTGGGCTGGGGATGGATAAAAGATCCTATGTGGGCTCCTTGGTGTCTGAGAGGATGGTTATTTTGTGTGTTGTTCCCATCCGCAATACATAAATCCTGAAGGAAGTTTAAGTAGCTTCGAAAGCTGACCATTTTGTAGAAACTGGTTAACAGGTTTGGAATTTATTTGAACAGCTAGGTATTGCTTAAAAGACAGGCTTGACTAGGGATTATAGAACTAAAATGGAGTGTGCAGAGCCTTGCCAATCGCAATCTTTCTTCAATCATAGCTGGTCTTCTCCAAGGAGGAAAAAAAGCAGGTTAAGGGGTACGTTCTAACTGGTGAGAGGCAGCTTCCTGGGAAAGGGTCACTGCGTGGCCCCCCTCCTTCTTTACTGAGTTGACAGCTAGGTGCTAGACTAAGTGCACTCTTGTTCTAAGCTAAATATAAAAACTTGTGTGCCTGCAAGAGATGTCACTGCAGCTTGAGTTCTTATTCTTCTTACTGGGAATGGTGTGTGGCACTTTCAGTTGCAAGTACATTTTATTCACATCGTAAGAACAGGCACCAGCAGAGTGTTTTCCTGCCTTTGTCCTTGCCATTGACTGGATTTTGACAGGACAAAGCTTTCTACGGAGCTGTGTGGAAATAAGAACTGCAATCCACAAACTCTGGAGTTTGAACTCGCCCCTTCTAAAACACACACCTCCTTGCTTCTCATGACAGCTCGTAGTGTATCCCTTGCTCAGTCACTGCAGAATTGTGTTGGTGCAGGGACAAGGAGGCATCAAAAATGGAGGTAGTTCTAGGTTTCATTCATTCCAGCACCATTAAACAGGGATTGCAAAGCTGAGGAAAGTCCCAGGGACTAGTGCTTTTATAGAAGGCAGGGGCGGAACCACGGGCAAGGCAAATAGAGTTGGTTCTCTACCAATACAAGCACGTTCCTCACCTTCAGGGCAGAGATGAGGAGTCTGTGCATTTGCTTTCCCTTTTCCTGGTTCTGTGCATAGCACCGGATGGGCTGGCCTCTGGCTCTCAACTGATTTCCATCAGGGTGCGGTTGAGAGAACCAATTCTGTTCTCTCAGGTGTGAACAAAGTACACACGAGTTCTTAAAAGATGTCTGGGATCTGCACACAAGAGCTGTAACTGGTTTGTGTTTAGCTCTGCTGGAGCCTGGCTGCTGAACTCATTTGTTGCAATTGGGCTAATACAAGCAATTTGCATTTTGGGGACCATATGCTGAAGACTGGAATAAAAATCCACAGACATCCGCCTTAGAGACATAGAGACGCTGCGTGGTGTTGAGAGTAAGACAGGGTTGGAGTCTGTAGGACTCGGGCTCTGTCATCCATTCCCCCTGTGAAATGCTTTTTAACTGGACTGCACAGATGATTTGCTGAATGGAAACAGACTTTCCTCGCCTCAGGCCTGTGGCGATTGTCTTCAAGTGTAAGCATTATCTAAAAGCAGGTGCAACTAAGACGTGAAGTAAAACCTCAATTACTTAGCAAGTAAAACTTTTATTAAATAAATTTAAGATTTTTTTTGACCAGAGTGAGGAATTTGACATTGACGAAGCTTGTATCACACCTGTAACATCGTACAGTCACATCAGTAACTGTGATGGAAGTAACTGTAAATGTTTGTTTTAAACCAGCTTGATCTAGAATTTCCAAAGTCCTTTTTTTTTTTTTTCCCATTTTGCATTTGTTGGTCTTTTTTTTTGTTTGTTTTGTTCAAAATTAGATTAAGTTTAAACTTCATGAAATTACTTGTAGCAGAAATAAAGTACATTATACAAATCACGTACATAATAGATGTTAAGTATAAAAATGGTATTTACAATAAGTAAACATGGACTATAGAAACACACAGACTCACACAGCTTCATCCATCTCTCATAAACTCTCAGCATCAGATACAGAAGGGTGGTTGAGGAGATGTGAAGCTGAACTGTGCCACAAACAGCTGAACAAAGGGAAACTGGAGGAGGATGAGAATTGGCTGAGGTTCTCGAAGTCCCCGTATCTCGCTTCAGTATCAATTGCATCAGCCTTTCTCCACCAACCCTCTGCTCACGTTTGAACACAGAGACAGACAGACACACACAGGTTCTTGGTACCTTATCAAACTCTGGAATATTGAAACTAATCATTCAGAAGGTTTATGGGGTTGGTTGGTTTGTTTTATTTTTCTTTCCTTATTTTGGTAGAAACTTAAAGAGACAGTTTCAAGTTGTTAAAGGGATATGCCTTGTCAGTATGACACCCTTCCACCCCCAGGGGATCTTTGTTAAATCAAGTTCTGAACTATGTTCTGTGCTTAAGTGTATGTGTAGATAGCAGTATCTATATATGCTGCATAATGTATAATCTGTCCATCGGAGGGGGTGGTGGGGAAAACAACAGAATGGCAACCCTCTTCCATCACACTATCGTTGTGTCTGCTTGGGAAAGCTTTGCAGAGGGTGTAAGAGGTGAGTCCTCTTGCTAAATTCAGATGGAGAAAATGTCCCATTGCATCTGGGAATTGGAACTGCCTGCTAACCAGCGTTAGGTTACTTCCAACATGGGGAGGCAGTGTGTAGCCCCTGGGAGGCTTCCGTCACTTTGTTTTGGAGATTGCATCTGCTCACTCTCTCTCATCTTCTCTTGCCTTGATCAAGAATCTGCTCCATTACCATGGAGAGCTATGGAACACGAATCTGTGCCGCGTGTGGGGAGGCAGTACAGTTCCTGTAGGTAAAGGGACTGGTTTCCTGTGCTTTCAGCCTAATCGAGGAGTGCTCAGGATAGGCTTTGGCACCAAATTCCAGGAGCTTTGTCTGCAGAAGCCCTTGGAAAGGTAAGACTGAGAGCTCTTGAGATCCTTTACCAGGCTGGTGCTAAGGTCGGTGGACGAGTGACTCGAGCTGAGCAGCTGGCTGTGCCCTAACCCTGGAGGTATGTAGTTCTCTTTCTCCTTGCTAATGTTGAGCAGAGAGATGCGCCGTCTCTCTCTTGCTCTCTGTCCATCCAGTCATCCTCACAAAATGTTCAGGCCTATCTGCAGTGCTTGCTGAGAAGACACTGTTGCAAAGGTAAACCCTTAACTTCCAATCCCTCTTGCAAGGAGTCAGTCTCTGAATGGAAAAGTTTGGTCCTGTGAGCCACTTTAAAAAAAAATAGAGACTGTATATATATATATATATATTTATATTTATCTATGAAAGGGCCAGGAGGTGGGGCAGGAGAGAGAGGACGAAGCTAAGTTTCCACACATCACTGCAGTACCCTAGAGACACACCAGTGGGTTTTCTTGGTCCATGTACTCCAGGCATACCCCAAGAGGAAGAGCTTCAGGTCCCCAGGGGCTGCTGGTTTTCTGGTCCCTTTGTTATGCACCACATTAGCAGCAAATATGTGAGTCCATCTTGGCAAGAATCTTCCTGCTGGGCAGATACTGAGCCTTCTCTTTAATTGCATGTTTTGGGTAGGAGGATGGGGCGGGGAGGTGGGGAGCAGAGGAAGGAAAGGGGTGGTGTCAAAAGAGTTGATAAATTTACTGGCCTCTCTGTAAATCAACCTGAAGCAGAAATTCTTCCTCTGGACTTTCCCTTCACCTGAATAGAAAGGGAGGAGGGAGGGAATTGGGAGATTAGGAGGACATCTATGCAAACCTCAGGCTTTGAGTTGCTATTGCTTAAACATGGAAGCAGATGACCCCAGTTAGAAGGGACCAAGATCAGCCCTCCCTTGCTCCCAGTCTGGTGGCTGGTAGGAGCTAGCTCTTTGACGGCCAGCTCTCACGTCAGGCAGCTCTTCTGTGACCCTTCTTCAGGGTCTGACCTTTTCTCCGCTTTTCTGTGATCCTCATGAAGGCTTGTCCCTTCTTACCCTGGCAAGCATTCTCTGCAGACTGATTTCAGGGTACATGTAACAACTGAAAACAAAACTATTGGGGTTTAAAACTTTTTAGGAAGATGAACACTTTTTGGGAGAGGTCAGAAAGTAGACTGAAACCTTGCTTAGACCACAGGCGGGTGATTTGAACCCATCTGCCTGTCAGGGCCCTGAGTGCACTAACGGCCTTAATGGCCTTGACCAGCCTCACCTGCAGCCTCTGTCCACACTCTGCCCATGAGCTCAGGAGCCACATTACAGCTCCGGCCTGTTCCTTCAGTCCTTGTCTGATCTACATCGTGGAAGTGCAAGTCTCCACATGTCCATCGATCTTGTTATCTGGACTCCAACCCTTGGATTGTTTTCCCATCATGATGTCAGATCTGTTTATTATTCTCATTATAGACCTGCCTGGCAGTCACTGGACTGTGACCCTGGTTACCTTCACCAGACTTGCCTGATCTTGCCCTGTGGATTGACTCTCTGGCTCGGCCTTGGGCCTGCCTCATTGCCACAAACTTGCCTGATAATCTAGACTCTTGGTTGAGCCTGGCCATCGTCTCCAGGCCTGCCTTGGTTGGTTGCCTGGCCTAGGTGCTGGGCTGGGCCCTGGCAGGTGAGGCCTCTGCCCTGCTAGCCGTGTTACTGCATTCAGCTCCTGGCTTCCCACCCCGCGGGGAGCAGCCAGACCTTGCTGCCCCCTGACACTGGCCAGCACTGTGTAGGAACTGTGCTGTGGTGGTGCCAGCTTTACCTGTGCTGCAGAAGTGACTCCTGCTTGCTCGCTGCTGTCAGTAGGGGTGGTTAGCATCCTTGGGTCGTTTTAACTGGACCTTCAAACGTTTCATGCCAATCTGGAAGCCATTCATGGCCTGGATAGCAGTTTGTGCACTGGATGGGTTGTCAAAGCTTACAAAACCTGAAGGACAGGACACAGGCATGGATAATAATGGCACTGTTGGTGCCATGCCCAATGCATGAGTGTCCTCGTTACCCATCATGCTTCCCTTGCCCGCTGGCATGAGCACTCACCAAAACACTTGCTCTGGTTGGTGGCACGATCCATGAACACCTTGGAGGAAATGATATTTCCAAAGGGCAGGAACATCTGCATCAACTCGTTGTCTCCAAACTCCTGAGGGAGATGGTAGATGAAGAGATTGCAGCCTTCTGGACCTGCAGGCATGGGGGCAATGGGGAGGGACAAAACAGAGAGCCCCCAAAGGGAAGGAGAAGAGAAATGGGCTCAACTCAAAGCACAGCACGGGAGGAGAACCCCAGCACTGCCTCCTTCTGTCTTGACCTTCCCTTGCTTGTCTCAGTCACTGGTCCATGAAGGGTTCTGAGGGCTCTCTAAGAGCAGCTGGGAGGCAATATGCAGAGCCAGAGTTTCTGGAGAACAGATTTACAGCTTGCCCAGCTCCCATGTGGGGTGCTGGACACAATAACTCTGTGTCAGGGTGCTATTATGCTGGAAGGAAGGAGATTAGCTAGGTGACAGCTCCTTGTTCATAGCTCTCCTAGTCCTAGGAGAGCAGGAGACACTGCTCTGTGAAAGCTGCTGCTCTAGTGTTCCCTGCCCACAGCTATGCTTCACCCTATAAGCCCCAGCCCCAGCTGGAAATCTCCTGGATTGTCACACACCCGATTTAAGGGCTGACCTGGTCCTGCCCACTCCTTCCCTTGGTCCCTGTGAGCCTGATGAGCACAAAGAGCTGTTCCCTTGCTGACACCTGCTGTACGAAGCAGGAGCAGACAAAGAACGCCTTTGCCTCCAAATTCTGTCCAGATCAGTTTTGAAATAAGCTGAAAAAAAAAAATTCATGAGGCTAGGAAGGCTGAAGAGAGAGAGGACAGTGCATTGGAGAGGCTGGTTTGACGGGTATCAGCGTGGTTCTGGTATCAGTAAAGATGGGGAGGAAGTGCTCTTTTTTCCCCTGCCTGCAGAGGCAAAGTGCTGACTCTACATCCTTGTGTGCTAGTGCTTGCTGTCCCCTTTGTACTTGGCAGCATCTGGCCAGGGATGAGATCAGAAAGTTTGCATGACAAGCATCCTCTGACCCCTTCCAGTCTACTCACTGCAGCAACATGGTTCGTTCCGTAACGCAGCTCCGATATTAAAGATTACAGTGGACAAAGATCAGCGCTGCCTCCTCTCCATTGGTTCTGTGGTGCGGAAGACAAGCTACGCAAATTCCGCTGCACTGCCCTCCCCACCCTGCCTCCACACCACACCGGACACACACATTCCCACCCTGATCCTCACCTTCTCGTTGCTGCTGCTGCAGGATGGGAGGTGGCTGAGGGATGCTCTGAGCAATGGGGGTGATGGTGGTGGTTGGATACACAGCTGTATTCCAAGAAGACAGAACAAACTGTTTACCTGAGGATCTGGCCAGCCACACGAGGGCCTGAGGGAGACAAGGGAAGCTGGTACCTGCATACTGCTGAACTCCTGTGAAGGCTGGGTGCAAAGTCTCTGCTACTGAAGGGCTCTGGGCTGCAGAGAACAGCATAATCAGAAGCACAGCAAAGGGACTCACGCATGCATCTTCTCTGTCTCTCTCCCCCATCCCCCTACCAAGTGAGTCTCAGTGCCTGGCCAGTAGGGAGCTAGAAAAAGTGTTCTGTGTGGGGAATCCAGAAAAGAGGAGCTAACTGCAGTTCCTGAGGTCTCTGGATGTTGGGTTGGTTTGTTTTCCCCCCCTCCCCGCTCTCTGTACCTGAGTATGGCACAAGGCCATTGGTGTAGACTGTTTCCAAGGTTGGATGCCCATTTGGAAATGGTACCACTCCAGTGAATCCATTTGAAATGGGTGTCACCAGTCCTGGCATGGCTGCTGTTCCCAGGAGAGGCGGTGAATGTAGCCCTACAGAGCAAGAAGAGAGAAAGTCTTGTGAGAGTCAAGGTCCTGCAAAGCCCACTCTCCCTCCTTCCATCCGCCTGGCAAGACTGCTGCGTATGACCCTATTACCTCTTCTAGCTGGCACTTGGAGGTGACAGACTAGTGCTGGAGCCTTCACAAAATTAGAGACAGCACTAGTGAGAAGAGTGTGAGCAGCATTGCTAGTCCTGGCTGCTGTCAGAGCTTTGGGATGTAACGTTTTTAATCCAGGTTTGTACAGCACCCAGCATGATACAGATCTGTTCTTGACAGGTGCTCACACCCAATACGCATTATTGCTGCTATCATTACTGTGGGATGATGCTAATGAATAACAGCACTGTTAGAGTCGGGTGCAATGCTGGGAACCTGATCCTTCTTTACTGTATCAAAAACTGCAGCAGAGAAGAACAGCAGTAGGGCAAAAGAACGCGCGTTGAGCGTGCGAGGGCGACAGGGAGGCTGCACAAATTCGTGCAGGACTAGGGACTGCTGTGCTCAGAGGATGCATTGCTAGAAAAGAGCGGCCTAATCCAGATGCGGAGCCCGGAGGGATGTGGGAACTGTTTTACCTGTTTGAGTACGGTGCTGGGTACTGGGGCGGGAGGTTCGTTGGTAGGGAAGGTCTTGCCGCATCCTGGCCCGCACCAGGCCCTCACCTGACGTTGGTGCTATGGGAGCGGCTGGCAGCCCGTTGAGACTGACGGCGCCGATCTGTTGGATGTGGCAAGGGGAGAAGGCGACGCCTGGGCTCAGGTAGCTGCCGTGGGAGGTGGAGAGAACCGTCGTCTGCTGCTGCATCAGCTGCAAAGCAGGGCCGTGCAGTCAGGGCCCCACGGTGCCCAGGGCTTCGCGCTGCCCAGCGCTCCCGCTCCCCTCAGAGCCGCGGACGGCTCCCGTGGGCTCGCCCCTCCCGCCATCGCGGCCCCACCGCAGCCGCGGGCGGAGCTCGGCCTCCGCCTTCCCCCGCCGCCGCCTGTGGCCGGGGACCGGCCGAAGCTGCGGCCTCGCCATCTCCCCCGGCCGCCACTGGGGGTCGCCGGGCTCCCGCCGCCCGCCCCGGAGCTTCCCGAGACTCAGCGGGCCCCGCCGGGGCGGGCGGCAGCGGCGCCGTCGTCTGCAGGC
>VXBL01001832.1:255463-288065 GCA_013400195.1 Aramus guarauna
TCTCCTGGGCCTGTGAGTAACCTTGGGTGCAGCATCAACTACTCCAAGCCCTGCACCATGCACGTATGAACTATGCTGGAGTTCCCTTGAGCTTACCAGAGGTTCCAGCTCCCCAGAGCTGCCCATGGCAGGACATTTGGAGGTGCTCTAAGGTGATTCAGAAAGGAAATCCCTCCCTTCTGTCCCCACTTCCAGAGATATTAGATGACATTTCACAGGGCTGATACCCTCTGCCTCTGATGAGGACACTGTATGCATATGAGAACTGATCTCTCCTCCGGGAGAAGGGAGACCAAAGACTGAGATGACACAAGAGAAGAAAAAAAACAGGTGTGAGGTCAGTGCCTCAGAAAGAAGGAAAGAGAACCAAAATCGGTGGAAAGGAAAAGGAGGAAAAAAACTGAAAGAGTCGAAGACAGGCTGAGTCCTGAGTCAAGGGGAAAGCCAAAATAAAGTCACAGAGCAGGAAGGACAGTGAAGAATCAGAGACAAAGCAACAAATTTACAGACACAACTGAGGAGAAAGAAGATGCAGATAAGCAAGGAGCACAGCCTAGGCCTGACTGGCTTCTTGTCATCAGCAGGAGTTTCTGAAGATTGGAGGGAAGTTAAAGACCAAGTCCAGAAGATCTCCCTGCTCTCCTTCCTTACGCATTCTGGACCATAAGCTAATAAAATACTTTCTGCCATCATAACCTCACTGTGCGGTCCATTCCTGCCTCCTTCACCACCCTATCACGCCCAAGTTAGCGCCATCTCTGTGACAGCAGAAGATATACCAGAATGGTCATCTCATAGCTGACCCACAGCTGAGCTAACCTGTAACCTTAGACCTCAGGTATAGCTGTCTTGTGGATTACAGGGCTGGATTGGTCTTGGCAAGAGATACTGCTGTCTGTTCAGAAAGGGTTGTCCCCTCTAAACCATTCTGCTGCTGGAAGCATGGGTGCTTGGAATGGTGTAGCTGTTCTCAGCCTCATTAAACAAGAAGAATCAAATAAGCTGTGTTGGACAAATTCTACATTTGGTTCCAAAATTCCCCAATGGCATGGAGTCTCATATGTATTGCCTCTTTTCTTTTGCTACTCCATGCTCTTGCCACACACTTAATTGGCCGTTTCTGGGGATTCTTTGACAGGAAATAGCCAACAATTGAGAAGCAGTTCCTTCTCTGTCATGTGGATGGAAAGGAGACACACCAAGTAGCCACTGAAGCCAGAGGTGAAAGATGTCAACATGTATGAGAACAGGCTTATTTCCACGCCCTCAGCCCCCACCATCCCCCATCCCCGGAAAATTACTTTCAGTAACAGTACCTACTTTTGAGTTAGTTCTTTGACAGAAGCATCTCTCATCCCTTGAGCAATTCCTGAGCCTCCTTCCATGGGCTTTATACTTAGTAGCAGAGACCCGAAAGTGACAGACACCAGGAAGACCCAAAAGATGCTCCACCACAGCTGATCGGGGATTTGTTGAGTTTGGGACCTACCTCAAACATCAATGGCAATCACCACCATCACTGCAAGGCAACGAGGTTCTCTGACTAAGATCCAAAGCACAGCCAGTCTTGCCAGAGGAGACCAGACTGCTAAAACCCCTCTGACCCTCTGCTACCTGCTGCTCCCTCTCCAGCATCCTGCAAACCCCACAGTCACACCAGCCAAGAGAGGAAACCCTGGGAGCAGGACAGCACTGGGGGGATTAGGGCTCTCCTGAGAACTTCAGCAGAGAAATAAACACATGAAGCTGGGCTCAGGGCTCTCGTGGTGCTCCAAAAACAGAGAGAGACACATTTGTGCCACAGATCCAGAGGAAGAGTTCACAAGCTGGCAGACTGCCATGTCTGGCAGACATCACCCAGGAATCATGGCCCTGAGCTGTCCTCCAAACAAGACAGAAAGACACTGGGTCATGCTTGACCTGTTCCCAGACACCTCCGCCAGTCTACACCACATCAGAGAAATCCAGACTCACTTTGAGAAGGTCCCAGCTCTCCCCCGTCATCCCTTCCAGGACAGAAATGCACAAAGACTACGCTGCTGACTGGATAAACTGAAGCCAGGAACAACTCCCAGGTGCCGGGAAGCTTTCACACATTTGTTACAGAGACCCGTTTGTGGTCTCCCAGCCCAGGTATGGTGTTGCCCCATAGCCAAGAGGGCAGCTTCCCCCCCCACACACACACGCGTGATACTCACAGCCTGCGCATAGGCGCTGTATGGGCTGAACGGCAAGGTGAGAGATGGAGTGAATATCCCCAGCTGCCCCACCATTTGCTGCATACGACGGAGGGTCCTCTCCTTATCTGTGTCAGCAAACTTCACCACTAGACTGGAGGAGGCGCCCTAGGCACAGAGAGAGGAGACAGAGAGAGGAGGCAGGGGAGAAGAGCCGTGGGACAGCCAGAGAGTCAGCAGTCAGGCAAGGTGGGGCAGAGCAGGCAGCAGAGAGGAGCGGGAAGAGGAGCAGAAGAGCAAATATTGGCGTGAAAGTGCTCGGGAGCTGCCTGGAACCTAGGCTGTGCCTTTCCCCATCCATCCGTCCATCCAACCCTTCCCTCTCCCGCTCTTCCCCTCACACCCTGGGCCTTGCAGAGCTGCACAAGTGGGTGCACACATCCCTGGCTGGTGTGCACCTGGTGATGGTGCAGCCAGGAACACCCAGGACATTGTCAGCCACAAGCACCATCTTTCCATCATCGTGAGCTTGGCTGGGTAGGCAGAGCAGTTCTTGGCAGGTGGAAATACCCCTGCTGCAGCAATGCACCATCCACAGGGTGCCCCAATTCAGGTTACAGATTGTGAGAGACGAGATCACAACTGCAGCTCCTCAAGAAGGCACAGCTGCGACTACACAGCCCCACACAATGCACAAAACATTCCCATCCACACCCAGCCTGCCCCAGAGACCTCCTCTGCTGCCTGAATAAGAGAAGGTGGGGAGTGTGCTCAGACACTGGAGTCCTGACTGTTCACGTTGCTAATTGTTAGCTTGCACCCTGCTCACTACTCTAGGTAGCTGCCTCTAAGACAAATCCACAGCCTGGTTCTTGGCTCTCTTTTATTTAACCTTTATAGCTCTAAGTGCCGTCACTACCAGTCTAGACAGACATACATAGATACACACACCAGCCCAGGAGACAGGATGGTTCCCAAAGACAAGAGCACAGATGTGCACGTGCGTGCACAGACACACCCACACCCCACCCCCCCACACACACCCCCCACACACCCCCAAACCACACCAGCTGGAAACTGCAGTTGAACCTGTCGTGGGTTTGGACGGTGATGGGAAGACAATTGGGAAGAGGGTAGGTACCCTGGCCTTATACTCACGGGCATTGTCTGGCTGCCATGGAGTGCGTGGATTGCTGCCTGAGCCTCTGTGTGAGATGAGAACTTTACAAAAGCACAGCCTGGAAAGGGACAGAAAGAGCACAGGAGATTGCAGTGACAGGACTGCTGCGGAAGTGCCCCTTCCATCATCACACAAGAGACAATATCTGGATCTCAGGCAAGGCAAAGGAAAGCCAACCCAAGAAAGCAGGGAACAAAAAGGATGATTCATCCCAAGTCCTCTCTCCTGGAAAAACAAGAAGGGTCTCAAATTGTTACTTCAATGATACGCTCTATAGGTGATGTCACCATCTCCACCCTTGCCCCTGACTCCCTCTTCCCCAAATTCTCTGTGCACTCCTAATTGTGGATACAAACATTTCAAATTGCAGACCCAGACCGTGCCAACAGGCTCACTAGTGATCCTGGTAACTCAGCTACTCATCGTGCTCTGCTTCTCCTTCTTTCACCTCGGTCTCTGCCCATCTTCCCCAGCCTCTCCTTGCAGCAGACCACTCCTCCTGCCCTGCTCCCTACGTCTGGCTGAGCTATGGGTTCCCACAAAGATGAGGTGGGGGAATAAGTGCCCCAGGGGAAAGGAGGCACGGGTGGTGAGGCAGGTGAGAGCTACCTGAAAAGTGGGGAGAAAGGGCGCGACACACAAAGGGGTTCACACCTTTGCTGTTACCATCAGGTCCACGGAGCACCGTACATTCATCAATGACCCCAAATGGTTCAAAGAGCCGGAGCACGTCATCCTCAGACTGCTGCTTATTTAACATGCCCACAAAGAGCTTCCTGTCCCCTAGGGGCAAACACAGAAACATCAACCTTCTATGAGGCTTACAGTCCAAAGCAGGAGGATAGGGACACTTAAAGCACAAAACAGCCTAGTGTTGAAAACATGCCTGGCATGGAAATGATTTGCTGTTGGCTGAAATGCTTCCAGGGGTGAGTATGCAGGGTCCTCCCAAGCTCCTCACACCTGCAAAGGTTTCTGTGGCTTCCCCTATCCTACCCTCCCCAAAGGAAAACAAAAGATTAATAATTTCCTTCTATTTGTTAGCCATTTCCTTTGAATGATCCAACACCAATGGTAATAAGAAAAACTACCTGGGTAATTATACCCTTATTGAACAATATGTGAAGTCCAAGTACCACCTTAGGAAATAGAGCAGACCAGCCCAGGCAGGGTGAATAAATTCCAGGCTTCTGTTTCCTTTTCCTTCTCTCCAAGACCACTGTTTCCACAGCTGTGTAACCAAGCATCTTAGCTTGAAATTGCCCTTCCCTACCCCAGCCTAACCAGTGTGTCTAGCAAGCTGTCCTCTAATGCCTGGAATAAACCCTGCCATCCTGGATCCCAATTTGCCTCACCATCAGCCAAATGCAAGACTTTGGGGGGAGGGGGGGGAGGGCAACAAACAGATCCATAGTCCCCACTCCCCCTCTCCAAGGGCATTCTGTACCCGTGTCACACTGGCAGGGGGCTGGAAGGCTGGCCAACACATCCCGGACTTTGAGTTCAGGGTCTTTCTGAGTTCCTCCATCAGAAGGGAGAAGTGAGGATTACGGTTTTGTTGAGATGGCCAAGTGCAGAGGCGGGAAGAAAGGTGCACAGCGCTTTCTCCCCATCTCTACCCCCACCAGTACACACAGGGGCCCGTCACAGCCTGATACCATCCGGTCATGCACAAACACAGCAGTGGTTGCGGCAACATCCTCCACAGATTGCTGTGAACGGGTATTAAAATAGCATATTAAAATCCCAGCCCAATCTCCATTTTTGGGAGGAGACAGTCGTGGCAACTACAGCGTTAACCCTTCCCCCTTGCCCCAAACATGCATGGGGAGACATGACCCATAGGAGGGAATGTGTCAGGATATGGCTTGGGAGGAGCAGCGAGAGAGGACTCCTTATTGTTAGCGACAGGATCAGAGGGGCTGGCTTCAAACAAAACCAATGTAATGTGACGCACGTCAGGGAAAATAGCAAGGAAGCTGCTATCTGTTTGAGAGTGCAGTGACCTGAAAAACAACAGGTCTTGGAGCTACAGCAGCAGAGCAGGCTGCAGGGGTGCTGGTGTGTACGTATGGCAGGAACGGATGACACATTACACATTCACACTGCTGGCAAAGCCCCCCACCCCACCCCACCCCTTCCTTGCTCCCCTTGGCCTAGAGGATGGTTCCCACCCAGGTATGAGCAAGCAAGCTGCCTCCCCCCCCCGCTCTGCCACATGCAGACGCACTTGGGAACACAGACAGGAGGTACCTACATGTGCCACTGGTCCCTTGCAGAAAAGCAAATGCATGCACACACCGTTAACGGACAAACGCACAGGCTCATGCTTGCACGTTGACTCAGCCCCAGCAGGTGCCTTCAGAAACAAACTTCTTCAGTGAGCAAGAGGGATTGCAGACACATGCACTCTTCCACCATGCAGACACTACAGGGAGCCTCTTTCTATGGCTGCAGCACCCCACAGAGTCCAAGCACGAGCTCATGCAGGCACAGCTCTCCACTGGGCACTAGACGTACGTGCAACACAGATGCCACTTTGATCCATCACAGATAAAGGGTTAAAAGTGCTGGATCTAAGGCTCTTACCCAGTCCCAAACAGATACTCCTGATTTGTATCACTGGAAGCGGCCAAAAGATATGGCCTTACATATTTTTTTAAAGGCCAAATTTCCTGGCTTCTCCATTTTCATGATTCCCTGGATAATTAAACCTGCAGGAGTTTCATTCCCTTCCATTTTCCTTGCAATTCTTTCTACGTTTCTCCCTGCACCTGCATGACAGTGGTTGCATTTTGGAGACACAATTTCAGTTGATTGAGTCCATCCAAAATTTAGTGCTCTGACAATGCCCAGTAATCCCCAATCACTGCACAGGAGCTAAAAATCCAGGGGCTGTACAGCTGCCTTCTTAGCAGTAAGGCAGCATCTGCCCCCACCCGAAGGTCAGCTCAGAAATGCTGGTGGGCAAACCAGCCAAAAACAGCACATAGAGAAGGTGAAAAATCTGATTGGAAGGAGAGTGGGGGGAAAAAAAAAAAAAAGGACTAGTCAGGAACATATTTACTGGGAGGTAGAGAGGAGAATGGAAGCTAAAGGAACAGCAGCTCTGTGCTCCCATGAACATCACCTGATGGCATATGTGATCCCAGTTTGGCTATGGGAGGGGACACCTGAGCTCTGCAATGTTCTCCCTTCCTCTACCCTGAATCTATATTGCAGCTGCAAGCTGGCCTTATCTCAGATGTGCACCACGCTGCAGCCTTTGGATTGCAAACACAGCAGGAGTTCCTCAAAAAACACATCAACAAAGGGGAGAAAAACACTGGGAAATATTTGTACTGACTTCAGATGCTGTAAAATAATTCTCTGCTCTTTGAACTAACAAGCAAATAATTGTGGACTAAGACTAACAGCCAGAAATGCACTTGATGGTCTTTCCTTGCTCTTTAGGGACTCCAGCAGACTGGCTGTGGGGGTCAGGGTGGCAGGGGGGTGTCAAGACAACTGGAAAAGTCAGTTATATTAGAAATTTTAAAAGCTGGAACTCTAGGTGGGGGAACATACAGCTACACGGATGTAACGTTGCTTTCGTAACACTGGCCTTTTGCTTCTCGATCTGATTTTGTATAAAGTGAGGTTTTTGCAGAAGAATAGTGGGTAACCAGTGGAGTCAGGTAAGTGGTACCAGTTTTGGCTGATGACTAATTCAGTGCAAAGACCTGATGGCTACCACAGCCACACGAAAGTCTCCATCAAGCAACAGTCTAACGGATGCAAGAGGCCACAACTTTGCAATGGAGGCACTGAACAAAAAGGAACTTTGTCAATTTGCAATCAAATCAACATTACACTATGAGTTACTAGTTGTTTTCTCCTTCAGAAGGCTTTGAAATTTCCTGGGTAATTCTTGTGGTTTCATCCTCATACCATTTCTGTTGGATCAAAAGCATTTTTCTTTGGGAAAGTTCCATTGAAACAGTAGATGCTAGTTTCCATTCTTGCAGTTCTACTGCAGGTCTTCTGTTGTCAGACATGGCTCACTAATGGAACATTTTGGATGTCCTGTGTTTGTGGGGGAATTTCAGCTTTTCTTTTTTGAACTTGGAAGGAAAAAATGCCAGCCTTCCTGGCTATGCAGAACAGGTTAAAACTGTGATACTTTAGGGATTCAAGCTGTAAAGGCAAATATAAAGAAACACACCTATTGGTTTTGAATCTTTTCTGAATACCCAGAATGGCAATATTAGAAGGGGGTGAAGTCACTGCCAAGAGAAAGATTTTCATTTCATACAGCCCAATTCCCAAGGCTGCACACAGGAAAAGGATCCAGGCTTGTTCCTCTCGGATGCCTCTTTGCAGCAACTGGGGACTTGGGAAGGGGCTTCCTCTGCTGCTGACCTCTCTCCATCTCCATGTGTTGGAGCCCAACCCCTGATCTAGTGCCCTCTCACTTCAGGCAGCTTCCAAACAGGGGTGTTCCCCTACCAATAACCAAGCTGCCTCGTTTCTCCACAACTGCGTCGAAACCCTGCAAGCCCTTTCACCTCATGTCTGCTGTCACCACTCTTCAAGTTGTCAATCCCAAATCAGCTGGCATCCTCAAGCCACTGCTGTGGGTCAACCAGCTCCTTTGGCTCCCCAGCAGGGACTCGTGCAGCGCTGGAAGATCTTCTCTCCCCCTTGTACCAGCACACCCTCCTCCTGCCATTTTTCCTTCACTTTCTCTCCAGCTCTTGTTTTTCACTCTCTGATTGGCAATTTCCCATGCTGTCCAGCAACCAGGAAAATTGTCTCAGATCTCTGACTGTTGAGTTCCCATGGAAACACGCTCTGGGCACAGTCAGTCACCCAGGCAGCAGGAGGAGGGCCAGTGCAGAGCAGGTCGCTGATGAAGATGCTAGGGGAACATGCGAGGAGTTAAGACTGAATGCTTCGGCCACGAGGGAGAGAGGAGATCACACAAGCACTGGACACTGCTCTTCGTTAAAATCAGTGGATTTAGGTCATTTGGCCAGCAGCTGTCAGCAGCAAGGATCAGGGAGAGGGAGGAAGCCCACTCAAGCAGTTGGCTGCGGACGGGACGCAGCAAATCTCCGTGGCTATGCAGAGAGCTTCCTTGTCTCTAAGGCAGTGCTAATGGGCTTGGGCTAGCTGTCGAATCACATCAGTGCCGCAGAGTGCTCCAGGTCTCACAAGAAGCACAGACAAGCTCCTCTGCCTCCTCACTCCACCTCCTCCTGGCACTCCCAGGCTCACATCAGAGGCGTAAAGGAAAGGAAGAAAGAGCTGACAAAGGCTGCACCAAAATCACAGGTCCCCCTCTGAACTAATGCAGGCAGCATCTTTTTACTGGTGAATTCCTTCTGCAGGGTGCAGTAACACTGAGCATCCAGATATTCCCAATACAGCCCCTGCAGGGCTTAGCCGAAACTGCCCCTTTGGCAAACAAATTAGCATCTCTTAGACCAGGAGACAAATTCTGGTGCCCTAACTTCATGTACTTAATTCAGGGTGCTTAATTTGAGAGATGTCAGTCCCTAGAGAGGATAAAAGAGGTTCTCTTCAAGGATAATACAGAGCAGGGCCTCACTGACGCATGCAGCTGTTCCCTTGATAAATTCCTAGTCCAAGCAGTTCTGCCCTGCCCCAAATCTTTCTTTTACCTCCTGCCAGTGTGGGGCTATTGCTATAGGGAATGACTCTTCCCATGTTTGCAAGCTTGCTCATCCACTTCTCTGACAAGCGGAGCATCACGTCAGAAACCTTTGGAAAGAGCAATATATGGTGCTGTCTTGATGCTGCTTCTGCCTCAGGAAAAAATCCAGTTTGTCATGGATCCTGTGGGAGCTACTCGTTTCTGAGCTCTGCAATGAAGCTGGAAGGACGCTACGCACATGGTCTGGAGGGAAGCAGGTGTTCAGAATCCAAAGGCTGCTTTCTTCTATGACCTTCTCCATGGGAAGCAGAGCTGATGCCCTGACGTTGGCAGTCATCTCTACGGTGCACTTTTCCTAAGCTTAGCGATTTCAGAGTCCAGTGCCTTGACCAAAAGCTTGCCTCCAAATCAACATCCTGGTTTTGAACCTGTCGGCCTATTTCAGCTCAATTTGACAGAGGAGCTGAGGCATCAGAGATGTTAAGCCCCAACACATTTTCGGATACTAGGTGGCTGTGTACAGAAGAGAGTCCCCAGTAGCACCCCACCAGCAAAAGGACTGCAGAAGTAACCTCAGCCTAGTATTAAACACCAGAGATTCCAGAGTGGCACTCAGAGACACAAACCATTAAGAAAACGAAGCTGTAGTGGTCAGTCTGTTCGCAGCCTGAATTGTCTGTTTGGTCTGGTTTTCCTACATGGGCAGTACTGGTGAAGGTAAATGCGTGCATTTGCCTATGGATGTGTGTGTCAAGTGGGCACGCGTATGTATTTGCAAAGCAGTGAGCACATTGGCATCATCTTTAGGTACATCTACCTATGTCTCTGTGTTGGCTGTGAGGGTTGCTGTGCAGCCATGTCTTATGGCTTGAGAGTGCACGGGATGTGCCAGTGTGCGTACACGTAATGGTTTTGTGATGTTGAGTTATTGGTTATTTTTTTTAAAGACTCATCAGGAATAACCTCAGATACAGTGCACAATTTCTGAATTAATTAGAAATCCAGGATGCAATTTTTTAAAACCAACGTGGTGGGGGAAGGATTGACCACCTAATGGTTGCATCTTGAGGCAATACGCGGTGTTAATGGAGTATCAAACACCTCCGTCCTCGCTGCAGACACCTCTAAAGGACAGCTCGTCCACTCCTCCCATCGGTGTCAAGAGAGTGAATCACCCTGAAGGCACTGGTCTCTCTTTACTATCTACACCCTGGACAAGGACCTTAAACTCTGAAGTAAGGTGAGATGAATCCAGTCCTATGTGGTTTAGGCATGCTAGTTTCTTTGGAGGCTTAAGCCACAGTTCTTTTCAAAAGGATTATGTCTATAGGTGGCAGCATGCCTGGGCTTCTCAGTGTAGCCCAAGGGAACAAAAATGCCAAGACTTCAGTAGAAGTCAGGTGTCTTATCCCTCAAGTAATAATGAAGCACCACAGTTTCTATTTAGAAAAATGATCTGACTTAAACAGATACACTTTTTTTTTTTTTAAAGGAGTATCACACAACCAAAAATACACACATTCCTATAAAATATATCTCATGTTCCTGCCAGTACAATAACTGAAAGTTAGTATAAACTGCTTGGAAGTGACCCCTTAAAATTTAAAACAAAAGCCTTCCAAATCTAAACAAAGCATGCAGGATATGCTGCCCTACAGGACAAACAGTCTGACATAAATTCTCCCCCTCACTACTAAACTGCTTTCACAGGCAGCACCAGCAGCACAAGGCATGGAGAAGCAGATGCAGGAATGGAGAGAAGAGCAAAAGAAATGTAACTGTAAGACAAGGAAAAGCAGTAAAATGAGTTCATAAATTTGGAAAGGGCTGGAGTTGCAAATCTTCTCCACCTGGAGGAGGCATCTGAGCTGCTGTGAGCTCCTCATTAAATTAACAGAGATTCTCCTGTTCCCAATCTTCCAGCTCTAAACTACTGAGTATATGCTGCATAGCAGAGCAGCTATCCAAGCTGATCCCCTGCAGGCAGACAGCACCTCCACATCAGGCCTAACCTCAGGATCCTTTCCCTTCAGACACTATTTCCCCATCACATGCTATTTTCCGAAACACCACTTGCGCCCTGACACTGTGACGGGAGCTGCTGCAGGACTGAAAATGGAGAGGCTGAGACAGTCCAACAGTAACGGGGGAAGCAGAGGAACGAGCTGCAGACAGGAGAATCAGCTGCAGAGCAGCGAGCTGAACAGGTTAAAAGCCAGTGCTGCTGCAGGGATCTGGCTTTTATTGGGCTGATCAGGTCTAAGAATGAAGAAACCTCTTCCCAACTCCTTACCAGGGCCCCTGGAAACACCAAAGTGCATGCCTGCTTCAGTAACCCCCTGGGCAAGACACTGTCAGGCTAACAGTACCCTCAAAAGGCTGGGAAAGAGAGTGGAGCGGGCAGCCACGTTATTACCTTTAGGACTTGGGGTGCTCTCAGCTGCCTGCTGTGCCAAGCTGAAGGCTCCCCGTAGCTGAAGGCTACGTGCTGTGCCATAGCTGAAGGCCCATCCCTACCTCCTGCCCCCACAAATCCCTGCCACGCACAAACACCCCTTCATACAGACAGCAGGGAGAGGAAGGCCAGGTCAGGGCCCTGTCTCTTTGCTTGGTCCCCCTCACAAACACAAAGCCGCCAAAAGAGAAACAAGGAGAGATGACAACTACCTCCACGGCTCTCGCTGTCTGCGGGTTTCACTTGAATCGGGCGCGCCATCTGCAATGAAAGAGAAATGCAGAGGGTTAGAGTTTGGCCCATCTGCCTGGCGCCCAGCGCTGATGGCAGTGGCACCAGGATGCCCCTTTCTGCCCGCTGTGCAGAGGAGGAGAGTGGCAGAAGGGAATCAAGACATCATGATTACAACCAGAACCCTTGGGGAAGGGAACACACGGATTTCAGACTTCTCAAAAGTAAACCTGGCGCTTTTCCCTGCTCAACTGCTTGCCTCAGGGCACAGCTCTCCTGCAAATGCCCACTATGCCTAAACCTCCTCAGATACCGCAAGTGGCAAAGAAAGGACTCCAAGGAAGCAGCTCATCATCATGAGACTGGAGCTTGAGCAGCGGTCAGGGTGGCCTAAGGTCAGACTATACTTGGAAGCTCTTCCTATGCCTGCCCTGACTCAGTGCATGCATGGTCACCTCACCCAATCGAGCCACTTTCCTTGCAGGAGGGAGGGAAGACTGCCTCCGAACTTGGCTACGAGCAGCACAGCAAGCAGGCGCGTTACGTTTCCCCTTCCCCAACCCTCACGCCGTCAGGGCTCCGTGCGCCAGCGTGGCTCTAAAGAAGGGCAGTGCTGCTCTCCAGCAACATCTCCTGCCCACAAGGGAAACGCTCAGATTGAAAGCGACGTAACGCCACTCGCTGGGTTGTGGAGAAGAGCTGTTTACCTCTCTTGCACCCATTAGTGTCATCAGCAATAATCCAACCACAACCAAGCAACAAGCCTGAAGGGGAGCTTAGCTCCCATGATACGGGGACTCTCCAGGTAAGACAGAACACTTCTACCCAGGAGTAGCGGCATTAAGTAACTCACGGTTCTAACTGATTTGCAAAGGAGGGCAAAACTCTTTGCTGCAACGTATGTGTGTCCTGTACTGCCCGGAAAGGCAGCTGACAAGCTGTAACCTCCTTCCAAGGCTAGCAGGATCCATTTGAGCCAGAATCTCCTCTGAGGAATGGTGTACGAGGCAGATTTCCACATTCACAGCACATCTCACTCCGTGTCTCTCAGCATCATTCACAGAGGCTGACAGTGACTTGAATCAGTGACAATCATAATAAAAAACAATCAGAATATTGCAGATAAGACCTGCACACAAGTTGCAGGTCCAGGCACAGTCTGCCTCCTCTCTTAGGAAACACCCTCAGGAAAAAGAGCAACAACAAAACACGAAATTAAATCAAGCCATAAAAGTCACCAGCTGAAATGTGGTTAGAAGCCAGCATGCAAAATGTGGACTGCTCTCGGTCTCCAAGTGGTGGCTGAGCCAAACTGGCCAGAAACCAGCGGTTAGAGCCCACGTTCACAACAGCTGGAGGAAACTCGTGAAGTAACTCCGCAGTTCGCAGGACAGAGATACCAACCAGAAGGTGACAGGCTGCTGTGGCACAGCACACCGCCGCTGAGGGCTGAGCACCGGGCACAGGAGAGCGCTCGTGGCAGCTGGGGGCTGTGAGCTGATTTCCACCGACTGGTGGATCTCAGGCAGGATGAGCAGAAGCTGGGACCAGCCCTGCCTCGAGGAGTGACATGGGGCTGCTCGGCAGAGCCAGAGGCTGGCTGGCAGCTCCCCAAAGGAAGGCCAAGCTGCTGCCACGCTGCACCTCGGTCGGCAGCAGTGCCAACTCCATCTCCCAGTACTTGCTGTGTCATTTGGGGGAAGAGGGAAAGGCTGAGGGTCCCTTTCGCACTCTCTATCAGCTGCATGGGTCTGCAGAGCTCCTAACATCCCACTCTGCTGCCACGTGGCTCCCGCACGTGCGGCACTGGCACTTGCCTCTGGGCTGCCGCTCCCCTCACGAGCCGGCAAGGACCAGGCATCTCTTTCAGCCCGTGAGCCGAGGGGGCCGTGGGGCAGGGGTTCAGAAGGACGTGGGTCAGATACCGCTCCAGAAAGCCTCAGATTGCCTCGCTGAGAAGCAGCGGCTCCTGTCACTGCTCACAGCCTCTGGCGATATGCCTGCGCAAGCCCAAGGCTGGGGGTGTTTCGGCAGCAGGCGAGGTGGGAGAGGGCAGGCAGCCCAGATGTGTGCTCAGAAGAGAGGGCTCGGTGTGGAGCCAAGAGGGGCAGCTGGCGACCTCACTCCCTACTGCTCTCACAGCACTGAGAAATAGCTTTGTTTCTACCCAGGATGCAAAACCAGGATTAAGCTAAACAGATGGGGAGGGAGATGGAGGGACAGACTCGGATCTCAGCTTCTACGAGGAGCAAATACATTTGGGGGAAGGGAGGGAGGAAGGGATGCCGTGGAAGCCAAGAGCATCACGCTCCCATGTGAACGCGAACCCACCCGTGGACGCTGGGGCTGAGGGCTTGGGGCAAGGAGCTGGAAAGGATGGGGGGAGGTGAAAGAGGGGGTTAAGTACCTGAGGACATCTCCCCATCCCCTCCCCCAACAGGGCTGTCACTCCAGCTCCCAGCACCTAGGGTAAAGGAGGTGTTGTCATGGAAACGGTTATTCACCACATGGAACCTGACATTTGTGGTTGCCATGGAAACGAGCTCTTGGGGGCATTCCCTCTGCTTTGCACAAAAGAGACATTTTGATATGATCTCTGGGGAGGGGGCTTCCTCTACCCATCTGTCCACCCCTTTCCTTCCCTCCATCCCAGAGCCTGCTGCGTAGCGAGCGTGGACCGCAGGGCCTGTCCCTGGGACAGCGAGCCGTGACGGAACCTGCCCACCCCGGGGAAGTGCACCCCACAGGGCCACACACGCGCCCACGGCAGGGCCACGCGCCCACGGCAGGGCCACGCGCCCACGGCAGGGCCACGCCATGATGCCTGCAAGACAGCACCGGCGGTAGAGGTGCCAGCGCCGATGCCAGCCCCGTGACACGGGTTAGCACCGGTGCAAGTCTGGAAGCAGCGTCTGGCTGCGGCAACAAAAGGAAGCGGGGCTGCCTAGGGTGAGATCAAGCCAGTGGGCTGCTCTGTGGCCACGGCTTCTCTCTTGCCTACTTGGCACAGCACCTTGGCAGGGCACAGGAAGACTCACCCGGGCCAGCGTCAGACCAAGCCCTTGGCCAAGGTGCTGCCCCACTTCCAGAGACCTTACCAGCTCCAGTGACTTTGAGACACCAAACTGAGGGCTGGTCTTCATCTGCTCTGGAAGATGCGGGTAAAGAGAAGAAAACAAGATACAAGAAATTTGTCCAGAGGTGAGGCTTGGAGAAGACTAAGAGGATTCTCTGCCTGCTGTTTCCTGAAATGGGAGGTCTCCCAACTGAGGCAGAGGCAGGCATGGTCCTCCTCGCAGAGAAGTGGACACTCAGAGGCTTCTGCAAACAGGACACCACCACTTCAGCCCTTCTAAGTCCCATGTTGCCATTAAAGATGGATAAAATATCAAAGGCCTCTCAAGCAGAAGCGTGAGCCTACAAATGCAAAGGGAGTCCACAGTTGGTTTTTTAACTCAACAACACAGGACACAAGGCCTCGAGAAGTGTTCCTGTGGGGTCCTAAACTTTGTATACAGGTCTCAGACAAAGAGCTCTGTCCCCTAGAGGAACTCAACACACAGGAAGGATGGTCAAGCTTTACCCCTTCCATTGGAGGGACAGAGAGAGTTAACCAGTCGGCAGGGAGGACATGCTTCTGGCTTGCACATCAAACTCTGAAAGTACAAATTCTTCTGGCCTCCAGTCATCATCTCAAGCTGCACAGTAATCGGAGAACACACCTGACCAAGAAAGCCGTCTTCGTACATGCCCAGCTGGGCCCAGAATCCAACGGTCGGGACGTGCCTGCCTTAAATTCCAAGTGCCAAGTAGATGCACATGCACAGACACACATGCCTTTACCGCACAAGAACACAAGCATATGTGAACACACGAGGCATAAAGAACTTGAGCAAATGATTTATGAGCCTGCGCCTGCCTCACTAGCTGAGCTTTATTGTCCTCATTAAATTATTTAGCTGAGCGTTATTATTCTTAATTTCTGAAGAATATCACATAAACATTTAGCACACGCTGTCAGGCCACACCATGGGACAAATGTCCCCCACCCTGAGTCCCTCACCCCCACGCTTCACAGTCCCTCCTACCCGCTGCTAATGACAGACTAAGAGCTGTCAGCTCCGTGACCCGCTGGACTCAAGAAACCTGGAGTCACACGCAGCAATGGACAGCAGATGGGCAGCACAAGAGAGGGGGCAAAGCTCCCACTGCCCCCCTTCAGCTTCTCCCTCACATTTGTCCTCCTGGCTGGATGCACGCTTTCCCTTTCCAAACACAGCCATGCTTACCGCCCACAGCTCTCACAGACAACGCTTCTCCGTCTGCATCGCTTTCCTTCTCACAAGCACGCAGCCTTTGTTAGCTTGATTTCTTTGAGGTTACCAGTGGGAAGCAACTGGCCAGTTTTTAGGGGGGCATGACGCTATACTGGCCACTGGAGCTACATGCACGGTTACATGCTACAAAGCACAGCAGCCACATTTCATGTGTAGCCCTTAGGGAGCAGCGAGGAGATACCCGGTGATAAGCCCACCACAGCCCAGAGGTCTCTAGGGAACAAGGCAGGGGTGTGAGGCCTTGCTGGTGAGCATTTAGATTACATCCCACCCCATCCCCAGCATCTGGTCAGCACAGAGAAACAGGGAACTGCGCTCTGTTTGGGCTTCCTCCCTGCTTTCAAGGAAAAGCTCCCCCACCTTCGTAGCACTCTTGGGATCAAGGATCTAAGGAAAATTCCTGGCCTTCTGAAATCAGAGAAAGCTTTGCTATTGGTTTCACCAAGGCCAAAATGCACGATTTCTCTCACCACACCCCAAAAAAGCCCTTCTGGAGGTAAACTAGCTCCCCACACTTACAGTGACGCCCAGCATGAGCTGTCATCTCAGCAACCTGGTAGCCGTGTTCTCCAAGGAGGAGCAGTGACTCCTAGCTCTTGCTTCCTCAGCTTTCAAACTGCAAAAGCTGGATAGAGGGAGAAAGCCCCCTGGGATGACAGGGCGAGCCTCTGTATTAATTAGGAGTAAGTGATGTAAAATAGCCCCTCAGGTGCAATGCAGGGGAACCTCATAGTATTAAGTGGGTCAGAGGCAGAGAGCATGAAACACAATGCAGGCTGGCTCCTCTGGGACATCAGGAACCAAAAGGCATCCAAGGCCACTGGCAGAATTAGGTCCTGGGCTCTTAGGCTTTGCAACTTACGGGCTAGTCCTCTTCTGGCCAGTTAAAAATGCTCTGCCTGAATGATCACAACCACTTCTAGCTGTGCAGAGCCCATAAATCTAAATGCTGATTTGCTCATTTGGATTCTGTTTCTGGTTGGGAATGCAAGCAGTGATAGATAGGTGCCAGTCTGAGTGCTCGAGTCTCCTGCTTGCATCTTTCCATTGATGTCTCAGTGTACCTTGGTCCGATCCAAAAGAACCATCCTTCCCTGAGAAAGGGGAGTTGTCTCACTGAGCAACACTAGCACCAAGCACCAGTCCAGCATAGCTCTAAAGGGTCCTCATGAATTCACTCCATCCAATCCAATTCTGAAGGAGACAAGGATAATTATGAGTACTGTGTTCCAGGTGGAAGAATCAAGGCACAGGACAATGAAGATCATGCAATAAGTCTGTGGCAGAAGCAGGATGTGAAGTCCAGAGTCTAAACCACACACCACCTGCCTTTATGCCTAAGGCCATCTCTTTTTGCACGAACAGGGAAGATTGTTGGAGGACTTCACCCAAATTCTTTTCGTCACCAAGAAGTCTCAAACTCCAACTCCTCTCACAAGTTTCTTTGAGAAGTATTTTCCCTACCCCCAGCAAAAAGGGCAAATCAGGCAGAGCAGGGAAGTCATCCCGTCACTTGCCATCGAAGCTGAGTGCACGCAGGAATCAGCAAGCAGACGTTCGAGCAGCATGTGGGCCACAACACACATAGACTGGCCGCTTTACCTCTTGGATTCTCTACTGCGCTGTGCTCCTTCTCCCTTAACAGTGTCAGACATACTTGTCCCCACTGTAGCTAGTGCTGCTCTGGGAGGAAGGCAAGCAACTTATTGCCGGGACTCAGAAAGCCTTTGGATCTCCCTGGTATCTCCATGGAAGTGACAATACCATTACTGTGCATTAACATCAGAGAACAGCAGGGAGGCCAGCCCAACATAGCAATTACAGCCCCTATCATATACATGACTTTGGCGGACACGATTAAGTGTGGGCCTCAGGACTCCATGGTCAACCTGTCCTCATGGGGCTCCTTCCTTGATGTTTCAGTGCACCACAGGGCAGTGCGTCAAGGAGGACATTGGATGATCTTCCCTGTTGCCCTGTTCTCTTTGTCACTTGTGATTAGTACCACTCAAGGTCAAAGGAACTTTCAGGCGAGAAAAGGAAAGTGCCAACTTTCTCAAATCCTTTTCTACAGGTGTCAGAATGACAAGTTTCCCCCAGAGGCAAGAGGAAGAAAAATCCTGGGCCAAATTCAGATGAATACCTTTCTGGTTTCAAGGGGGCTTTTCAGCAGTGGAAAGAAGAGTAGTATTTGGCCCCAAACTTCCTCCTGCTCCTCCCCACTCTTGTAAGACAAGGCTGAAGGAACTGAAAACCCCAAAAGCTCCTCTAGCAAGTTCGTCAAGACTACAAGAGATCATTCTGGCCACCAGAAAGCCACAGGCCTGAGGACCCAGGCACAGCTTGCTACTCAGACCCATAGACCTGCATCAGCTGCAGGATCTTGCTTCAGCAGAGACAGGGTCTTGTTGTCCTTGGCTTGCCCAAGGAGGCCCTAATCGCAGGAGCCACTCGCAGCTCAAAGTAAGATGGAAAGTGCTTAGCAGGCCTACAAAAAGCAGGCGTAAGATGCTATGAGATGGGGCACCAAGTTAGTCTGAGCAAGTGCAAGACAGTTGCAGAGGGGAAAGCTGGGAGCACCGCCACGCTCACCTGGCTTTGATCTTTCTGTCCAGCTGTTTGGAAAAGACATTCAGCACCCATCTTTCCCTGTGCTCACTGGTGCACCACTGACCCTGCTGGTCCAGTCAATATGCTCAGGTGCTTCTCCGTGCGCAAGTGGGAGCCTCCAAGGACCTCAGCAAACTGGCACAGGGCAGAGCGAGGGGCACAGGAAGCCTGAGCTGACAGACACAGCCAGGTCTGCAGAGAGCTTTCACGGGCCTCTCATGGATGTGCTGGAAGGTTAAACACACTGCGGTCGGTCTGGGCCTGGCAGCCGGGGGGACTGGCAGCTCCTCAACGCAGCCACGCTCCCACCTCTCCTCCCCGCACGGCAGGTTAATTACAGCAGCTGGGGAAAGAGGTCTCTGCTAATTTAACACACTTTGGTGGCAGCGGCCAAGGCCAAGCAGATGGCAGCAGGGACCCTCCGCATCAGCTGCTGCACACAGGCTGAGCGCACCAGTTCCCATGGCAACTGTTAATGATCCAAGGGGTGCAAAACCTCCTGCAATAACAACATGCTCATGGAAAACCCACTGAAAGTGGGCCCAAGTCCCAATGCCACCGTGAGAACCCCCTGAGCCATCCCTTCTCTGGGCTGAACAACAAAAGTTATGGCTGATATTAGATAAACTATTTCACTTTGGAGGTACTCACGGACTGGAAGAGAGGCCCTGAGCAACTGCAGGATCTCCTTGGAGATATTCAAAACTCAGAATGGAGAAGGTCCTCAGTGATCTGATATAGTCAGCCCTGCTTTGAGTGGGGTTTGACCAGAGACCCCAGAAGTCTCTTTGAACAGGAATTATTCTGTGATTCTATATCCATATTCACACACCCTTTTGTGTGCATGCGCACACCCCCGTGACCCTGGGAAGATGGGAATGCAGTCATGCTCAGGAGCGTGGGTGTCTTTGCAAAGATGAAGGTCTGCGTGGGTTGGTGCACAGGTGCACGTGTGTGTTCACGAGCACAGGTGAGCTCACCAGGAAACAGGCCAGCTCTGGGAGACAAAAGTCTAAGCTCTGTGCTACAAGGAGATGTGAGTGCCCGGTTGTGCAAAGGGCAGCAATTTCTGGGGAGAAAGGGAGGCCCCTTGTGTGCAGGACAGAGCCTGCACATGTGCATTGGGTCAGCAAGGGGGAGTGGGTGCTGATCTTTCATTTCATTATCCTTCCAATTACGTAGGCAGCAAGAGCCAACGTTTGCCTTGGCAGCTTGCTCTCCCCCTGCCTCTTCAAGGTATGTACCTTGCAGGGCTGCTGCCTTGCCTCACTGCTAGTTCTCAGCCCCCTTAAGCCAAACCCCCACCAGCATAAGCATTCACAATTCTCTCTGCAGCGAACAGACACTTCTGTTGCACTTTGCCCATGGGCTGCTTTAACCCAGTACCTTCATGTCATGTTGCTGCCATTTACATGAGAGCCCTGACATGCTCTCTGTATTGCTACCTTCTACTGATAATGTTGGATGGCTCTCATGCATTTGCTGATACCGTCTATCAAATCTGCGGGATGGACACAGGAAAAACTTCTCCAACCTGCAGAGGCCACCTCAAAGATTAATGACCAGAGTCCAGCTTAAGCCCCCAGCCAAACATTCAGGGCCCCTACTCCACTGCTCAGCACGTCTCCCAGCTTTGTCAGCTGCAATATCCTGTAGCATTCACATGAAGAAAATTTCAGAAATACTGGTCCAGGCTGGCTTCACAGCAGCACTTGTACAAAAGAGAGGGGAGAGGAGAATTTGATGCTTTGACCTCTCTACCAAAACCCCTCCAGTCACCTGTGCGCCCTTACATCATCACGGGCTGTGGATCCGGACAGAGGGCCCATGGTGAGCCCTTGCTCCTGGCAGCACAGGAGACAGCCTGCCCACAAGGGATGCCCTCTGCTCAGGTTCTGCTGAGTCTCTGCATTCATCTTTGTGCCCAACCATCTTAGTGCTGCAGCATCTCAACCCCTGGTGCATTCCCAGTCTCTCTCTGCTCTAATGCTGCTGCTCTCTGTAATTTTCCATTCCCGTGTCCCTGCGTTCCCAAGCTGTCACTGCATCCATGAGTTCTCCCCCAGATGCAGCCACATTTCAGTACCCCCATCACTGCTCTTAAACTGCCCATATTCCCAGCTTGGATCAATACCAATTTCTGCCACTTACTTGCCTACCTTTCAGCAAGTCCTTCTTTGTTCTGCATAGAAATAAAACTGTAACTGTACCTTGTCAGAAGAATTACTTTTTTAAGCCTCCCCCCCTCTGCTTCCTCCCTCTATTCTTCTTCCTCTTCTTCTTCAGGAGCAATTTTATGTAATTTGCAACTGTCTGGCTGCAAATGAAAAGAGACACAAAGCGTTTCTGCGAAATATTGAAAAGCTGGCTGCTTTTCCCTCAAATTTCACTTAGCAAGAGGCTTTAACTTGGTGTGTGATCACTGCGTGTCATTAATAACCTCTCCGATTCCTTTCAGAACTCAGCAAAGTGAAGGCACAATCACGAATCAAAGGCATGGGTTATTGAGATATAATATCGTTTCACCAAGCCAGGGAGGAGTGTGCCAGGGAGTGCGGAGAAGGTGAAACACTGCACTGCTAGGCTGGCTGGCAGCTGAAGAGGACACCAGATTTAGGAAGAAGTGTAAGGCCTTGACTGCCTCTCTGCTTTTCAGACCCAAAGATTTTGCCTCTGTTCAGCCTCCATGGGTTGTGTGTCTTTCCCCCAACACTGTGGGCTCAGGCCACAAAGGCAGCTAGTTTCTATTTTGCTCCTCAGGCAGATCTGCCTCCATCTCTGTTGAGTCTTTGGAGTCCAAACTGCTTTATTGGGACTGAGTCAGACTGAATTGTGCAGTTCCCCAGCCTGTCCTCAGGGAGCAAAACTAGGGGACACAAAACAGGATCTTTGCACATGCAGGATGCATAAAGTACTGTGAAGGGCAGGGAGCAGGAGCGTGTCAGGCTGGCTAGGAGGTGGTGCTGGGCAGAGAACTGGCCACCATGCTGGTGCTGTCTACATGCTGCACAGCATGAATCGCTGCAAGGCGTGATGTGCTTCCCGCTTGTCACGTGTACCGACAAAGGCGATGGGCAAACCTGTCTTGCTGTGTGCCAGCCCTCCGGCTGTGCTGAGGTTCACAGGTTGCTGTCCACACCGCAGTGTGTGGAAACAGGCTCCCTGCGCACACACACAGCAGCAGATTCTTCCTGCTTACTCCAGCTGACAGCAAGGGCATAGATACCTGGCATCCTTTTAAGCTCCTTAGCCAGCCTAGGTGATCTTCTGTTAATTCACTGAGGATGCACTTTTACCTCTCTGTTCTAGGAAGCTCCATCCTTCCTTCCCCAAAGGATGATTCATGCATTTGTTACTTCCAGACTGCACTGATACAATTCACCAGCTCTGAAGGCAACACAGGTGTTTTAGATAACACAATATACAGCTGACAGTCTTCTTGCTTTAAAGCCTGAGCAAACTAGCCCTTACAAAAGCAGCGAAAGCCAAAAATCTGTCTACCTTTGAAAAAAGATGCTAAGCCTTACTGTCAAAAAATAAGCTTTTTTGAGTTTAAATTCTATTTAGCTACCATACATCCAACAGCCCCCAATTTAAAAATAAACAAGAATTTTGATGTCCCAGAAGGAGAACTTGCCAGAAATGCCATAAAAGCAAATAGACACCATGGTGATTCCTATTGACTCATGCAGAAAACCTAAAATATAAATAATATAAATATAAATCCTCAGGAAAGCTACACTGCAGGTATGGCCCTGCACGATCAAGGTGGCAGCATTCTTAGATGGGCTGACACTGCTAGCATCAGACCTGGAGGGTCTAAGCAACACCTCTGTGGACACAAGCCTACCCAATGACAGACTTGGAAGAGAACTCAGAATTCCTGCTCCAGCTGCCCGATCACAGCCTAAGGATCTCCCAGAAACCACATCAAAGTATGTCCTAAGTCTGTCCTTACCAAATCCCCAGTCTAGACTCAGAAAGCCATTTGCATCTATCCAGGTTCATGAACTGTTGAGATCAACCACTGGTCTCTGCATTGAGATCAACAAAGGAAAGTACTTGAGTACTTGCAGCATCTATGTTGCTTTGCAACACAATGGCGAGTGTAGGATTACCAACATCATCCTTTCTATGCTAGTTTGACCCCTTGCTGTCTCTAATCATGCTGATGCTTGGTCATGCATTCAGATGACAGTTTGTGTCACCCTACGCTGATGTCATATACTCTTAAGCTTTCTTCCTGCTATTGCTATGTGCAATAAAGAGATAGCAAATGGTTAAAATTAACAAGAAATCACTTGTTTACCAGGCTATAGATAGTTTACTGAAATCACAGCAGTGTAGTCCAGTACATTCTGCTCCCTGTCCTATGCTAAGGTCCTGACTATACTTCTGGTGAGAGGCTTTGCCACAGAGTTCATCAGAAGATGAGCTAGATATGAACGTACAGAGATGAAATTTCACAGCCTTCTTCCCAAAATAAGGCAATAATCAGTTACCTAGCACTCCTGCCTGTGACTCATTTCCGCAGTATTCTCTGTATTCAGTAGGGTCAGAGGAATAGGTGATACTGTACAGACACAAGCAAACCAGGCTAAGAAAAAAGGGCTGAAAGCTACCTCAGGTCGTCAAGACCAACTCTATGCACATCAGGATGGAGGTCTGTTCCACTCTGGTAGTAACCATCTCTAAAAGACTGCTAAAATGACCAAAGAGAGAGAATCTTGCCTTCTTGGTTATTGAGGGACTTTCCAAAGATAAACCAAATGTGATGAAGTGTATTGCCAGCCTGAAAATAGACAGCTCCAAATGCAGCACAGCTCATTTTCATCTTAATCCTGAAGCTTAATTACACCACATTGCTCATTAACTGTCTCCAGACAAACATGTTCAAAAGTACTCAGCTAGCACAGACTTCTTTCTGTTCCCAAGCAGTTTGTTACACCTCCCCTAACATAAAAAGCCTTTAGATCACCACATCACAGATAAATTGCTGCTTTAAATACTACTCCATGCAGCACTCTGTAACCACTGAGAGCATAAACAGTAGAGAACACAGCGAAACATGCAACAAATTCCTGCTGTAGAACTGCAGCAAAACTGAGATTGCCTTGAATCCACCGAGCCTCACATGAGCAACCTTTCAGAGCCCCTCTACAGGTACTAGGTAGAGACATGTCTGTCTCCTCCACTGTGTTACAGCACTGTACCGTGACTCATCACTGCTGCTCCTCCATCCTTTGACTTGCTCTTACAGACTGTCAATTCTGCCCTGGACCAACACACACAGATTGCGTTGCTTTAGCCTGAAAGACTGACCTTTTCCCCCCTCGCACAAAATTAACTCAAACAGTATTTGAGCACCTGGTTATCCGCACTCTTCCCCCTTGCTGCCCTGAGATAACCTGCAACAGCAAAGATCCTATTAAGTGGTAATTAAGTTACATGCATTTTACAGCCCTCAAATGCCAACACAGGCCCATGTAAAAAGGGAGCACAGGTAAACAAACATGGAGAAGGATGTGTGCGTGTGGAGGTCTTGAGGAGAGCTGGGAGAGGTGAGGGAAGCTATTTGGACCTGTATGGGTTAAAAAGGAAATATTATGGTTAAGAATTCCTAACCCCCCTCCAGAGACCCCTGGTTTACATTAATTATTCTGTTGCCTTGAGCACTCAGGGCCTCCTGTGAGCTTCTGTCTATAAGTACCCAACTCCTCCGCCTACTCACCTCCAAATGAATCCTTCCAACATGCTTGATCAACCCCCTCAGCACAGCAAGGGAATTGCCCAAAGCTCTCAAGTCATACCAAATTGGGAATGGTAACAATTCAGAACTCCTTTCAGCTCACCAGCAGGACCCAGGGAGGCAGAGGACTTCCCTGTGAGGAGAGACCTGTTCCACAGCACCTGGTCTCCTGCGATCCCCACTGCACTTTGCTCCCAACACTAGCTGTGGGGCAAGTAGGACCCAGAAACAGATCACAGCTATTTCAGCAGTCTTAGTCTCACCTACATAACCCATTTCTCTTCCAAACAACAGGATGTGGCAAGTGTATTTTTTTTCTTCTGAGCAGCTGATCCAACTCAGCCACAGCACTAGAAGTCATTTTGGGTCCTACACAGAGCCACCCAACAAATTGTCCAGGCACCCCACAGGGCAACAGCAGACTAGGAGTAAATGCACCAGGAAGTTCTGAACCCCTGGAGGAAGACACCTTGTCTTGTCTCCCATCACCTTCCCACTGGGCTGGGCCCACACACTTCACCCCAAATCCCACAGCTCCCTAGTGACAGGGATGGACAGCTGAAGATGTCACGTCACCCCACAGAGACCAAAGAGCAGCACAGAAATAGGCTTGGCTGGAGTTATATGGGGCAGTCTTGGCAAGGTGGAGAAAAGAGCAGCAGCTCTGTAAAAAGCAGCGCTGCGCTTTGGCACCCACATCCCTGTTCTAACCCCCCAAACCACGCTTCTCTTTCACAAACAGGAAAATTAATCTAAGCCACTTCTCAGTCCCTCCCCTGACAATCTCCCATTCGCCCGCCCATGGCACGAGCCCCGGCCACAATTCACTGGGACTTACCCCTGGCAAAGTCTTCTGTTCATGCAGGGCTGTCTGGGCTTTGATGGCAGAGTCTCTGGCACAGTACGTGAGGAACGCACAACCTGCAGTGGACACAGTAAGCATCAAGTTAGACATGCAATTGCAGAGGCACATCGACACAACATTCCTCTTTGGTAACAGCACGTGACTGAAGTACCAGAGCTACAGATGCTGCCCTGTTCCAGCAGACCTCCACCCCAACATTTCTGCTCAGGTACAGAGGAAGTGCCTAGGACAGCCCTTGTGTGAGACCCTGCTATTTTATGGGGGGTTGGGTGTGCACGCGCATACACACATTTGCTTGCTAATTAGAGGTGCAAATGTTACATAACTTGCATGTGTCAAAGACTCTAGGGAAAAAAGACAAAGACACAACATTAAAGGACATGCAGGCCCCATCCAAGGTCTGCTGAAGTCATGGAAAAGGGTCCAATGAATCAACTAGGTTTGAAACACGTGTTAAACAAGGTGAGAGGCAACAAGAGCAAAACACAAGCTAACGTGGCCTGTGGGAGAAACAGCCCAAAACACAAGGATCAGAGGAGATGTAAGGACCAGTATGATTATTGAGACCAAAAAAAAAAGGCAAGGAAAGAGGAAAAGCACTGAGATTTTAGGCTCACGTGAAAGCTCCATGATACAGATTCACAGAATCACGGAAAGCTACAGAAGGAGCTGTGCCATACATACACTCATACAATGTGCACAAACACACACAAATATACATATGCATGACAAGGGAAATACAGAAAACAGCAAAGCATAATGCATTCTGCAAGGGCCAACTCAAGAAGCACACAGAAAAGGCCAGATCCTGACATTCTTAGTCAAGATTTGACTCAACATCTTAGCCTAACACTGGAGCCAAGGGAGGAGGGGAGGAATTGTAGCCCCTCCAGGAAGAAGAGGGATCATCTTTGGGTGCTCCGATGCTAAGAATAATCAAATGAAACTAAGCAAAGGAAAAAATTGGCTTGTTATCAAGAAACATTTCCTATCAGAGAGATTCATTAGAGTGTGGAATGATCTCCCCAGGGAAGTACCTGGAGCTCTGTCACTCGAGTTGTTTCAGATGAAGATGGGCAAAGCGCTGGAGAAGAGACTCAAATGCTAGAATGCATCTGACCCCCTCACTCATCCCCCATCTATTCGCAGTGGCATTTCACATCCTAAGCAAATGCAGGACACATCCCTTCAGCTTATTGTTTAATGCCCACATCCATATTGTTGTGCTGGGGCTGCAAACGCATTGTTATGGCGCAAATAGAGAGGCCTGTTCTTTTGCCCGCACCTTCTTGTGCCTCGCTCGGAATACTCCAAAGCTGCTTCAGCTCTCCATGGATGCAAAGGCAGATGCAGGACAGGGGCTGTCTGGATCTCTCCCCTCCACAGTACACAATGCTTTTAGGCCACGTGGAAGCCAGCTGCTCAGGACAATCCCAACCCATGGCAACAAGATTATGCTGTTCTTCAATCCCAAATCCACTAAGTTGCTGCAGTTAAGCAAAGCACATCTGTCCTCACAGCTCTTGCTAGGGAAAAACAACCCTCCAGAAACAGCACACAAGTATTAGATATCTCTAACAGGTAATTAAAGCTCCTTATTACCCAGGTTTTGAACCAAGAATGCTGCAGCAAGACCAGATGTGGGATTACTGGATAATTTAACAAATGTAGTGAGGCCAGGAAGCATGGGGGTAACCTTCACTTCCCATGGCAAAGGCAGCTAACTCTACTGGGGGCAGGGGGGAAAGCACCCCTTTGCTTTTGCTCTCCCCTCGCCGACTGCTGTGATGTCAAGCATCAGGAAAAGCCTCAAAAGCACTTGTATAACCAGAAAGCCCAAACCCTATTGCTAACAGATTTGGAGGCCTGGTCACCAAAGTCCCAAATGCAGACGCTTGCCCAATTCCACCTGCTGCTCCAGTCCGCTACTTTGTGAGTCACACAAGACCCATTCTAAGATAATCAGGGTCAGGTTTAGCACACAAAAATTTCAAGCCAGGAGCTGGGAATAAGCAATTTATTCCACCGAGAGCTTCAATGCATTGGTACCATGTCCACGTGCAATGAAGACACCATCCTCGCCTCCAGAGAAATAGCCATCAAACCTAAGAAAACTAAGGAGAGGAGAGGAATAAGTCTGCATGAAGCTACCTGCTGAGTTAAGCACTAAAACCTAGTCCCTGAGTCCCAATTCCAGTGCTCAGGAACATCAAAACTGAGGTAATGCACACTGGCAGGCTCAAAAACCTCAGGCCACGGGAGGGCAAGGATAAAATGAGGGTTGGACAGAGGCACACCATTTAGTGGGGATAAAGGAAAGACACTCCTCACGCAGGGAGAGTTATTTTGCAAGGTACTGTCATCATGCCAGATCAGGGATTTGTAAAGCCCAGCAACACCTACATGCATCAGCACCAATCCAAAAAGTGCCATGAATCTTCTCCCTAGAGCCCTCCAGTCCTTCTCTTCCCTACAGCAAAGGCAGCCTAAAATACTGTTCATCTTTTAGGTGCTCGGGTATCTGTACCAAGAGGTAGCAGGCTCCGGAGACGGAAGCATCCTGCAGCTATGGAGTCTGAAGATGCCTCACTCAAACCTCCTGCCTCACTCCCAGGGCAATCCTTGCTGCTGTCCTGCTTTTCAATGATGTGGATATTTGCTCACCAGGAGACAGCTTGTACTCCCTCTTTTCATTCAGGCATAAATAGCACTTAGGCAGCCTCTTAACAACAGGCTGTGTCTGGGCTGGACAAGCAAGCCTATGGGCACAGGACAGCCTTGTCCACTTCTCCATCCCTGAGCTCTCCGTGTCTTTAAGCTTTCAGGACTTTCAGCTCATTCATTTCATCTCATTCCTGCTTCCCAAATGGCAGGAATTTGGGAGGCTGTATTGGCCATGGAAAGGAGGGAGCTAAAGAGGTCACCTATATCCTTTGGAAAACATGATTACTGTCCTCCATAGCCAGATGTTTTGGCGGTAAGATGCAGAAGTCAATTCTATTCTCTTTGCAAAGTCCTGGTCAGAAATGCAGAAAGGGGTTTTGCAGAAACACTACACTCTAAGCCTAACCGTGTAAACAAATATTTGGGGAAAAGAATCTTCCTTCCTGAAGGGACATTTTGTCTTGCAAACTAACTCTTCAGCTAGTCCTTAGGATGCAGCAAGTAAGTGAAGCACCAGGCATTTTCCACTGCCTCCTCTTGTCCTGGCCTTTGCCCAGGTGCCTAAAGCATACAGAAGTACCAGAGGCTCAAGGAAAGCCAAATTTTCCCAGCTAAGAAGGGCTTCCATGCTGTGATAGGACCCTGCTTACCATGTCTTTCACGGGTTCTTCAGGCTTTTAAAACCTTGAGCCTGACAGAGTCACCCGGGGATTCACTCAACGGTGAGATGTCCACAGAGGTGCAAAGGGTCCAGCCACTCTCACTAGGTTTTCTCACATCTGCATTTCCTGCTTTAGTTAACAGCAAACTCAGGTCAACAGGCTCATGCCCCTTTGGGCACTTTAACACCAAGTCAGTTACGCCTGCTGAGACATAGGACATGGTGTTAAAAAGTGCTCAGGGTGTTAAAAAGTGCCGGCCTTGAAGGTCCCAGGCACCCGGCCACCCAGGTGCTGTTGATGATCCAGTCACGGAACGGGGAAGCACAACAGCACCCAGAGCACTGTCTATAAAATCAAGCTGTCACAAGTCCTAAATGGGAGAACTTGGATCAGAGCTGCTGCTGGACACTGAGAGCTGTGACCGCCACTGGCCAGGGACACCTCCACCATTGTTTGCTTTCTCCGAGGACTTCTTTTATATGATTTTCAAGTCTAGATTATGATTGTTATATTGATACAGCAAACCAATATTAAAATCTGACCCTATCTGCAGGAGGCCCAGGTGATTGGAAATCAGAAGTTGTATTATAAATTCTGTATTACTCTACTTAAAGATTATACTATAATAATTCTGCTTGTAGAAATACTGTTCCATTCTAATAATAAATTCTGTGGTCTACTAATCATAGCTTTCTATTAAGAAAATAAAGCTTTAAGTGCAACTATGACTTAGTGCCATCATCATTCTGCCAAGGATCCCTAAAAGAACTGGTATGTCCCCTTCATGTTGGGTGACACCACCCTACTCCCACTGGCTCCAGGAGAGTTTCCAACTCCCTATAAGCAGAACCCAGCCTAGTTCCACTTGCAAGAGACTGCAGGGAAAAGGAAAAAGAAAAAAAAAAATATATATATCCTGTGCCTGATCCTCCCTACAAACCACACATTGACTCTGGGATTTACAGTCCCTTCAGATCCTAAATATTACTCCAGATATCAGCAGTCTAAAAGCTTGAGCAAGAAAAGGCTGTTGGTTTGCAGAAGAGAGGGGTCTCTAGATTCAGCTTAGCATTAGAAATCACATCAAATACTTCAGCAGGGGAAGCATGGAGTCAGCGGTAAGCTTATCTACAAGCCTGCAGAAGCTGAGTCAAAACTCAGCTGCCAGCGAGGCAAGTTAGGCTGGGGTTGTTATTGCCTCCTTGCCCTTTGGAAAAGCCACCCATCTGTCTACACACACTGTACGTTTCTCCACACGCCCTGCAAGAGGGCTGCTCCTGTCCCTGCCATCCCCCTGCAGTTCAGTATAGTATCTCACATTCCAAAATCTCTCCACTTTCCCTACCATGGGCACTGATAGGAAACCCAAGCAGGAGTGCACAGCTGACGCTCATGGAGGAACTGCCTTCTGCCCAATCCTGGAAGACAAGGCCAAAAATTTCCACTTGATTCTCCCTGCTTGGTCTCCTCCTCCAAAAGCCTGTTCAAATGCCTCTTCCCATGAAAATATTAGCTTTAAGACAAACAGGCCCATTAACATGCAAATGTATCTGTGATTAACGTAAATAGAAAAACTGCCTCATGAACACTATTAGGAGGCTGAAACAGTATCAACTACCAGTAGTCAGGTTGCTGAGACATGAATAGTCGGACACTAACAAAACCATTTCGTAACGGTGTTCATGTTTCTGGCAGGCCTGTAAGATCCCCCTCTGCCTCCAGTGAATTCATCAGTTCTCAGCACCTGCACAGGACAGCCCAGGCTAGCTCTTGGGCTCTCGGACTCTGCAGCCCAACTCACACTCTCCTGGCCCTGGCTGGCCTTTTCCACCCTTCCTTCCTCCCTGGGGGCAAAGGCAATGGCTCAGCTCCACGTCAAGCTGCAAGGGATTGCAAGAGGAGCTTCTGGGCTTTACCAGCAGCGCTGGCTTCTCACACAACTGCTTCTCCCCATTTAGGGAAAGAAAGGGAAAAAGCAGATGGAAGCTGCATGTGAGCTGTCAATTGGATCTTACTGCAGATCAGGGAACATGGGGAGAGAAAACTGAATCTGCTATCACAACTGCCCCAGAAACATTATGGCTTCACTACGGCGCAGGAAGGAGTGCATAGTTATCCAGATTTTTTTCCCCTGACCAGGGGCTGTGAAGCCCTGGCCAGCTCCTGCGGCAGTGCTTCAGGCCGCTGTGGCTTCTGAGCCAGGTCCGGCACCCTCCAGGCCTGCTGATGCTAACAGGAGCAGCAGCTCCTCGCCAGGCTGGCCTTCTTGCCTGGAGCCTAAGCCACCGCAGCCAGACCTGGTAAGATGGGAGGGGAAGGCTGGGCTCAGGGCTGGATGGATTACGGGTCTAATTTCTTCAATGCACGCTAAAGTCCCCCCACATCCTTGTGGAGGAATGACTTCTTTGGAGGGGTATATTGCCTATTCCCAAACCAGGTTGAGGGTTTACATGTAAACCCATGCCACCAGGAAAGGAATCCTAATCTTTCACTTAGTACAAAATGGGGAGGGGGAAGGCACAGAGAAAAATGAAGATGTGTGAAAATGACTGTACAATAGCCACCAGAACCACCTACACATCTCTACGGCCTTTTCTGGACAAAACAGAGCACCAACAAGCCCTGACCAACACCTGCATCCACTCAAAAATGTCAAAACCAAAGGGATATATTTTTTTGCTGCAGGAATCCTGCATTTAGCAGCACGTTAATGTCACACAGATCTGGCTAATACCAGTGCTGCCCCCTCTAATTTCCATATCTAAGTGGCAGATCCCTAGAATATGTCTCCTGCCTGGAACCTGACCTCAGACCACACAGTCTGTATTTAATATGTCAACTGAAATGAAAAGTGCAATTGCCTCTTGCCTCAGGCCCATTCTCCTTCTCACTGGGTTTGAAACCTGGCAACTCACTGTCAGATGGTAGCAGGTTTGGAGTCAGTCCCCCGCACGCATAGACGCATAAGCACATGGCATTTTGGTTCTGAAGTCCCAACCAGACATACTTCTTCAGCTAAATTCAAGCCAGCCCAGCTCCCACAGGCTCCACGAGGAAGCGTTCTCCTTTTGTGTTGGGGTTAGATTGGGCCTTTTGTTTGAAAATAAACTTATTTTTCTATTGTCCCCTTCCCTCTCTGTTCAGTCTAGAACGGTTCGTGCTACCACAGCACTCACAGTTTTTCTTACCTTTCCTCCTAAATCTGAAACCAGAGGCATCAGGACTGAATGCAACTTACACTCCCTCCAGCGTGCACCAACACATGACCCCATCACGAATCGTTTTAGGGCACAGAGGCCCAGACTGAGCACTGACAGCTTTCAAGGCACTTACTGAAGGTTCCCCGCAGGCTTGCTCTACATGTGCCAGGGATCGTTCTCTCAGATCTCACAGCAAATGGGCTCCGTGAATTCCCATTCACGGCTGGAGCTGCGATGATCACAAGATCCCAAACACCTGCTGGGGGTGAGCAGGAGCCGCTCCACATCCTGACCACGACAGCTTTTCAAAATACAGCTTTCAAATACAACAATAAGTGCAGCTAAACAAGCCTCCTCAAACTTTTTAGCACACACTAAAGGTCTTTCAGTGAAGAAAGCCCCCTCATCTACCCCAATCTGTCACCAAGAAGGCCCCTCTCTATCCCAAATGCCACTGGCAACAGCAGATTTGCGGCCGATATTCTTTGTTACGCGGATTTTAAAAACCGTAGCGCTGTATTTCTGCCTGGGAGGGAGGTCTGAGACCACAGGGAGGATGGCTGGCCGCTCCGCCGAGGGCTCCCGTTTCAGCCCCAGCTGCTGCGACCTGCAGCATCCTCAGTGTGCCCCACTCCGCGCCTTTGTCACAGCACCCCACGCACCGCCGCCAGGCCCCGGGCTCCCAGCGGGGTGCCGGCACCGGGGCAGGGGGGCTGCGAGGATGCCGAACCGTACCCGGGCCCCGGTGCCGACCCCCGCCCGTAGGCGCCGGGGATGCAGACCCCTTCCCGGGCAGCGGAATTGGGGCGGGGG
>VXBL01001832.1:288312-322471 GCA_013400195.1 Aramus guarauna
GGGGGGGGGAGGTAAGAGAGGGTCCCCTTGGAGGGGAGCGCCACGGAAGCGCTTGCAGCCATGGGCGAAGGGGCAGGGCAGCTTTGACCGCATCCTGGAGGCCGAGGAGCAGACACAACGCCCGTCTCTCGGGCAAGAGAAGAGGCACATGTCTAGGGCCCGAGTTCCAGAAACACTGAGGCCCTGGGAGCAAGGGGGAGAGCTCCAAGCACTCACGAATGGGCCGTGTGTGCTGAGCAGGGCTGGGAGGTGTCATTTGTAGGACCTGGTACTTATCTCAGAAGGACAAATTGTCATCAGCTGTCAGGAAATTAGGTATTAGAACTTCTTCCAAAATAAAAGCTTGCTCTTGTACTGCTAACGAGAGGCAAGGCAGAGTACACTTCCACATCCTTACCAGAAATCAGTGTTTGGCCCCTTTTTCCCAGTATCTCAGCACCAGGGTCTGGAGGAAAAAAAAAATATTTAAAGCACATCTTCTAACCCAGCCCTCCTCCAAAGTGCCAGGGCAGCGAGCACAGCCACAAGCACCAGTCCTGGAGGGTGCTTAGCTGCTACAGGAAGCAATACACAGCCCCAGATTACAACCCTGACCAGGTCTCTCTGCCCCAGGCCCTTGTGGGGCAATGCCCCCTTTCTTTTGAGAGGCTCAGCTCCCTCCTAACTGTGGCTTGGCAGAGGCATTTCCAGCTAGGTCCCCTTCAGACAGTGCCAGATGGTCAGAAGCTGGGTGCGTATCCACATGAAGCAGCTACCAGGGTCGGATCTGACTCCTCACACAAGGATGTGGATTGCTCTCCCACCAGCATCTCCAATTCTAACAGACAAGGGGAGGCAGCAGGGGATGTCAGTGCTCTGAGCAGCACAGCCCAGGCGGCTCAGGCCACCTCATTTTTCTGCTCCACCTCTGTTACGACAGGGTGATGCTGAGGCATAGCACACCCAAAGCTCATCCTCCACCAGGAGCAGCTGCCCTCAGCAGGACAGCTGCAGGGACACAGCCCAGCTCAGCTCTGCCGCCCACAGCCACACACCGTCTGCGTATCCCACAGGGCATTTCCTCTGCAGCGTGCACAGCTCTTGTCATCACGCCATACATTTTGGCCTGTCATCCTGCCCCAGTGTCCCTGATGAATGGACTTCTGTGCCCTCGTGCTGGAAGGAGGGAAGGGGTGTGTTTGCTGGATTGTTTGCAGAGATAGCTTTGGCAGAGCCAGGTGCTCAGCTCTGCTGAGCATGCCAGGCCTGAGGCGTTACAAAGGACTGTGATGCAGGCACAACCCGGCCTCTCTTCTCCTTGTTTATCTCTCCGCTAGGAGCTTTCTGCCATCTCCCAGTCACTACTCATGCCCAGGATCCTGCAGATAGGTGGAGGCAGTGAGTGGAGGAAGGGACCCTGCTATCCAACACGTATACCCAGTGCAACAACAGCTCCATGCTCCCATACAGCAGCCCAATTCAGCAGCCTGCCCTCTTACCTGCTCCCCAAGTCCCATCCTCCTTCCTATCAGCTCCCTACATACTAGCTCACCTCCCAGAGCACTGGCTCAAATACTGCCCAGATCTGTTATGCCTGATTTTTACCCAGAAAGATAGAGGGCTGACTCCAGGGCCCTGCAACCGGAGATACTTGCTGCAGGTTTCAATGCTGATATCTGCAGGAAAGATTAGAAAAAAAGGGGGTGGGTTATTATAGGAAGAAGAGAGGTCCCAATCCTAGGGAGCAGAGGGAGAAACTGAGAGTACTGTTCACTGTATGCACACCCACCTGGCTCCCAGGAAAAGTCATGGCAAGAATGACAGGTGCCCCTGCAGAACCAGAGGCACACGCTGGCCCTCAGCAGGAAAGCACTGTGGATTCATTCCTCCTCCCTTGTGCTCAGCAGAGAATCTCATCCCTTCTCCAAACTACAGTTCTGTACCTTTCTTTCTCTAGCCCTGGCTATTGTTTCTACCTGTGCGTGGAGCTGCCAGAACACTTATTCAGGGCCAGCAGGTACAAGAGCCTGCAATTTGCATCAGCTTTTCACTGAAATGGACTCAAAAGGCCCTCAGCTTTCTGCAGCCTGGCCTGAACCCAGGGGCCATTGCAAGGTGTCTCAAGACCCTTACTGTAGAGCTGCCTCATGTTTGAGGATGGTACCACTCCTAAAAAAAAAATCACTCTAAAGAAACAGAACTCCCCACACTGGTCAAACTTTCTGTTTACATCTCTTGCAGAGACTGCAGGGTTCTGCCATCTATTTGGAAGCCACAGATGCATCAGCTGGAAAACCTATGACAAATCAAGCTGTTCTCATTTTTTAACAGCTGCAAACAGACAAGGCAATCTTAAAAACGAGACCTTTATCATAACAGCAGCAAACCTCACCCTGGATGAATCATGGCCAAGCAATTAATGTTTTCAAGCACCTTTCTATGCGTAGCCGGCTTTTTCATGTCAGCTGCTGCAGTACAAGCTGCTCTAGGCTTACGTTACAGCTTGAGGGACCCAGTGCCTCAGGTAGAAAGTGTCTGTTTGGAAGGAAAGATACATCCAGTATGTTTTAGAGTCCATGAATGGACATATTATAATCACCCCGACTGCGGTAGAGAAAAACAGACATGAAGATGCTGCTGGTAAATGAAAACTAGAACAGCTGTCAATCAGCACCTGGAAAGAGTTTACAGAGCCAGACAGAGAATTATATACCACAGTAACAGGATTAAGGGGTAGATAAAAGATAGTCATAGCACTAAGAGAGAATGAAAAAGGGAAATGACAGGTCACCTTTGCAGATTAAGAAGAAACATGTTGCATCTGTCACTGAGGAGGCTGCAAGGGAGAGCTAGAAGGGGCACAGCAGAGCTCAGATGTATGATTCCCAGATGATGAAGGAACAGATTCTGCCCAAACTGGAGACGCTGCTTCAAAAAAGAACTGTTAAAAGAAAACTACATTGTGTGCCCAGGAAGTTTCTCTTCTGCAGAGAGACATTTGCTAGCAAAAGAAAATCCAGGGTGTTTTCTTTAAGCACATCTATACTGTCCTGGCTTCTTGTGGCACATGAGTGTTTGTAGTTAGACAGGGACAGCTTAAGATAAAAGGTGAAGAGGTTTAGTCCAGTAGCCCAAATTTGAGAAGGGCTCTAACAAAGGACAGAGGAACAGCAAGATACACTTTGCATTAGGAGTGCCTGCCCTTTCCTTCTAGCTCCTAAAGGAATTGAGGGATGGAGAAAATACAAGCTGGAGCTCTGAATTTCCACATCACCTAGGCGACTGCACTTGAGGCAGGAAATCCTCACAAGGCCCAGAAAAGAGGAGGGGGAAGGATCTCTCAAGGATCCTTCACAACAATCTGCCTTCCCTTATGTATTTGCTCCCCAGGCTGAAGAGCCAAAGGACTAGTTAAGAGAGTCCTGGCAGAAGATATCCAAGCAACAATGTAGTATCACAACAAGATAAAAGTTCATTCCTGTAATATGGCTGTTTCTGGTCTGGAGCAAAAGGTTCTGCAGAGAAAACTGCTCCAAGACAGCCAGATTAACAGCTTAAGGGAAAAACCACCCTCTCTGTGTAAAAAAAAGTACAACTTGCTATAAGCTTTCGTCCTATCTGGTTTACCAAGATCTTGCTGTTTACCTTTCATTGGATATCTGTTATCCCAACCAATTTAAGTTTTTTAAATATTTTAACTTTGCAACAAACCAAAAATTAACAAATTTTTAAGGCTTGTAGATTTTATGACCAGAAGCTGTCTATAACAGTGGCTAGATTGGAAATGAACATCAAAGATTCCAGCTATTTTCCTGATCAAGAGCAGCTGTTCTTTGAGGATTTTAAAAAAAAAAAACAACCAAAAAACAGAAAACCCACAATCTCTTGTTGCCTGTTACACAAAAGGTTTGTTATTTGCAATCTGTTTCTTCCAACACTTGAAAGCAAGCTAATCAGAAAACAATGGAACATGGCCTTCCTTTCCCAATTAAGGGGAGGCTACTCATCAGCTCTAGAACCATATAACATTCAACTGAGCTTATCAAGTTCAGTTTGGATCTGTTTTTAATCAGCAAAGATATTAAGCTCTGCTGATTTGATCTGGCTTCTCCCTCTGCCCCCCAAACACTCCTGGAGCATGCATCAGGCACAGAGGTGGTTGTTTCCGTCACATGCTTCAGCCTGGCCGCCCCAGGGCTAGGACAAAATAAAAGGACTGAGCATCCCTAGCATCTTGGGTTCATACCTACACCATCTGCTTCTCTTTCCCATCTTTCTTTTTTTGAAAGTTATCTTCCATTTCTAGTCTCTGAACACTGTATTAAGACATTATGTGATAAATATTCCACGGGAATAAGCTTACAGCATGAGCAACCTGGCTTCAGGACACAGTCTAGTATCTTCATGCTTTCTCACTTACTTGAGAGAGAGAAATGTGACACTTGACTAAAGAATAGCTGAACACAGGATTAGAGAAGAATGCTTCAGTCATCAAGTCTACCCATCTCCACCCTTGCTCCAAGCAGCTACAGCACTGAGCCCTTCAAAATTTAAGAGACAGTTTTATGAAGAAAGATTTTTTTTTTCCTCGTGCTATCCCTAATGAAAGGTTAATCCAACAGTTACAAATTCAGCATTTAGGAAAGCCTAGTTTCAATTCACTGCTCCACCCCACATCTTCCACACCACCCTGAGCTGTTACAGCCCCAGCACCTCTACAGCAAGGGCCTCAGTACCTCCTACTTCACCAAGGTGTTGCAAGTGTCAGATATATTTAAGAGCATGAAGCATTCAAATACTATGGAAACCAGGGCAAGAGAAAAACCAAAAATAGACAGAAGACGCAAGCTGTTGAAAAGTCTGGAAAAGTCTTGCTGAGGAAGGCTGTGCTCACTGCAGCTGATCCCAGAGTGGGATCCATTTAGAGCTCAAGCATAAAATATCCTCTCTCCACTCTTTCCTTAGCTTGTCATTTTTCTCTGCCACAGGGAAAGGAATATTCTTCTTCCTCCTTAGGCCTTTAATTTCCCCTCTATTTAACAGGCTTCCTAATTACCAGTTCCTTTGAATGATTCACATTCTAGCTTGCCCTTCCCATGACCTGGAGGAGTCCACTGTCTGACTGCTTCTGTATAGCAGGATTATTGGGAGCATATCTACAGAGCACTCTCCTTCTGAAAGAGAAACCCAACAGCAACCTACAGAGAAGGGTGCCTGAAACAAAGAGTTGAGGTGCCAGCCTGCGAAACACTATGCCTCTCCTTTTTATAATGCAAACACATTTATTGTGCATATTCACCTCTACAGACAAACCAGTTGCTCAAGTATACTAAATCCCTTTCTTCACTCAAAAAAACCCAACCCCCCAGCAACCCCCTAGAAACCCACAAAACCCCCTCAAAACAAAAAAACCCACAACCCCAACACCCTCTCCCCCCTCAAAAAAACCAAACCCAAACCCCACCAAACAACCCTCACCAACACATAAAGTACTTGAAATAGCCAGAATGACATGTGGAGGAAACATAGAGGATGTCAACGTGAGGTATACAACCATCTTACTCAACGGTCAACCAAGTGAAAGACAGTAACAGATGCAGAACAGTTAAAGCATCCCACAAGGCAGACTGAAGCCATGCACCCCTGCAAAGCCAGGTTGGGGTCACGTCCCTCACCAGCACAGACCAAGTCTGCTTGAGACCAGAGGTGCTGCAGTCTCATTTCACAGCACTGGCTCTAGTTCCCGGTACTCATTACAGGCTACTTCTTGAAAAATAGAAGAGTCTCTGGTCTTTTCAGCATGACCACCACCTCAGCGAGGAAACCCCAGCAAGGTGAGGGGAAGGCTCCAGATGAGAATCCTTGGCTTTATAGTTGTCAGTGCACTTAAGGGAAAGGAAACAGATCAAAGGTGTCCAAGATTCTTCATCTTATAATTTCTTGACCACAGCATCGATCTCAGGAATGATCTCCTTCAGCTGGTTCCACTGTTCTGCAGACAGGGCAATCCCTAGAAACAGCGGGAGAGGTTTCAGAGGAGGCGCTTGGTAAGCATTGAGTAGCATACCAGACTGGCTCCTTCAGACTAGCTACAGAAGGGAAAGTTGGAATCTGAAGCAGAGGTACAGATGAGAAACAGAAGCAGCCTAAAAGGCAGGGCAGTTGTGCCAGCTCTTCAGCATCCATATTGAGAAGTACTCAATGCTATCACTGAAGCACTATGTGAGAATATAAGCTCAAACTGCCTTTCAAGAGTGCCCTTATAGCCTATTCCCTAGTACAAATTCCCACCCACATGAGCTGGGAAGAAATTCTAGGAGAACCTTACTCCACACAGCAGTTAGGACATCATCCTTTCAACTGCCCAAAAGAAATAATGCTAACTCTAAAAAAAAAACAAACACAAAACCAAGATAACCAAACGCAAAGAAAACCCCCAAAATCCCCTGCTGCTAACAAGAAATCACCGGTGTGGCTTAAACACTAGAGAAGAACTGGCTTCTTTTTAGATCCAACAGAGGTCTCAATGTCCTGTTCCTCTCCTTTACAAAACACACACAGTAGTCAAATTGCTGTACAGGTTCCAGACAGATGTTGTCAACTTGTTCCTTTTGGCTTTGTTAAAAATCACATTAAAGAACTAGGGGCCAAGTTTTATTAAATTCTCTACATAAAGATCAGGGGCCAAGGACATTGAGAAAAACAGCAGAGGCAGTATTTAAAAGAAAAATCATTTCTTCATGATCTCTGTTTTAACTGACAGATCTTTGGTCTTAAATGGTGGGTGGGCTTTTTCCAGCCTGGAAGGAGTCCACAATGCTCCTTTCCCTCTCTGCCCCCCCCAATGGCACAGAAAAGCTTGAGGGCTTTGCTTCCCTTTTTTATTACAGTGTACACGGTTCCCTTTAAGTGAGTAATTTATACATGTAACTGCTCTGAAGAAAATTAATTTCTGGAAGGAAAACCATGCTTAGTGGTTACAAAGCAAACCAAGCTGAAAGAAATTTGTCTGCCCTGACACAAAAATCTATAGCAAGGATCAAAAGTTGTCTCAAGAAACCCCACATTAACTGAATATTTGCTGGGCACAACAGGCAGGACAGGTGAAAAGAGTCCAGGGCCTGTGAACTATAAGGCCAGCTGGCAAGTCACTGTCAAAGTCCCAAAGCAAAAGGCCTAAGTTGACTCATCAGTTGAAGAGCTCTGGAGAAAAACATGTCTTGGTAGGGGTCCAGAAGGGTCTTAACCTTCCTGTCCCCACCTAGATAGGGAAGGATGGATTTACTTCCGGGACACTCTCCCCGCCAAGCACAGCTCCACCATTACAGATTTGGGGCAAACACACAAAAAGCCGCCTTTTTGCCCTAGGCGTCACCAGTACCAAAACACGAGTTTGTCAGCCAGGACACAAGGAAGCAACATCAGAGCCAGCGTTTTCAGCCACCACTCCTCCACCTTGCAGCTCTGCCCCTGCCAACAGCCAGAGAAAGGACTGATGATCAGAGGTGGAACCAGTCCTGCACAGCAGCTTCCTGCGCTGCTTCTCAGAGCAGTCCTGCCAAGCTCCAGATCTCACCAGGGGCTCAGACTCCCTCGTTCTTTGTGCTTTTCTTCAGCTGTTGCCACTCAAGCTGAGAAAGTGCTAAACCCTCCCATGTGGTTTGCTCAGCTCCCCAGTCCCTGAGTGTGGCATGCACAGGTCTCCCTGCCACTGAGGGAGACACGCTAAGCCAGAGCTGGAGAGTCGGCAGCCAAGGCAGAGAGGCCAGCACAGCCCCCGGTTGCTGCCTAGCGAACGCAGTTGTACCTTTCCTCCCCGGTTTCATGCTGCCCTCCTTGTCAGCGTAGAACTCCCTGATGTCCACGAGAACCTTCCCCTTGAAGCAGGACACTCTGACATAACGCATCTTCCCAATCTGTGGTGACACAGAGCCTGAGTTAAACCCAGCCCTGCAACAAGCTGCTCCTCAGCCCATAGGGCCAGCCGGGTCACTCAACGTGCTGGAGGCCTAGCGAAGGAACAGCAGGGCACCCCAGGCAGCCAGCTCAGCTACAAAAATGCTCTGCTACAAGTAGAGCAGGTAGAGGGGAGCCCCGTGAAAGGGGGAAGACCCTGGAGCGACTCCCTGCCCTCCATACCTGGAACATACCCTCCTCTTCACTGCCTTGTTCCAGAGGTTTTTCTGCCACTTTTGAAGGTTTAGCCTCTGTTTTCAGCCTTTTCTCTGACTTAGAAGACATTTCTTTCTTTCTTTTCTGGAAAGAGAGATCACCAGTTTGAACAGCCTGGTCTGAGGACCCACACAGCCTTTCTCCCGGGCCGTGCCTGAGCCCCCACAGCACGCCACTTTCAGGGTCCACGGGCGAGACACGCGTGCTACCGGCCGCACCGCAACTGCCCGGCGCCTCTGGCTGGGAGAAGGGGCACCGCCAGGCCGCTGCCCTGCCTGCCCCGCGGCGCGGGGCTGCCCTCAGGACCGAGACCCGACCGGGAAGCCCTGCTGGCGGCTCTCCCTGCCCCGCGGGACGGCAGTACCTTCCCCTCTCCCTCCAGGCCGCTCTCGGAACTGCTCGTCCCCGCCAGCTCCTCAGCCTTGGGCATCCTGAGGGGAGAACCGCGCGTCACCGCCGGGCCCGCGTGAGGGGAGGGGGCGGGGCCAGCCCTCCCGGCGCTGCTCTTACCTGACAGCGCGCGGCACCTGCTGCAAGCAGCCGGCCCGCGGCCTTCTCGAAGAGCGGAGCCNCCCAGGGCGCGTACGGCCGTACTGCCGGTGGGCACCAGAACGTGCTCCAGCCGCCTCGGAACCAGCCCTGCCCCGAGTCACCGTGAGGGAACGGCATTCCCGGGGCCTGGCAGTCGCTCCAGGGCCTGGCAGTCGCTCCAGGGCCCCGGCAGCAGACACTCGGCCGCTACGAGGCGGCAGAAGGAAAGGATAACCTCATCTCTCCCCTCCTGTGGTGGTTAGGTCCATTTCCCGCTCTACAGCTACGACCACCGCGGTTTGTCAGACTTGGACTGATCTCATGCGGCCTTTACAATGGAATCGATAGTGTGTAAGTGTTCAAAAAGTCACTTGGCAATGACAGAGGCACAACAATCTACCGCTAGCATACGCTGTGTGGGCTTTTGGCGGTACTGAGGATGTCTTGCATAGAAACTCTGCTTCAGATCAGCATGAACCCTTCAAATAAATGGGAATTCGCTCACCTCAAGGTGCGGGAAATGTGCTGAGGATTTGTAAATGTTTTCTGTCATACTACTGTACTTTTGACTATATAAAAGGGATGATGTAAGCTCTTAAAACGTGCATTTTCTCCCTTTTTGGAGCAGGTCTATTCCTTCAAATAATGCAAAGAGATTCCAATTTTTTGAGCTTGCAGCAGCAAATAGTTCTCCAACAAATCTGTTCATCAAACCTACTCACTCGGTTTATTTTTCCAAGGGAAAAAGGGACAAACAAATAAAGAAATGAAAAATGTTAAAATACTTAAATATTATTACATTTATAGTCAGAAAAAAATATGTAAATCAACTGCATTGAATTTTCTATTAGCTTTTAAATATTCACGTCGATATACATTTGTTCTTTAGGACACACAAGAGATAAATAATTGAGTTAACATTACTAGATAAATCAACTCTTTTTCCTGAGCTGCAAATATTCCAGATTATAACTTTGAAGTTGCTATCCAATAGCCACAAACAGAAACTAAACAAATCAAAATGAGCAAGCAGGAGCCCACATTTGAGTACCCAGAGGCCCAATTTACTGAGGCATATGGTAGCACCCCCATTATTTCAGATCAGTAAGACTGAATGGCTCTTAAACGTAAAACCCAGTTTGACCACAAGGTGCAGGAGAAACTCGGTATTTTGGCTTGTGCTATGAACAACACGAGAGGGCATGATTTAAAACAAACAAACAAAAAAACCCAAACCAAGCCCCACAACAATTTTGGGTATCTGTGGTTTTAAACACCTAAATAGATTGTCATGACTCCTCCAGCCACAGATAGTGGGGTACCTCGTTCCATTTTGGCTTCAGGGTCTTTCCTCTTAGCACTGAGTACAAGGGGTGGAGTTCATATTGCACAGTAGTACTCATAACAATAAACTAACCTCTGTTACTCAGGAGATAAACTACAATAGTCCAAACTACTCTCAGACAATCCCCATTAGTGCCTGTGTGGGTGGGAGCGGACAGAAGGAACCAACAGCTCAGTGCTTAAATCCTGTTGAAAGAACAGATTTTTGGGAGCTGTGGATTTTGACAGCACCAGGACAACACGTTAAGTCAGACAGATAGCAAATAAGTTTGTTTTATGGTTAGAAGCATCAACTGCTAGCCCCTTGTGTATATGTGGACATATGCTTTCCATGCTTCTTCCTTCCAGGCCAGGCAAACTCCTGATAAAAGGGCTAAGTAAAAATAGGGGCAACAAGAATCAGCTACACAGAGCTCTTCTGCAATGTTGTGGAGAACTTTTATTTTACCAGAACAGCTGTTGGCTTTCTGCCTGTGTGTGTTGTATTGGTGACAGCATTGATCAGATATGCTGCAGAATGGATAAGCACCATTTTTCTTGGTTTTTTTTTTGTTGTTTTTTTTTTTTTTTTTGTGTTGGGTTTTTGGGTTTTTTTCTTCAAAAGCTAACAGAATAGCAGGGTCTATTTACAAGCTTCTCTGTCATCTTCCCAAAGGAAACAGCAATGTGGGAACTAAGTTTATTCCCAGGACGGGCACTCTATTCCAGCTACGAGAAAGTTGGAATTTGACTATCTCAGATTTGAGTATATGTTTCAGTGCACATGCACTTTGATCAAAAGCATAAACCCTTATCTGCAGTAAAAACTACTTTCTATCGCAGCCAGTCAGAGAGACACAAAATGCATCCAATCAGATTACGGGCAAATTACCTTTGTGTGGGAGAGCGCAATGTACTATCCCAACCGCTCCTCAGGTTTATGAAATCTCCTCATTTACCTCTATCCACCTTTCTTTTAGATAGCCACTACTGGCTTCTGGCACTGCATCAAAAGTGTTAGCAGTTTACTGCTGATACCACAAGGAACTAAAGTGTTTGCTTTAACACTACAATCTTGACGGGGACATGCAACCACACTGGGTTGCCTCAGTGGAAGTTTTTGACTCTGAACTTTGAGCTTCTCATCTGGAAGACTGAAGGCCGACGGTCTCCACTGCAAGGAAGAATGCTCCAGGCCCGTTCTGTTTTCTCTTGCCCACAACTTGCAAGTTTTATATGCATCAAATCAAGCTGCAGCAGGATTGCTAATAATATTGGGTTTTCTATTTTTCTCAGTGAAGTAACAGAGTTTCATTAAGCCTTGTTACGTAATCTGCTGGATTGGAGGGAACACCCCCTCTCCAAGTGTAACACACTAGAAACCTATGATGCGCTGGAGGCCTCTGAAACTACTTCCAGACATTCAGAACCTATGGAGAAGCTCTTCAGATACCCCTTGTTCTGTGCATGTTCTGAACCTACACAGTCCAGAGCATGCACCTTCCCATAGCACAACGTATGTAGTCTCTTAAGGGCAGAGCATAAAAGCCAGTGGAAAACAATCAAGGCTTGTCTTCCAGCCACTCCAGCAATTTCTGAAGTCATTATAAATTCATTTGGCAGAGGAGTGTCATGAACACTTCATGCATGCAGAGAGATGTATTTTAAATAAGCACTCAAAAGATCAGAAAAAAAAAAAGAAAGGCAAGTTTCCCTGTAGGGCTGGTATTTCAGGAGTGCTTGGTACCATGCCATCTGCTGGTATTACAGTGAGCCACTAACACCACTAACTCCTGGGAAAGAAAAGACCCTTTAAAGAACAAGTTGATACCTATCGAAAGTAGCAGAAAGCACACATCATGGGGTAAGGGTACTCTGAGAAGGAGACTACAGTGAAACAAAGATAGATGGAAATCAGTGCTTCAGTTCCCATCCAAAGGACTAGGATGGTGACTGGCCACAACAATGCAGCTGTGGTGCAGACAAGGATGCACAGCTTGAATCTTCCTTGCATACAAAAAGAGGGTACACCTTCATTCAAACCCACAAAAAACTTTTCAGCCTCAGTAAAAGATGCTATTTTAAATACAAGTAGTCATTTTTAAAAAAAAAAAAAAAAAAAAAAAAAAGGTAGTCACCATGTCCTGTGAAGAGACCTCGTGTGCATAGAGCAGATTAAGGACTTAAACATTGCTGAGTGGCAGGACAGTAGTATTCAATCAGGACATCTTCTAGAACTACAACTAGCCTAGGACTTGTAGTCAGTATCTTAATATATTTTCCAGAAGAACTGGAGGATAATCAAAGTGCAACACTGCCCAGAAAGGGCATTCAGGTCTCACCAGAAAGTGGTGACAAGTATCCCGCTTACCAGGGATGGCAGAATTCAGGAAAAGACTTATGATGACAATGCTTGAGCAACTGCTTACCTGGCTCTCCTGATCTTTGCACAACACTGGCAACTATTTTGGGCAACTACATAGATCTCTCCATCCAGAAGCATCAGCAAACTGAAAATAAGGCTTGCTCAAGGATAAAAGTAACAGAGAGCATGTGTTCCAATATACACTCTCTTAGGTACAGTTCTAGAAACAGCCATGTTTAAAAAGACATTCATAAAACTTCATTTTTTGTTTTGTTTTGCTTTTTAATGGCTAAGTGACCTGCCTCTCTTAATACGTACTGGGGGGCAGCACATGAAAGGATAGCAACAATCACTTTAGGAACTTGCTCATATGTGCAGGCCAGGAACAGCGTTTCCAGAAATAATAGAGCTGAAAAATGTGAACGGAGACCCTGAGATGCAGGTGAACATGGGAAAACACCCTAAAATCCAGAACCCATCTGGAAGTGAAAACTGAGGAATGAAGATTGAAGGAATTACAGACAAGAGCTTAGCAGGAGCTGGGCTGCTATTGCTATTAATATAACCAGCTCGTTTAAATACATGAAACAGCACAGAACGTGATCCTGCAGGAGTTGGGACTGTAGAACACCCCTTAAAAACCAAGCAAGAGTTTAGCACAGAGTGGTGGCAGCCATGAACTGTTCAAGGACCATAATCTTTAAGAGAAATCAAGTACACAGCAAAATGCATCCTCCAACTCAGCATCTCTCAGGAGAGAACCTGTCCTGGCAAGAACCCTAATGCAAGGAAGCCATTTTAACAATCTTTTCTCATTCTGTCAACAACAGTCAAGATCATTTACAGTGCACCTCCTAAAAGGGAATGAGTTATTTCACAGTCTAAACAAAATGCAAGAAGATGCTTGCTGCAGACACTGCTTGCTCAGCACACCTTCCTAAAGCCAGGCAGTGAACTTAAGGAAGACGTGTCATAAGAAAACATGCTAATAGTATTCTCTTTAATTTGCACGTGCACTTTTTTTTTTTCTTTTAAACAACTGCTCTGTGTCCTTGTTTGCTGGGGAGAGATAACACATCACTCTACTCTGCAGTTTCAGTTTCCAAGTTGGCTGTATGGCACATGTGTCCGTAAAGGTGCTGGACTCGGTTCTACATTCACAGAAGCTGCTCAGAATCAGCTGCTCAGCTTTTAAACAACCTGCAGGAACTACTGAAGTCTCTGAGCCTCTCCCTCGCCAAAAAGCAAAGGAAAACAGACATGATGCAAGTCAAGGGAAGAAGGTGAAGAAAAGCACTTAAAAGGTGCACAAGAGTTAAAATTTCATTTTCTTTCCACCTTCCTCCCCTCTATAGAATAGCAAAGAGGAGGCAGAGGAAGAGAAACAGCAGGATTCAATGGAAGGCAGAAGGTTCCTGATGGGCTCACCGATGGCTCAGTGCAGCTGTATGAGGGATGACTTGTTGCTTCACTGCTGCTTGGTTTTAAGGGATAATCTCTGTATCATCTTGTAAAGGAGGCCAAAGTGCTGGAAACAGAAGGAATATCAGTAACCATGTGTCCTTATAAATGCTAATAAAATGACTGTGTTCTACACAGAGAGAAAACTTAGGAGAAGGCTTAAAACAATACTAACATGCAAATGCAACACCTTGTCTGGATCATATACTAGCACTCTCATCCTGAAGACAGAGTGGGACTTGGTGAATTAGGAGGAATTATTACAATGAAGCCAGTTACTTGGAAGTTGTACAGAAAGCAACAGCTTACAGAAGTCTTTGTGCAGGCCTGTATCACCCTCATTGTGAGGGTGCAAAGACTTGTTAAAGATTTTACATTTTTTGAAGCAATTCTGTTCCTTCTGAAGGGCAGAATAGAGCTTCACATTTCAACACACGCATGACACTGGTCACTACAGAAACACTACTGCCAGCAGTTTCAGGAATGTAAAAATGAACCCGGCAAACGCTGAGATTCCCAGTACTTCACAATCCTGTAACTGGATCTTCTCTTTCACCATTTCACCAGTGACTTAGAAATTCACATAATTCCTCTTTTGATTCTTTGATTAATTGCATTTTGATTCGATAACAGCTACTTCAGATACAACAAGATCCAGGCTTCAAATAATTTGTAATAACAAGTGTAATGAAGATAGCTGGCAGAAGTCAAAGTGTATGTTTTCCCTCCTGTTCATGTTGTTACATCAGATTTTTAAATGCTTGTTGTTTCCCCAAACACAAATAACATGAAGAGATCAAAATTTAGATTGATCTAAAATGCTTCCCTTCCATTCATGTTCTTCAGAGAACCCAGCCAGGATCAGAAGCCAAGCCCACAGTGGTTTTGTTAACACTTAAACAAAAACATTAAATTTAAGCTGGTTGGCCAAAGCATGGAGTATCACATTGTCAGGAGTAAGGACAGAGGATGTATTTATGGCTTCATTTAAAACAAACAAAACCCCCAAACAAAACCCCTATGCCCCAAAGATGCATTTCTAAGCTGCATCCCAAGTTGCAACACTGGAAGGATCTCCTAACACTCATAACTTACTACAAGCTGCAAACCTTTAACACTACAGCAGATTTTAGTTACCTTGAGAAAGTTCAGTCTGAAACTGTCAGCCAAAATAGCTTAACAACTGTGTACGTCCTTGACCAAAAGAAGCGGCTCTATAAAACAGTTTTGCACTAGAATAGCAAAAGATCGCCTTCAGCACAGCCGAGTGAGATACTCAAAAACATACACACCAAAACAGCCACCATTTTGGATTACTGCTTTGAGAGTGGAGTGGCATTACTGTTCCAACTTTGGTGCTGAGACTGTGTGAACACAAGTAACTGTACCTAATGTGATTTATGAGGAAAATAATACATCTGTCTCCTGCTTCTCTTACCTGCACTGCAACATAGGCAACACCAAGGTAGGCTGCAATACAGACAGCCAGAAGCAGGTCAAAGATCGCTGGTTTGACCCTGTAATAAAGAAAGAACACATGAAATTGCTACAGCAGGTACTGCCACAGAGTGAAACAACAGTCCAACATGCCCAAGGGAATTCCATACCTGTACGCATTCATCACCTGTTTCAGCTGGTCATAGAAAACAAACTCAGGGTCTCTGTGAAAAAACACAAATTCTTCAGGTTGTATTCTTCACCTTGACACTGCAGTAAGGACTGCCCAGACCTCCCTTCCCAAGGAGGTCATCCAACGAAAGACAGGACACGTGACCACCATGCATACCAGTTTTGAACTGATTTGTCAACTCTTTCTTTTCCTACAGTCAGAAGTCTAAGGATACACTTCAGAACACATGCTGTTCAGCTGTCTCAGAAGAGACACACGGAAGATCCTCACTGGGTTCATTAAACTGCTTCAACCTGAGCAGGTTCGACAGGATGGAAGCTGCCTTTTTGCAATTAAGAGAGCTTTCTAGAGGACCATAGTATTTTCCTGCATTCAGAGAGAAGCAGCTCTCAAGAGTGGGAAGGGTGGAACCAAAACAGTGAAAAAACAAGCTCTTCAGAAAGAGAGAGCTGCTGGGACTTGTTACTGTGCTGTGAGGAATGATAAAGAGCTTTCTCTGGGAGAACAGAGAGCATGAACCAAAGTGACAGGAGAGCAGAAAAGAGCAATCACTCCCAGCGACATGCCAAGAAGCCAGAAAAGCTGCAGCTCAGAGACAAAAATTCATTGGAGGGGGAAGCCAGTTTGCATGTTCTGGCTGGTTCTTTAATCTCTTTTCTCACCGTTTGTCTGCCTTTACATGATGCTGTTTGACATCCTTCAGGTAGCGACCCATATAATATTCTAAGGTGTTGAGGAAGGTGCTGTCTTTATCAATCAGCTGGGCGGCCCTGGGCTGACTGCTCAGCCAGTCCATCACTGATTCTAGTTGCTCCTGCTGGATCTGCTGCAGAAAAATACCACCAAACAAAGGGAGTCAACCACACGTATGCTGAGACAAGACCTCTCCCCCAGACTCTTGATTCCTTCTTCCCACAGATTACAAAAATGCACTGTGCTCACCATCTGATCCGTGAAGATCTGCAGATCTGCAGGTGCTCCCTGCAAGGAAAAAAAAAAAAAAGCAACAGGCTATTGTTAAGAGCAAGCTTGGTTGGGCAGGTCAAATCTGGCTAGCATTGCACAATGGGCAGCTCTTACCTTGTCAGTTAGGTTGTAGATGACCCTTGTCAAAGCCTCAGCAATGATCCTGGTATTCCTGGTTAGTGCCTTAGTGTCTATTCGTGCCCTAAAGCAAAACAGGATTATGGACTTGTCAACGGGATCAGCTTCCTCTAGAAAACACCTTTAATGACTGCATCAAGCATGAGCCTGAATCCAGAGCCCAACAACCAGTGTTTTTTCACCCATCCTCTGACCATCAGAGCAGCATAAGCAGTCATGAGGCCACTTTGTGTACGGGCTGGATTTCAACTGCAGCCTTCCCTAAGGCCTCTAACCTCCTATCCATGATGCTGTTGCGCAGGCTGTCCCGGTGGCTCTCCAGATGGGAGATGGTGAATGCTGGCAAGCGTCGGATTGCAAAACGTTCATGCTCCCATGCCAGCATGTCCTCAGCCAAGTTTATCTTCTTGTGCACCATGGAAAACTTCACCTCTGGGAACTGGCTGGCAACAACCTGAGGGAAAGGACAAGCCAGCCAGGGTGTCATGCTGCCCGCTGCATAGTCCCATCTTGCACTGCCACCTAGACCCAATTTTTTTGTGTTCCAGAAGGTAAATATACTTTCACCTGTAAGGTGCAGTTACTGGCATTAAAAAGTTGTTTTAATGTAAAAAAAAAACTTTTTTAATGTCACTATAGGGTACCTTTTGCAAGCAACAAGCCTTAAGGAAGTGCAGTGGTAAATGCAGCAGATCTAGTCCGCTTCATTTGGGACAGTGGCATGAGGATTTGACTGCACTTCAAATCAAGTGACTATAAACAATACAATACATGAAATATTTCAATGGCACACCCTTTCTTCACATCTTCCTTCCTTCCTCTCTTGGAGAGCTGCAGCTCCCCATAGTAAGTCCCAAGTTCCCATCTACCTAAAACGCTTTTCATTACCATCTCCAGTTCTCTCAGAAACGCATGCTGCAAGGTCCCCTCCTTGGGAGGCTTTGAGACATGGAGATGAAGGCTATTGCCTCGGCCCAGAGTATCAAGGCAGAGAACAAATGCTACGTTGTCCTGCAGCAGGCTGGAATCTGGAACAGAAAAATCCAAACCTTTATTGCTATGTTTTGTGCTGGGATTTCCATCCCAAAAAAGCAAGGCCCACACAAGGAGATTCTCACAGGAGGGCTGACATACAAGACAACACAATGGTATTAACAGAGGCCTTGCCGCTGAATATGCTAGAATGCCAGCCCCTTACTCACCCGTGTGATCCAAATTGTCTTCCAGCCACCGCTTGGTTCCTTGATAATTAAACTTGCCACCTCCAGATGCAAAGAAGAGCAAGTTATACCTGCCCAAAGACGACAGAAAAGTGTTAGCATGTTGCACTCCATGGCTACAGAACTCAGCCTTGGAGGTGTGGCGAAATCACAACAGCCAGCACTTGACATTCAAGGCAAACTCTCCATTAACAAACACTTCCTATATGCTGCATACAAAGGTTAATGGCAGGACGGGGTAAAAATGAGGGAGTTCCCAGTGCTTGAGGATGGAATCTACTTCCCACATCATTCCCTCCGCTTATCCCCAGGCTTGAGCAGAGCTACAGCAAAGAAACCACAGGACACTCAACAGGTCTGGAGCCAAAGCCCTTCTTATCTGATCTCAGCTACACACATTCAACCAAGAATAGGGCAATTTCTCACCCAGCATGGGTACGTCTGTAGGTGTAGAGTCGGGAAAACAGCCTGGCTAGTTCCAGTAGCACTGAGATACCACTGCCGTTGGAGTCAGCACCATGTGACAGCCACTGCAGGATGAAGTGGGACAGAGACAAGATGACAACTCTACACTTAATCTCACATATCAGAACAGCCTTCCAGACAGCACACCACCGTGCTCTACTTATAACTGCCCTGCGTCTCTAGGGCCAAGAAAAAAAACCACAGGGGCAGAAGCCACATGGGAAAATAGACAGGAACACACAGAGAGGAACAGAGAGCTTCAGGAAGAAAGAATACTCACTGGAGCCACTCCGAAAGAATCATAGTGGGCAACTATCACAACAGTGGGTAGGTCTTCTCCACCCAGCCCTGTTAGCCTTCCCTGCAGAGGAAAGAGATCAAAGTCACTCAGCATCGCCTCTTGTGCACCTGTACAAAGACAGCCTGACTTCTACACACCCACTGAGCACGCGGTGGCCTCAGTTCTGGGGACTTCAGATACTTACCTGGCTGAGACTCCCCTATCAGTCCAAATGTCTGATGAAGTCCCAATAAAAGAAGGCATCCCACAAATGCTGCCAGTTTGAATCCATATACAACTTACCTCCACGCTGGGTATGAGCCAGTCATTGATAGCTTTGCTCTGAACCCCGCTGGTCACCATCTGGAAGCCATTGGCAGTTGCCGTGTGCAGCAGAACTAGAATTAAAAAAAAAAAAGTACACCTGGGGAAGGTTCATCCCTTTATTTCCCTTGCTAAGTGAGCTTTGGAGAGACCAAGCTGTAAACCATGTAAGCCTTCTCACTTGTTGCTTGTATATATGCACTGACACAGAATCATGGTGACCATGCATTTTCATTCTGTCCTGAAATCCCAATATTTTGAGTTGGCTAGAACAAAAAACTTTTCTCCAGCAGTCCTAAAGTTAATCATGAGCAGCAGATCAGTAAGACAGTAAAGTTATTTACAGGGGTATACATGGAAGCACTGTACTGACATGCAGTCAGACAAAAGGCTTCGGCTTCCACCAACACACTGTAGTCACTTAACATTTTCAATGTTTGTTTTGTTGGTTTTTTTTAACCTGAGCTTTACTTTCTATCTTGCAAGAGTGTGAAGCTGAGAACTCAACTCCATGCCACTATATTTCCAAATATAGTATGTAATACTCTCTCTCTCATACTGTGTTTTTCTTCCATTAAATCTCAAAGCACTTTAACAAAGACAGAATGAACACGAAGGCAACAGAACACTGGTTCATAGTGCATACGACACAGCAGACTGCTCCCAGAGGTGGGATCAGGCCTGTCTTCCTCTAAACCTTTCCCCCACTTGTTAGAACTCACCTTCTGCAGCCGAGGCAGAACCCTGTGATGCAGAAGCAGCCCGTGTTTGTTCATAGATAGACAGCAGCTCTTCATCTTCCACTGCAAAGTAGACTGGCACAATGGTTTCCATAGCAAGCATTTCTGGCTCTATCTCCATGAATTGCTGAGGATTTAAGTGAGACACAAACTTAGCATCTGCTAAACAAGCAAGACGGCAGAAAAAATTAAAAACCAAAGCAGAGAGAGAAAGGTAAGTTTTAAAATTAGAATATGATTTGTTGTGCATTACAACAGGAGCTTTCAGTCCTCTAGCAACCCAAGCCTCTCCTCCCTCTCAAATACATCTCCCGTCGGAAGAGAAAGGGAATGTTATTTTACCCTTACAACATCCTGTGGGACAGAAGAGATAGATCGCGGCAAGATGATCACCACAGCACCAGCTGATTGGCGGAGAGCCTTCTGGTACTGCTCATAGGAGAAATCCACCAGCCGCATCATGACGCAGCGGCGGCTCAGGACGTCTGCTTCTACAGTGCGGGCTTCTGTGTTAAGCACTGCGCTCCTGGTGCCTGTGAGGAGAGAACAGCAAGAGGTTTTGTAAATGATTTCATCACATCTCCTTTGCTTGAGCCTAGCTCCTTCTCAGAACAGTCATGGTGGCAGCCTGAAGAACTTCAGAGCAGCCGGGACCTCCAGAAAGCTAAGTTTGCCTCTTCCCCCTTGCCCAAGAAGGAACAGAGATCTGTGTTTTTAACTTGCATCCATCAGAGCAACATCTGTGCAGCCACGTCCTGTCCGGCTCCCTTACTCCAGCACTACACAGCTTGGACCACCTTCCAAGTCCTCCTCCCCACCGCAACCATGCAGGCTACCTGTTTGCTCCTAATACCTGCAGACAGCAATAAATCTGGAGAAAGCCTTGCTTCTTGCAATGCAGCCTACTGCATCCTCCAGCTGTAGGATTGTGTCTGTAAGCAGAGGATGGAAGCTGTGCAGAACCACTTTGTGAAAGGACACAAAGCTATCCCATGTCCAGCCAAAGGGCTGTTCTAGCTCACCCGCTGAGATGTTTCTGTGGCTGAGAAAATTACAGATGAGCAGGCTGCTTCTAACTGCTCGCTCTCTCCTACTCTCAGTTTCAGCATATCAAATCCCCCACAGGAAAATGCAGTCCTCTGGGAGAACAGCAGTGTGGAGGCTTGCCAGCAGCTCCAGAATTCTCCAAGAGAGGACCACAAGGACATCTTGTATAAAGACAGACATTCAAATCCACCTTACAATTTGTAATGCTCCAAATCCAATTTCTTCTCCTGTAAGTCTGACGCCTACATTGAAGATCTCATCACATTGGGTCCCCGTGCAGCCAGGGAAGGAGCAAGGTGCTCTAGAAGGCATCTCAGCCTATGCCAAACAGGTGTGTTGCTAAAGGTTAGATTTAAACCTGGCTTAACTTAGCCATAACATCAGTTTGGTCTCATCAAAGGTGAAATCACCTAAACAAGAAAAATCTGTACTTCCACTGCATAGTATCAGTGAGGGCCATGCACCCAAATGGAGTTAAGGCACAATTCGCAATTTAAATTCTCCACGTAGAGCTCCTACGCTGCATAACAAACAAATATGAACAGCAGCACCACCCCCTGATCAGAGACAAATAATCCATAGTGAGGATAATCCCTCCACCACTCTCAAAAGACTGATGTGTACACCTAGCAAAGTGTGGATCCAGAGCTCTGCTCCCAGCACAACCCTCTGACATCTAAGCAGAGCAGATTCACCCCCTCCCAGTATTTTCTGATAGCACAGCAAGATAAGTTGATTTTCTGCAGTTTCTCTACAGACAACTGTTTAACAATAATTCATTTACAATCTAAAGAACTCTATTCTAACAGCATTAAAGGAAGTCCAAGTTTAAATTGCTCTATGACTGATGTTCTCCCCTCTGCAAGAAAAGGCTCAGCAGCAAGCTCTGTTTGGTCTTTTTGGAAAAGAATATGAGAATCTGGAACAACAAATAGGTTTCATCCTGAAGGACATCTAGCCTCAGAACACACATGGAACAGGAACATCAGCTACCCAAAGGGGCTGGCAAGGAACAAAAGAAACACATACTCCACTGAGTTAAAAGGCTCCAGAAAAAGAAACAGCATAAAAAGTTAATTGCAAGCATCTTAAAAAACAATGTGTGGCTTTTCAGTTCACAAAATATTCCAAAATATGTTTTGAGTACTTGGCTAGAGACAGCACTCAGGCAACCAAAGCCAGCTGAAACACATGCCTGCTGCCTCCATTAAGCCTGCCAACAAAGATTTACCATCATATGAGGTAAGAGAAAGCTTAATATCCCCATGAGAGAGCCTACCTCAGCTCTGCTGAGGCTCTCAACAAAAGAGGTCTCAAGATGTAGACTCATTTTGAGAAACTGTGATGGAAGAACACAGGAATAATTTCAGATACTCAGAAGCCACCAGTAGCATGTGCAGCATTTACAAAGCGTGCAGGCATAGCTGGCATTTCATAACTTCTACTGATGCTTGATCTTATGAAGATCTGAAAGATTTAGAGATCGAGTCTCGTGGACAGTACAGAATAAATGTGGGGCTGTAATGTCAGACTGTTAACATAAGTCTGAAACTTCGACCACAAAACAGCAGGAAGAGTCACTCATGGACAGAACACATGCCCTGATCTGGAATAAAACATCCATGGAAGATTCATGAACAACACTTGATCCCGGGTTAGTGAGTACAGGGGGGCGGAGGCTGAGGGTTACACCACTTCAGTGATTTGCAGAACAGGTTGTGTTTCTGACTCAAAGAAAGGTGTTGCACAATCAGCAGCCTGGAAGCAACAGAACAGAGGAACTGAAGGTCAATCATAACATAAAGGAAGAACTGTAAAAGAAAGGACTCTCACATGAGGAGACCCTGGAGCAAGGGCCACTGCTAATTGAGACTGAAGAGCAAAGAAGAATCAACCTGTCAACGGAGGAGTCAAATGCAAGAGAACAAACCCAAGCTCATGACCAAGCTCCCCAGTATGCAAGAGGGCTGCAGCTGGGCTACTGGAAACACAGGGAGTTCCGGCCGCAGACAGGAGCCTGCAGGGACACGGCAGGGTCCCTGCCCACCTCTAGGTCACCGTGTGGGAGCTCTCAGCACCCTCCTGATCGTGCTGAGGCTGAGCAGTAAACCCCAGCCAGTCGGGGCCCGCCCGCGACCTCCCCTGGGTCTGGGCCCGGAGCCGGGCCCGGCCGCAGCCTCTCAGGGCCCCCCGACCTCCCCTGGGCCGAGTCGCCCTCCCCGGGCCGCCTGCAGCTTCGCGGCCTACCCTGGGCCCCTCCCCACCGGCTCTGAAGGGGGCCGCTGCCGGGACTCGCCCTCCCAGAGGACCGAGGCCTGGCGAAGGCCGGAGGCCGAACCGAGCCCGGCTGGGCCGTGCAGTCTCTCACCGTAGGGCTGCCCGCCCAGCTCGTACTGCTGCATGCGGTAGACCGTGAACTCGTGGGCGGCCTCAGCGGCGGGCGGCGGGCCCAGGAGCAGGAGCACGGCGGGGACGAAGAGCAGGAAGCTGAGCGGCAGGCACGAGGCCTTCAGCACCGACTCGAGCACCTCGCCCGCCTCCTCCAGCATCGCCGCGGCCCCCGGCCCCGCCGCTGCGGCCTGCTCCACCGGCACGCACGACGCGACGCGACACGGCACGGCGCGGCGCGGCGAGGCACACACGACGCGGCACGCAGCGCATGCGTCGCCCGCAGGCTGCCGGGAGCTGTAGTTCGGGCGCCGCCGCAAGGGGCGCTGGGAGATGTAGTCGCGGCGGCCTGTTGCAGCGCCGTTGCCGCCCCGCCCTGGCCCGCAGAGGGCGCTGGGCTTCGCAGCCGCGATACCGAGGCCCCGCCAGGCCCCGCCCCTCGCCCGGCACGCGCGCGCTGCCGCCAGCCGCTCCTCGCGCCCGGCGCGGCTTTGCTGACCGGCGGCGGGAACTACGAGCGCGACCCGCGGCGCCACGTCACACGCGTCACACGCGTCACTGAACAGCGGGCGGCCGAGGTACCCGGTGTCGGCACGTGTGCGGGGCGCGGCACGGCACCTCTCCGGGCGGTGCTGCCTCCTCCGGCTCTGCCGCCCCGGGAACGGCACGGGGCTCCCGTCACCCACGGGACGGCGGGTTCCGGCTGTCCCGGGTCTACGGGGAACGTTCTGCGTGCTCCTGCCCGCACGCTTGGACGCGGAGGGGGGGCAGCGGGCGAGGGTCCGCACCGAGCAGTGAGGGGGGGCCCGGAGCCCGCCCTGCCCCGGCTCGCAGCCCTGTCCCGTACCGGCCGCCTCGGTGCGTCCCTTGGCGGCCCCAGACCCCCGGGTGGGTGCAGGGAGGGAGGCCCCTCGGGACCAGCCGCTGGTACGTGACCTGCAGGAAGAGAGAAGCACAGGATGTCGGACGGGGGCTTTCTTACAATCTAGATTTATTGCAAAACAAAGGGGCCGGAAGCTCATCACCTCCCGCCGAGGTTTGGAGTCAGGAGGTTCTCCCCAGCGCTGGGGGGGCTTTGGGCTTCTTGCGTGGTGAGAGGAGGCATTTGGGTGCTGCTCTGAGTTTTCACTTGGTTGGGGAATAGAAGAGCGGGAATCGGAGGTGAAAGGGGCCCTCTGGGCCCCACTGGCTCTCTGTCAGACCCAGGCAGGAGCGGGGCTGTTTGGGAGCTGCCATTTCCCGTGGCACAGAACAGCCCTCTCGGTACCAGGGATGACGCCCGGCCCCACTGAACTCTGCAACCTGCAGGTCTGGCACGCGGGTGTCGTCGTGCCCCTCCGTCTCCCCTTCCTTGTCCCAGCAGGCGTTCTGCGTGTTCCGTCGGCTCCTCGGGAGCTGCTGGTGCTGCTTCCCCCCCCCGCCACAGCCCCAGCCTTGCCCGCCCTGCTGCAGAGGTCTCCAAGCCCTGCGGAAGCCTCTGCTGGCCCCAGCAGCCCCAGCCTTGCCCCGGGAGCAGTTTCCCCACCAGCCTCACGCAGCACCGCTATCTGCCTGACCACGGAAACGTCCCTTTCTGCTGCCAGCAGCCTCTGAAGCTTCCTGCCTGTGAAGCTGCAGCAACTCGGGATCTCTCCTGCTACTTCAGAGACACCAGCCAGCAAACTGACAGGGCCGGAAGCTGCCGCCGGGCAGTCACTGGCCTGCAAGCTCGGGAGAGAGAAGGCATGGCATTCGAAGAGGCCAGGGCAGCAGTGTGCAGCCCTGGGGCAGCAGGGAGAATTGCTATGGCACTGCTGTGAGCTGGGGCTCCTGGGGTCCCCAGGTACCTTCTCTGCTGTTGATGCTGCCCAGCTCACAGGGAGGCGGAGACCTGCAGAACATTTCCCTGGCAGAGCATGGGTGCCCCCCCCTTCTCCAAATGTGCTAGCGCTTAGAGCAAACATGCTCGGATCAGACCCCTCCATTCCTTTTCCCAGCTGTGCTAAACTTCAGAAGGGCTCGGGGCAGATTCCACCCCGCTCTTGCCTCCGGGTGATGACTCTGTTCCATGCTGTTGAAGGGATTCTTGCAAGTCTGTTCTGTGGCAAACACTGTTTTCAGAAAGGTTTCTCGAAAGATGCAGCCTTTAGGGCCCAAAAAGGAAGAGAAAACAATTCCTGCGTGCTCTGTTCAGGTGTGAGCCAAATCCCGTCGGAGACAATAATGCAAAGCCATCTAGAAGCTGCTGCTCAACCTTCCAGTGCCCACTGCAGCGGGCACCTCCCCCCGTGCAGGGGACCTTAGAAGTTGGCAGATTTGCCAGAGCACGCCCCACTTTTCTGGGAGGCCACAGCCCTGCGAACCCTCTGCTGCACAGGCGTATGTCACCTGAGAGGTTCAGCCAGATGGGAGCAGGTAGCTCTGCCATGCAGGATGGCACCAGAGTCCTCAGTCACTGACGGTACCTCCTTCTGCCCGTGGTGGTGCCAGGGCTGTCGCTGCAGGTGCGGCCCCACACCCAGAGGCACGGCAGGGCTGGTACTTCTTGTTGCCAGGCTGTAATGGTCGCAGAATTTGCCCAGGCACAGCGCCCAGCCTCTGCTCTCTGGTGGGGGATTGGGCTGTTGCTGCAGCCCTCTGCCATCCCGTGGCCGGTTTGTGCTGCATTACAGGTGGGCACTTGGTTCCTGGCCCAGGGGCCTCTGAGCTGCCCCACAGCTGCACACACTTGCACTTGCAATCCCAGTTGTTCTTGACTCCCTGGCAAGACATCCTGTGCCAGGATGCAGCTGCTGGGAAAGTTCCAGAAGGCTGCAAACTGCAGGAGAAGACTCAAGTATCGCCTCCAGCCCTGCATGACATTCAGTGGCAGCGCTGCCAGCCCAGCCTGATCCCAAGGGGATGGGAGCAGTCTGGTTGGGGATACCCACCTTATTTGTCACTGTGCTCTGGGGCAAAACACCCTCATCTGGGCAGGTACAGCATCTATATACACGCACACGCAGAGCAGGGTCCACTTATAACCTAGGCACAGCAGTTGTCCCAGCAGAGCATCAATCTCAAAATGTGCTCATATCTTTCACTTCCATCTCAGGAGCAATGCCAATCCCCGTGCTGCACCCACGATGAAGCGACATCGCAGGCTGAAGGGACTGGAAAGCCTGGCCACAGTTAACAACTCGGGGAGGGGGGGGTTGCACCTGGTCAGCCGGAGCTTGCATGTAGGCTACAGTTCTGCCAGGCCATGACCAGCAGCATGAGGTCCTGGTGGGCTGTCTGGCATCTCTTGCGCTCCCCGTGGCCTCTCAGAGGCTGGGGAGATTGCTCATCATGCTGGAGTTGCTGGAGAGAGGTGCTCTGGGCCGGGCGTTCGGTGCTACAGGGCTGTGGAAGCTCTCCCGGTAGCGCAGGGAGCTCTCAGTGGATGAGCCAGAGTTGATGTCTGTGATGACCAAGCAATTCCCAGACTTGCAAAGCCCAACCCTGACACAGCAGCAGCACAGCAGGCTTGTCACAGCACGGCGCACCTCCACGCTCCGGAGGGAGTAAATGATGGGATTAATGGCTGAGTTAAGCAGGGCCAGAGCCAAGGTCCAGTCCATGCCTTGGAGTTGTGTGCAGCTCTGGGTCTCACAGAAGACATCACAGAGCAACAGGACAAAGAGGGGGCTCCAGCAGATGATGAAAGCACCCAGTATTATCAGCACAGTCTTGAGCAAGCGCAGGGACCGTTTGCGGCTGTGCCGAGAACTGATTTGCTTAGAACTGGCCTGGACCAGCTGGAAGATGGAGATGTAGAGGCCTATGATCCCCAGGAGGATGATGCTGAACATGACTACGGAGAAAAGGATGTAGTTCTTGGAGTAGAGAGGCAGGAGGACGGAGCAGGCATTGAAGTCGCACAGACAATTCCAGCCCAGCAGCGGAAGCAGTCCAATGATGAAGGCCAGCAGCCAGCAGGAAACGATCAGGCTGCGTAAGCGCAGGGTCTTGCTGGCTTCATTCTCAGCAATCGGCCTTACCATGGCGCTGTAGCGCTCGATGGCAGTCACAAGCAAGCTGAAGGTGGAGGCAGCCAGCGCGATGAAGAGGATGCCTTCCCGCAGGAACCAGAGCTGAGGTGAAAGCTGGAAGGTTTTCTTGCCTGAGAGGCAGAGATTGGAAAGGTAGGCAATTCCTGCAAGCAGGTCACTCACGGTGATGCTGGCAATGCAGGAGTAGACCCAGCGGCGGGCTCGCAGGCACCGCAGGATGGCCAGCAGCACAAACAGGTTCTCTAGGATGATGATGCAGCTGACGATGACAAAGACTGTGGGGATGAGACCCATGCCCTCATCCCCAGACTGCCGGTTGGTCAGCTTGCCTGCGAAGTTGTAGTGCTGCAGGATGATGTTCACATTCCTCGTGGCAGCCAGCTGCAGGCAGGAACCTTTCCCATAGAGCAGGTCAAGTCCGAACTCAGGATATTGAGCAGATCCCAGTGCAAAGGGAAGGGAGCGATTCACCAGCCAGCTCAGCTCTGGATCACCCATCTTCTGAGTCCAGGTCAGTAGCCAAGGGATGCACGATGGAGCAAGGGTTGAGGTGAGGTTTGGAACAGAGCAGACCCTCTGAGGGCTGGAGACAGCTGTGAGTCTCTGCCACACAGGACTGACTCTGATCCCAGCAGCCCTGCCCAGCGTGGAGATGAGAGTTAGAGCCCTGTCTGCCAGCCCCACGGCACTGAAAGAACAAGGGGACAGGAGTGTGAGGTGTTTTGTAAGTCCATGCATCAGTATAGGCTTCCTGTTGTTTAATAAAGTTTCCTGTTGTGAGCGAGAGTATTGACATCGTTCCTAACAGCTGTCAACATTGCTCAGTAAGGGTCTGGCTGTTCTCAGCTTTGCCCTTGTTAAGAAGGTGGGACATAAATGAAATAATGTGTCGGGCCCCTCTGAGCCAGGGCAGGCTGGGTCAAATGAGGTAACACCTCCCACCTTGATGGAAAGGGTCTGTTGAACTGAACAAAGCTAGTAAGAGCACCCAGACAGCCTGACGCACTAAGTGTTTTGCCTTTTGTGCCATTAAATTCAGCCCTGAGCCTGGCAGAGACCAACTGCCTCTTCATCAACTGCCCTGTGCACCACCCCGTGCCCAGACACATCCTTCTCCAGGAGGAAGCTCCACACACTCACGCCTCTGGCCTCTTCTGTGGGCTCAGCTCTTGCCAGGCTCTCAGGACACATCCGTCCAAGTCCTGCCCTGTCAACGCAGCAAGTCCAGGCACCTGTGTGTCTGAAGCTAGGGCTCAGCTCCACCGAGTTCAAAGGAAAACGGCTGGTCAAAGCCCTGCATGTGCCCTGACACTGCACCGTCCACCTTCAGCTCTCCAAGCACCTGCTTGAGATGGGTCAGGATCTTCCCATTGTCTCGGTCACAGACAGGGAAACAAGAGGCAAAAAGCTGCTGCCTCTTGTCTGTTGTTGCAGAAGGCACAAGGGGCTGCACTGAGACCAGAACCCAGGAGTCTTGACATGATTGTCTATCATTGACCTATTGCATCTGCAAAACTTGACTGGAGAGAAAGTCTCGCAATGTGCTATTCCCAACCAACGCTGTTGAATTTGCCTTATGACTCACCTGTCATGACCGGCCCGACGCTCTTGCTGCCGGAGAGAGGTTCAGCAGCTAGCAGTGCTCTCCACCTGTTTGTCTGAAGTCCAGCACCGAGTAGGTGATGGGGAGGGCTCCTTGTGCAAAACAAGTCAGACTTTTACCTACCAAAGTGGGAAAAGGGAAGTTACAACATCAACCACATTTCTGTGCAGGATGGACCCCACCCAAAACAGCTGCAAAGAGGCATAGAGAAAAGACAGAGCACCTTTTAACTCAGGATCACAGCAGAAGCTGTGCCCCTGCTTTCTGCTTTCACCTGTGTTCTCACTCCAGACTGGCACAAAGCTATGGAGAGGTCCCCAGGTTGAGAGCAAAGAGCGATGATTTCTTCCATCACCATGGCAAGCAGGGAGTTGTCCAGCCACTGCTTGATGAGCGGAGAGATCCTAGTCTGGATCACAGCGTGGACAAATGGAAAGTGCAAAGCAGGTTCCTGCTGCAGGAGGTCACGTGCAAGCAAGAGTGGTTCCCATCAAAAGCTGAGGGCTCCGTCCTCCACACTCACCCTTTCAACTGGTGCTTTGGGCTTTTCTGTCAGCAGCGCAGAAAGAAACTCATGCTGGTAAAGTCAGCAGATGACCCCAAGATTGAAGGATTGGCAATCAGCAGGAAGGCTGGGGCCATGACTACGGCTCAATCCAGAGGAGAGGAGTGCAAGGTTGTGCATTTAGCACAAAGAACGCACTCCCAAATGGGCTGGGCAGATGATCCCAGCACAGCACTGGAATCAAAGGAGTTGATGTGATTCTTGCACATCACCCCTGCTTTATTCTTGCTTCAGGCTGAGCCTCCAGCTGATGTGTTTGCTCAGGACAGAACTGGTGGGGTGTCCCTAAAAGATCAGAGGATGAAGAAACTTGCCTTGTTAGGGGCCCTAAGTAGCTTCTCAAGTAGCTGGCAGCATGTGAGCGGTCTCAGAAAAGAGATATCTGACAGGAACGAACTTTTTGTCAGGGAGATCTGCGGAGGGCCTGTGGCAGGTGGGAGGCAAATGCTTTCGATAGCACCAGCACTTGAGGCAGATAAGCAGCTGGGACAGCTCAACGCACTCACCCGTGGGGTGCCAGGTCCTCTGGACCAGCAAAATATCGTAGGCTCTTCCTAATGCCCCTTCCACAAGCACATCAGCCTACAAGGCAGGGATGATTATTTTGCCAAGAGCTGTTCCAGTGAGACAAAAATCTTGTTCCTCGCTCTGTCCTAGCACCCGGCTTGTTTGGCTTTCCAAGGTGGAGGGGACTGGGTCCCTGTGAGGCACACCGCCATTTCACAGCATGTCGTGAGGGGGACCGGCTCTGGGGCCTGAGCTCTGTCCCAGCCCTCGCTGCTGCCCTTCCAGCACCCTTCTGCTCCCCTTCCAGCACCCTTCTGCTCCCCTTCCAGCACCCTTTTGCTCCCCAACGGCCCGCCGAGCTCCCCGCCTCACGGCAGGTCACCGCGCACCTCCAGCACTGCTGCTGCCATCTCACTGGCAAGTCAGGGCACAGTCCCATAGCCTGGGAGGACTCGGGTCCCCTCCGCTCCATGGAGTCAGCTCAGCAGAGCAGGGCCTCGCTGGCACAAATCCTGCCCCGCGTCCCCCCTCAGAGCCGTGGCCGCCAGGCCTGAGGCAGGGAGTCCCCAGGGCCATGGCTGGGGGCAACCGAGGGTCCTCCTCAGCGGGGCACCCGCACGAGGCAGAGTTCCTGTTGTTCTGCAGCAGCTCCCCATCGCTATCTGCACAGACGCAGGCTGAGCTTTATCTTCTCCTTCGCTGCCGTTTCAGTTCAGATGTTCTTTGAAATGGAGGCGGGGGAGGGACGGCCCATCCTGCAACGGTTCTCATCTCTTTCCTTCAGATCAAGACCACAATCTACTTGAAACTGTCTGATGGCTGCTGAGTGCTGGGCTTGGAAGGACCATGGGAGGTATGGGGGCCATCTGCACGCCCTGAACCCTCTGCCAGGGCCATGGCCACAGTAGGTGTTCATGGATGCTGAGATGGGGCGCGTTAGCAGCAGAAGCCCTAGACCCCTCCACAGTCTGCTCTTACCGAGGCCAACGGGAAGGCAAAAGCACCTCGGCCCCAGAGGGAAGAGTTTGTCCGCAGACGGGGACCCCCAGAGGGAAGCAGGGCAGGAGCAGCCTGGAGCCTGGCTCCCTGGGTTTGTGGCCAGTGGCATGCCCAGTCACTCCTGCCCTGAGATTGTCTGCTCCAGGAGGGTGTCCAGCTCCGGATTGTGGGGGGGCCACGAGCAGCTGCAGGGGAAAGACAGCAAGCTACAAATGCAAGATAAAATACCGATGATTTCTGTTGAGGTTTTCCTGCTGTGCTGCTGCACAGTCCCGATTAAAATTTGTATTTTCAGACATTCTGGTTAAAAAAAAATCCCTAGGTGAGGCTCTGTGGAGATCTCTGCCTGGTGGGCCTAGCCAGGCAACTCCCAGGCTGGTCCACGGACAGCCGGCATCCCCATCTCTGCCCCACACCTCCGCACCCCCCTGCCCACCCATCCTGTCCCCGCTGCGTGGCCCCAGCACAGCCCAACATCAGCCAAGGCGTCCATTTGCCCACAGGTGTTTTTCTGCTCCAGGAAGGGTGGAGTCGTGCTGGTTGTAAAACGACGGATTGCTACTGGCGGTTGGGTGGTGGTTTCATTTCCTACCTTTGGTCTCTTCTACTGTGCAACAACAAGTTGTCATCCTTCCAGTGGCACGTCCCAGTCCCCAACCTGGCAGGATGCTTCTGGGCTCAGAGGAGCTGGGAAGAGCCAGCAAGCCTCTCTGACTTGGGCTGACACCAAACCCTGGAGACCTGGCCCTTCACCGTGCTCAAAGAATTGTCCCCGGCACAGTTGTTGTGCCTGAGTGTCAGTTCATTGAAATTGGGTGGTGGTGATGGTGGGTCTCTGTAGGAAAAGAGTCCTTGCAGTGCATCTCTGTATTTGAAGGAAAACAACAACAGGATTGTCTCCTTTAGACCATATTCATGACCTTAAATGGCAGAGTTTTGTTGATTTTTTTTTTCTTTAGAAACTTGCGTTTCCTCAATGCAAAGATAATAAACAGAAAGCAAATAGCTTTATAAAACGCACCTCCTCAACTGCACCCCTTTCCCCCACACACACACAAAAAAAATTAACTTGGAAGTCATCCCAATAAAACACATCATCAGTGGGTCAGCCCGGACCCTGTCTCCCATGGTGTCAAACCTTTCCCACCCTTGCGACAGGTTTGAGATTTTGACCTTTTGGCTCATCTGCAGTGAAAGGTACTGAGCGTTTCCAGTGCTCGGCGCTTGCAGGATGGGAGCTTTGGAGGCGCTCAGCCCTCAGCATCCCTCCAGAGTGAGCATGCCACAAGTGCAAACTCCTGAGCCTCACTTCTTCTTTACGTTACGGCGTTTCATGCAGCTCCTGACAGCCACTGACAATTGCCTGAGAAGCAACCCCTCCCCTTCCTGGGGCTGGATTTTGGCCTGGATAGCTCGGAGGGGCTGGAGAAGCTGGACCACCTCGGCACCTGGTCTCCAAACACCATGCCCAGCACTGGCTCTCCTACTGTGCCTGGGACAAGCTCAGCTTTCCCCTAGCATCTTCTGCCCTGGAACCACATCCCCAATGAGCAGACGTGGCCCCAGGAGGGAGGGAGCTGCACGGTGCTCCCGTCACTCCCACTCAGCGTGGCATGGCCGCCCACGGTCAGCGTGATGTGACCAAGGCCATGAGGCTGCTCCAGAGACGTGTCTGGAGCGTCCGCCCTAGGGTCCCCTGTGCAGGACCCATCAAATCCCTCATGTGAGCTCATCACCGCTGCTTTGCACCCTCTGGGGCAGGATCTAGCTCAATGCCAGACTTGTCTCCACAGGCTCACAGCGGAGAGGTGTTTCTTCCAACGTTCAGGAGGGGGATGGCGGGGAGGAACCAGTCCTCACCCAGGAAATGGGCCAGGGAGGGCGAGCAGAAACCGCAGGGTGATGCCTGCGCAAGGGGGAGCTAGCAGGGGTGTGGTGCCAAGCACCGCGCAGAGGAAATCGGTCTGGTTTGAAACATAATCGGAGCACTGTACAGGAAGGACAAGCAACACACCTCCCTGTGGTTAGTGCTGCCTGTCTGGGGCAGGGGCAATGTGTTTACTGGCAGCGGGGCGGATGCTTGCTGCACTGTGTCTGGACAGCGTAAATTTATCCCAAGCTCTGCTGCTTACCATCCTGTGCATCATTTCCTCCACCTGCTGTTTCTCCTCTCTGCTTGTTATACGTAAGAATTCTGAGCTGTTCGGGGCAGAGAACTGCTGTTTGGTTTCTCCTGACTGGCCCTGGTATTGCTGACCCACCGGTTGTCACATTTATTTATTGCATTTGCAATAAATAAATGCAAATGGCTCCGGGCATCTGAGCTCGAAGCTTTCAGCTCAGCGCCACTGGGATCAAGGAGAAAGCAAGACCTTTGCACAGCTCCTCCTTACTGCAGGAGACAGACTCACGGAGAGAGCTGCTGCTCGCAGAGAGAAACTGTGGATCGGAGTGCAGTGGGAACCCTGTATTTGGGAGTAAGGTTTTAATCAAACCAAAACGCTGATGCCCGAGGACTAGCATACAGGATAGTCCATGCTCCCAGACCTCCCTGCCCGAGTTAGTCCAGCCCCAGTGGCTCTTCTGATGTGCTGGAGACTGCTCTGGGCGATAAGAGAGGGATATATTTGTCTATTGGTTTGTTTATACCTACACACATACTCTGATTTTATTTCCAGGAATTGTTGCAGGGGTTTTCCATTCTCGTACCGCAGCTCTCCCTCAAACGCCCTCCTCCCAGCAATGCAGACTAACCGGCAGATCAGCCTCCCTGCCTCCGTGGTGCCCTCCCGCAGCTTGCCCGTGGGCCCCCAGCATGGGTACCCTGCTCTCAGCTCGCCCAGAGCCCCCCCCCAGCTTCAAGCACTGCTGAAGGGGAGGAAGGGCTGGGAGGGACAAGCCTTGTGGCTCTCTGACCTGTGAGCAGATGCTGGATGTATCTTATCCAAGACGGCAAGATCAAACCAGCACCAGCTCGCCGGGCACGCCGCGGGCAGAGGCAACGACAGCGCTTAAGCACGGTGCTCGTGCCAGGTCCGGCAGCGTTGCCCGTGCAGGGCATGGCTACATGAAACGGCACCTTTACGCGTGCCAAAAGGGTTTTTAAGGACAGGTCTTCCTCCTGATCCGCTCTCCTTTGCTGGCAGCCTTGGAGCTGTATGTGCATTTTAACCTGAAATCGCACTCAGCAGGAAGCAAAGCTGGTATCATGACTTGGGCAGGCACGGCTGAGTTTAAACCACTTCTCACGCACCTACAGTAAGACAGGTAACGAGACTGCTCCAGAGATGGTGATTTAGGGTTAAAGCTAGCCTCCTTTTCTGGAAGCGATGTGCAGGCCCCTGAGGAGTGTTGGCAGAAAGTGTCCCAGGGAATGGGCACACAGACAGGGTCTTCGGTAGGAAAATCTCCCATAGCAGAACCAAAGATTGGGGGGGGGGGGG
>VXBL01001832.1:322520-358746 GCA_013400195.1 Aramus guarauna
TGAAGCCTCAGACTGCTAATTGTTCTATTGCCTTTGTCGTGTTTTTTCATCAGTTTGCGGCTGCAGTGATAGGCCCAAATTAGCTTATTTAAATCAGATGCCTGCAGAGAACCTGTAGTGACCTCAGCCAGAGCTTCTGGGAGGATTCCTGCCTGGGTGAACCAGATCGAAAGTACTGCAGGGATTAAAAGGAGACATTACCCCCTGCCTCCCAGCTCTGCCCATCCTTTCAATAGCAAATTGTTCATCTGCGCAGTAGGAAGGTGTTTTGGAGTAGCTGCTTTGCTTAAGAATGGCTAGTCGCTGCCCGCAGCTTCACTGGGCATGAGAGGAGAGCAGTTGTACCAGCTAGCATGCTGGCTGAGACCTGGCTGTCCTACCTTGCAAGTGCTCGTACGAGCCAGTGGCACTTCCACGTGCTCGGGCTCTGCCCCTCTTGTCACCTAAGCACAGCCTCTGGGGACGAGCAGTGGCTGTGGCCAGGCCGTTGCCCGCTGGTTTGCCCGTAAGCCAAACTTTGGTGCCGATGGGGCGAAGCAGCAGAAAGGGCTGGACCTCAGGCTCAGAGTAAATTTCTGGAGAGCATCTGAGGGAAGGTTTAATCCTGACCAACACTCAAAAGAGGAGGGATGAGGCTGGGTGCAGGAGAAGTGCAGAACCTGACTGTGCTCTCCTGACAGCTTTTGTCCTTCTGGCAGCAGAGAGGCTGCACAGCTCCGGTCCAGCACCCTGACACATCCTCTATGGCCCCTCTCTGCTGTGGCTGTCCCCAACCCATTGGACACTCTTGTGCTGGAGCAGAGACAAGAGTTGTTGGAAGTCTGTGAACATGGAAAAGATGTCCTTCCAGTGTGCAGTGTGCAGAGCAGACACTTCACGCAGCATTCTAATAGATTTACACTTTGCTGCCCAGACAGTCTCCAGGGAGCGAGAAACAATGCAGCAAACTGGGACAACCTGGCAGTGGGGAAAATGAAGGTGGATGAGGGCTAGGAAGTGCAAACAGGAAGGACAACTTTAAACAACATGGCACAGCTCCCTCTGAGCTTGCAGTCAGGCAGCTCTTCCTACAAAGGACAGTCTCGGCAGGACACACTTAGGCAATCGGAGGCCCAAAGGTCGGAAGGAAAGAGTAGCCAGCCAGGAGCTAAGCAGCGTGTGAGCCAGGAATAGGAAGAACGCAGGTGTCCTGAGCCCCATGTCCGTGCCTTTGACACAAAGATTTGGTCACCTCTTTGAAGCAGAGTCACCTGTGGCAGCCCAATGGTGGTTTCTGTTCAGGACCACAAGGCCAGGATGGGACAAGTGCAGCAGGATTGGTGCTCAGTTTAGCATTTAACCAAACCACGCTTTGTTAGGGGCAAGGTGAAGACAGCAATTGCAGCTTGGTTTGCAGGGAATTTCAGGGCAGGGCAGGGAGGGTGCAGAGAATCCAGAGCAGGGCAGATGAAGGCTTCCCCTGGTCCCATTTGAACAGATGTGCCAGTGGCCAGACCAGCTGCAGTGGGGAAACCATAGAGGTGAAAGAGCATCTGCAGTCATTGTGCTTGCCAACAAAGCCTGACGTGACCCGACCACCCCCAGGAGCAAGTGTCGTGACCTGCTGTATGAGTACAGTATGAGACAGCCTGATTTGAAGACGCTCTGCTTTGAAGCAGGTGGATGTGGTTTGTCTTGCAGCCAAACTATGGGAGAAATGCTAAATCACGCCTCAAAAATACCCTGGGACACGTCTCCCGGTCAGTGTCCCTGAGGCTTTGGGACTGTGGCATACCGTGATCTCCCTGCCCTGGCCTTTCTGTCCTGCTTTATCACTCATCGATCACAACCTCAGGGCACGTGGGGGAAATGAGCAGGCTGGGGCAGCAGAGATGCAGATAGAGGTGCAGGGATGCTGCACTGCTCTGATTAGCACAATCAGGACATCGCACATGGTTTCCTGGCTGCTGGGTACAGCTACTCCCTGGGTATAAAACGAGCTCTTGGGCACTAGGAGACTCAGACTTCCTACATCTTGGAAGGAGCGTCCGGCTGTGGGAAGAGATGTGCCAGCCCCAGCTGGCCCTGCTGCTCCTGCTTTCCTGCCCCTGGGCCAACGCCAGTAAGCCGGGGTGCTGCAAGCCGCTGTGAGGCTGGTGGTCTGGGCTCTGACCTCAGCAGCCACCAGCTCATCCTGTGGTGGGGTGTCTTGCAGATGCTCTGCGGGGTCAGATTGTGGGGGGCCATGAGGCTCAGCCCCACTCCCACCCTTACATGGCATACCTGAAGGTAGGGATGTTCGCCTGTGGAGGCTTCCTGGTGGCCCCTGACTGGGTGATGACAGCCGCACACTGCATGGGGTGAGTACTTCATACAGGGGCTCTAACCCCTTCTGCCTCCCCTAACCTGTGAGGTCTATCACGGGAGCAATTTTGGAGTAGGTTCTTCTTCCACCGGTGCTTAGCAGCTCTCTCCACCTGCCTGCAAAACGGGAGAGATGCAGGTGAGACCCAACCTGGTTTCCCCCTTCTCTCCTCTGCTGCCACGGCCAGGAATGCCACAGTCATTCTGGGGGCTCACAACATCAATGAACCAGAAACGACCCAGCAGATCCGGGGAGTTCTCAGATACCACCAGCACCCTGAATACGACCCCAACACCTATTCTAACGACATCATGCTGCTCAAGGCAAGGCAGTCCTGCAGCAGGCAGTGGGTCGGAGGGTAGAGTGGGGCTGTGCCGGGTCCGGGCAGAGCACATTCTTGCTGTTAGCTCCTTCTGCAAACCATCAGCTGCTTCTGCCCATGAGTGCCGGAGGCAGACAGGAATGGGAGGGACCTGGGAGGGAACCATGGGCAGGGCTCAGAGCCACATGCCCTATTCGCAGCAGCTCACCAGAACTTGCAGCGATGTATGTCCTGCTGGAACTCCCCTACCTCTGCGCACAAAGTGTTCTTCAGCTGTTCTCCTCATAGCCTTCTCCAAAAACCTTGCTTTCTCCCAGCTTTCAGCAAAGGCCGCTCTGAATGACTACATCAAGACCATTCCGCTGCCCAAGACCAGCAGCGACCTCCCCACAGGCACCAAGTGCAGCATAGCCGGGTGGGGCCTGATCGATGAGGACCAGACGACCAACAAGCTCTTTGAAACCAAAGTCTCCATCTACAGCCGCAGGAAATGCATCCGCTTCTATCCGCATCTCGACACCGGCATGGTCTGTGCTGGCAGCTTCCACGAGCTCAGAGATTCCAGCCAGGTACGGACTGCCGACGGCTGGGGGCTTGGCCGCGGGGGAGGCAGGGGCTGCTGCTGGCACAGACTTAGCTGGTTCCCAGGAGAGGTGACAAGCTTTTTGATTTGTAGCTCCCATGTGGACTAGCTTTCTGGCTGCCCTGACACCACAGTCCATGCGCAGTCGCGGGGTAAAACCCCAGCTTGCCTGCTCCAGACAGCTCCTCCAGCTCGGTGGGCGTGCGGGGCAGGAGTAGAGCCACCGGTCCGGAGCAGAGACACAGCCCTGCCGACGGCTCCTGGGCAGGGACGCACCACGGGGAAACCTGTTCCCAGAGGTCTAGAGATCAGTGGGAACCTCTCTTTTGGGCCTCTAAAACCACTCTCTCGTCTGTCCTCAGGGAGATTCTGGTGGGCCCCTGGTATGCAATAAGGTGGCACAAGGCATCGTTTCTTTTGGGTACGCCGTCCCACCCGGGGTCTACACCCGCATCTCCAACTACCTGCGCTGGATCAAAAAAACCCTGAGGAAGTAGCAGCAGCAGCAGCAGCAGCACTCGCTCCAGCCTTGGGCGGCCGTGGAGACTGCACCGATTTCCTTCCTGTCCCTGCTGAAATCCTGACTCCCTCCTCTCTCCTTGGGAACCTGAGTGACCTGATCCGTGCACACAAGGGTTCCCGTCTTTCTGTTCCGAGGCTGCTGGCTGTCCCATCCCCTGCCCAGCTCGGGCAGCCACTTGAGGGCCATGTTAAATCACCCCGGCTGAAGCAGGCATCGTCCCAGATGGCACCAGAAAGCGGCTGTGCTACAACAGACCTCGTTTCCTTCAGAGATAACCCCGTCCCTGCTTGAACTTCGCTGCCCTTAAAACACCCACAGTAAACTCAGAGCTGCATTTCCCAGCGTATGTCTTCTTTCTCGTCCCTTGCCCCAGGGAGAAGGGAGGGAGCGTCCAGCCGGTGGAAGTGAGGAGTCAGCCTGTGGGGACAGAGGCAGCCATGGCTCTGCAGCCGCTGAATTGCTGGCAGATTTGGAGGACAAGAGCTACAGTTGCCCTTCCCGGGGTCATGGGGATGAGCGTGTTGCGGGAAGAGAAACTGTCCGACGTAGAAATGGGCTGGAAAAAGTGATGTGCACGCACGCCATTCACCAATGTCAGCAACATCCCCACCTGCCTGGGAGAAGCTGACAGCCAGGACGTGGTGTGCCAGCGGGTTCCGGGGGTCACAAGCTGCTGTTCCCTACGAAGTAACGGCAGGGATCCCCTGCAGGGACCTCGTGCCTGGGTGATGTTGCGTGCACCTACCTTGGCAGCCAAGACAGCAGGCTGTGTCAGAGGGGAATCCAGACTAATCTTTTCAGCTGTCTTAGCTGTAAGAGGCTCCAGCAGGTGAAGTGAGCTGGGTTTTTTGTGGACTGTGCTGTTTCTACGTTCCCCCCCCTCCCCGCCCCACCTTGGGCGTAGGGCAGGTGGTGGCTGAGATCCCACAGACAGGGCTTAGGCTCCCAGAGAGGAGACATAGTCAAAATCCCAGCTGTTGCACACCAGTGCTTTCAGTCTTTGCCTCTGCCGTTGTCCAGCAGCCACAGTCCTCCATCTCCCGCACAGCCCTCAGCAGAGCTGCTGATACAGTCTCTGAAAGGGTTGATAAAGGAACTGGGTTCACAAAAGCGCCTGGTGCCATGCCACTTCCTCCTTCCCTCCCGTGCCAACCATAGCGGGAGAGCCCAGCTCTTTCCCTGGAGAAGGCAAGGGCAAGTCCTAGCTGGGAGCTGTCTGCCTTGGAGTTTATTGGCATGTTTCTGCCCCTCTCAGAAAGACAAGCCCAGCCCCAGCAGTACAGCGTGAGCAGAGGCTGTTCTGACCGTAGCACAAAACCAAGAGGGCTTACGACTCCCCCCTCACCCAGGTGATGCTCAGAGACAAGCTCCTCCTGCCCACAAAGGATGCTCTAGCACCATTTTCAGACAGCCCCTGAACTGGAGTCTGAATAACTCGCACCAGCCCCTCCTTCCACGGCCTGCACTGGGTGTAAAGCAACCTGCCTAAACTCTGAGCCCTAGTCTCCTTTCTTCCAGCTAGTTTCTGGTGGTGTCACTCATATACAGAGAGGAGAGTGCTAGACACTTTCCTGGAGGAGGTGACAAGGGGCAGAGACAGTGCTTTGGTAGATAACTGAGCTGCAGAACTCCTTGGTGCAGGGTGACAGATGCCTGTGCAAGTTCAAGAGGAGACCAGACCGGTTTGCGGCGGGGAAACCCAGCGGGAAATTTTAAACATACAGAAACTATGTGCAATTCAAGGGAATGGGGTGCCTGTCCTGTTCTGGTAGTCTTTCTGTGGCTCTCACTAGCCACGTCTGTCAGAGGGAAGAGATGGCCTGCAGTCTGGCCATGGGTGTCTGCTCTCGTGTTCTCCCTGCTCTTCCCTGGGACAAAGGGAAGCTGTCACCCTTGCCTTCAGCGCTCATGCCACCCTGGGGAAACTGAGAAGGGTCCATGGTTTGGGCTTCTGCTAACAGCTGCTATCAGCTAGGAAATCTGCAAATGAAAAGGCTGCAACTGCTTATCTGCGTAGTACAAACCTTTGTCACGTCACGGTTTTCCTTGAAGCTCCAGCTACTGCAGTCTTTGCACGAGAATGGCAGGTTTTAGCTTAAAAATGGGGTTTGCCTGGTGGCACTGGGGGCAGATAGGAAAGCAAATTTACCAGCAGTCAGTGAGGGCAGCAAGGACGTATCAGTCCCAGTTTGTCACAGCCGAAGGAAGGAACCGCTTCCACCTTTTGCCGGAGCCATGTACTGGTGCCGGGGGGAGGCGAGGGGACACCCTGGGGGGCAGGGGTGGGGGGACTGCCTTCAGTGGTTTGCCACCAGCCCTTCCTCCAGCACGGTCCCTCTCACCACGGGCTGGAGGATGAGGAGGTGCAGTTGTGGCTGGGCCTGGTCTAGGGAAGACAGACCCCAGCCATGCACTGCAGAAAGGCACCTGGCACGCATTTGGCATTTAAAAATCAGCGCTGGCTGCGGCACACGTGGACAGGACCCTTCCCAGAGGAACAAGACCAGCTTCGGGGAGATGTGTCACCAGGTTATCTCTAGCCTGTGAAGGGGCAGAATCCCAAACCTGCATCCCCGTCTCCATCCACCCTCAACGCATCAGAGGGAAAGTGAGCCCCTCACCCAGGGTCAAGGACGTGTCCTCCTGTCTTCTCTCACACTGGCTGGTAAGACACGGCGAACTCCTCAATTTAACAGCGAACAATTACATCTAGAAAGAAACACTTAAACCAGTGTCTTTTGCTGTACAAAGCAGAGCCCTAGGTCAGCAGCTGGTACAGAACAGAGACCTCGTGGCAACAGCAGCGGTCACACTGCTGTGGGCCACGCTCACGAAGCTGCCATGACAACTTCTTGCCCTCACATAACCATGACCAGTGTGGTGTTACAGATGCACTCACAACAATTTTGCTCTATTAGCCGGGACCACACCTGCTGAGAAAGAGCAGGAGGGTCCTCAACTGCCACTGCACAGTCTTTGGAAATGGACCGTCGAGTGAAAGAAATCTTATTCTTGCAGGGCTTGTGATAAAAATCAAGAGAGTTTGCAAGTGCACAACAACAAATACAAGCTGCAACGGAAGAGCACGCTGGCAGGCAAGGTGATCGGGGTGGGTATGCTCCTTACAGCTTCCAGCTCAAAGGCAATGGGTTAAAATTGGCTCTGGGTTTAGAAGGATGTCAGATACCCCAGATCAGGCCCAAAATGAAGGTGGGATGATGCCCAAGGCTAAGGGTGACTCAATTCCCCTCTCACATTGCTGAGGCACGCAATTTGCAGATAATCAGATGAGTCTGACTTCTGTGGTTTCCTGGAGTCTAGTCTCAGGCTATAAAACCTTGCTGGGAGCAGGAAGAGACCCCATCTGTAGCCTCACCTCCAAGGGATCTACCAAAGCTGAAGACGCTGTGATGAAGCACCTGCAGAAACTCCTGCTCTCCCTCCTGCTGGTGACATGCCCCCCGGCTAAAGCCCGTAAGTAGAGCGGTGTGGAGGCGAGGAGAGGGCTGGGGAAGGAAGAGTCCTAGATAACACATCCTGTCCCCTGCGTCCTCTGATCCCCTCATCCTCAATCTCATCCATTGCAGATTATTCCTGGTATCGGATGGAGGGAGGAGGTGAAGCCAAGACCCACTCCACACCCTACATGGCCTATCTGCAAGGAAAGAACAACCATTTCTGCGGAGGCTTCCTAGTGGCCCCGAACTGGGTGATGACAGCGGCTCAGTGCTTCGTGTAAGTGTTTGCTATGTTCGTACAGCACCTGCCGCAACGGGACTGTCGCACTGCCATCATCTCGGTAACACCGCCTAGATGGAGGTCTAACAGTTTGAGTCACTGCCCTCATGGCGGTGGCCAAACGCTTTCCCTAGCAGGGAGCGCAGGCGGCACTGCTGGGACCGGGCAAGGCTGTGGGGGCAGCCCCAAAACAGCGGGGGTCTGTCCACAGCTCTCCCTCAAGCCATCCTTCCCCATGTCCCTCCCCAAGTCCCTCCCCAGCCCGTGTTCAGATATTTACCTTTTTTCTTTTTTTTTTATTCCCCCTCCATGACTCATTTTACTCTTCCCAGATGTCAACAATGAGAAGTCAGACCGGCTTCTTCCCTTGCTGTCACTGACCTGCTGGCATAGCAGGGATTGCCAGTGTCAGGCTTTGCCCTTTCTGCCACCAAACACCTCCAAGACTGTTATCAGAATTAATAATCTCTTATGAGCAAGCTGCTTGCCCAGCTCTGTTCCATCCCTCCAGGTGGAAAAACTGGGGTGTGGAGAGGCAGGAGGGTTTTTCTAGATGTGCATGACTCCGGGTGTACACTCAGGGCTGACAGCTCTGCCCCACTGCCAGTAGCCCGGGCTCAGCAGGGTCACCCGAGCAGCAGAAAGGAGGATCAGCAGAACCCAGGAGCCCAGATGCCAAAGTCCCACCTGCTAGATTGAGAGGGACTCCTACCCATACCCAGGCTCCCTCTCGATTTTCCTAAGGAAGTCCCTTCCGTGGCTGCAAAGCTGCCTGGCAGAAAAGGACCTAGTGGTGCTGGTTGACAGCCGGCTGAACATGAGCCAGCAGTGTGCTCAGGTGGCCAATGTGGCCAACAGCATCCTGGCTTGTATCAGGAACAGTGTGGCCAGCAGGAGCAGGGAAGTGATTGTGCCCCTGTACTTGGCTCTGGTGAGGCTGCACCTCGAGTGCTGGGTTCAGTTTTGGGCCCCTCACTACAAGAAGGACATTGAGGTGCTGGAGTGTGTGTCCAGAGAAGGGCAACGAAGCTGGTCAAGCGGCTGGAGCACAAGTCTTATGAGGAGCGGCTGAGGGAACTGGGGTTGTTTAGCCTGGAGAAGAGGTGGCTGAGCAGAGACCTGGTCACTCTCTACAACTACCTCAAAGGACGTTGTAGTGAGGTGGGTGTTGGTCTCTTCTCCCAAGTAACTAGCGAAAGGACAAGAGGAAATGGTCTTAAATTGTGTTAGGGGAGGTTTAGATTAGATTAGATATTAGGAAAAATTTCTTCACCGAAAGAGTGGTCAGGCATTGGAACAGGCTGCCCAGAGAGGTGGTGGAGTGACCATTCCTGGAGGTGTTTAAAAAACGTGTAGACGTGGCACTTCAGGACAGGGTTTAGTAGACATGGTGGTGTTGGGTTGACAGTTGGACTTGATGATCTTAGAGGTCTTTTCCAACCTTAAAGTTTGTATGATTCTATGATTCTAAAGATGATGTAGAAGCCAGTAAAGGTACCTTGGCCCAAGCAGGGTCCTGATTTAGAAATCCCTCCTTGGTGCCACGGACTTCCATGGGCCTATGAAGCCTGGACCAACAGTCCACATATCTTAGTAAACAGCAGCAGCATTGGACTAAATCCGCTCAGCTCGAGATCCAGAGGTAAAGTAGCCTCTGCAGAGCTGTGGTCTGTCAGTCGGGAACTTGCTCTGCCTCTTGGCTGGGCAGATTCACTGGCAGAGCTCCTTGCTCCCGCCATTCTTCTTTAAAGCCCAGCCAGTCTCCCCTGGCCATGCCCCTGGAAGATGTGCCTCAGTGTTACCAGGGAAGACAGGAGAAAGCTAATGACATACGCTGCTTGTTTTTACCAGGCACAAACCTCTGACTGTCATCCTTGGAGCCCACACAATCCAGAGGAGAGAGGAAAGCTGGCAAACGTTCGAAGTCCAAGAGTATCACTGCCACCCAGACTTCGTGAGTCCTAAGAAGGGAAATGACATCCTCTTGCTGAAGGTAGCTACCTGCCTGGAGCACCTGCATGGTCCCGTCTGCCCAATGTGCAGGGCTGAGCTGTAACCCTGGAGTGGGCGGGGAGCCTTCGTCACAGAGCAGTTACAGACCAAGCACTTATTTCTGTATTTTCTGTCCCCTTGCCCAGCTGAAAGGCAATGCCACCAGCAACAGCTACGTTAGGACCATTTCCTTTGAAAAATCAAAAGTCCCTGGTGGGACTGCATGCAGTATAGCCGGCTGGGGCTACAAAACACCTGCTGCCACGTTACGCGAAGCCACCATCACCATCATCAAACAAAGGGACTGCCTTATCCACTATCCTGGACTTGCTGACAACTTGATTTGTGGCCGCAGTGGATCTGCTGGGGTACCTGAGAAGGTCAGTCTCTGACTCAGGGAGTAGAAGGCTGCAGGGGAGGTTTCAGCCAGGTGCTGGGCACAAACCTGATCTGGGCTAAAAAACTTCATTGAAAAGGTACTGTCTAAAATTGCTTCTTGTTGTCCCCTCACTCTCCTTCCCCTGCTTCAGTCCATGCTTCCTCACCAGCATCCCTCTCTCTTGCTGTCCTGGCACAAGAGCTGGCCTGGGTCTTGATCTCCAAGGATCAGACCCTCAGACGATCAGCAGTGTTCCTGCTGAGTGCCGGCATCACTCTTGTGCTCAGCCCTGGGACAAGCAGAAGGGACAGGAGGATCCTTGTCTTCCCAGAGCAGAGGACCTAGGAGTCTGCAACAGCACAACAGGACAACAGCTTGACCAAAGAGGGGTTTGCCCTAAATCTTGCAGCTGGTCTGAATGCATTTTGTAGTGCTCTGCAGCCAGCAGAAGGGCAGGATGCAGCGATACTTTAAGCTTCAGCATTTGCCCAGCTGTAGTTGTGCTGGGTCCCATGCAGGGTCCCAGACAAAACTGCCAACGGTCCCTTTTGGACCCAGAGCTATCCACACCCATCGCGGGTCCAAGCTTCTCCTGGGGAGGCTCTGTCCTGATATTTGCAGCCTCCCCGTTCTTTGCAAAGGCACCCTTTTCCTGGAGAGCCCACATAAATCAACACTGATCTCTCTCTTCCTCCATTTTACAGGGTGATGCTGGGGATCCACTCATCTGCAACAACAAAGCCTATGGCATCTTCTCTTATAGGCATAACAATTGGCCCGGTTTCTACACACACATTGCTCCTTACCTTCCCTGGGTCAACAGCGTCATGAAGTCAGCATGACCCTACCCTCCCCCTACAGCTGCTGCCCTGAAAAACTCACGCTTCAGGGCTCCGTGCTCACCTGCTTTTTCTTCCTTTCTCCCTGGGAAACATCTTCCACTGATCTTCATGGACACGGGAAGGATTTCTCTCTGGTAAAGCCAAACTGTGGCAAGTGGGGGATTTGGCACAGAGATTGCACCTCAACTGTATTCGTTCCCTGTGCAAGCTAGTGAGTGCCCAGGTACACAGTGCGTGCTCCCACACTTGGCTGCTCAGGTTTACCCCTTCGTCAAGCTGCTTGTGGCTACAGCTCCAGAAAGGAAGCAGCAGGACAGCCCTGAGTGAGGTGACAGTAGCTGTTGGGATGTCTGCCAGCCTTTGGGGAAGGCAGTACAGTTAGACTGGGGGGGGGATCCGAAGAGCAGTCTCCTCCCTGCCCCTTGCATTCGTCACACCAGACGCCTGGGTCTCCGTTGCCCAAGCCACGTTGTGAGAGGGTTGCCCCAGCTCCAAGGAGGACACTTTCAGCTCTTGCTTCACTACTGCTGCTGCTGTCCCCTACCTCTGAAACCTGCTGCCTCCTTTTTCCCCTCTTGCTGTAGCTCCAGTGTTGTAAGAACACATAAAAACAATAAATTGCATCTGCATTTGAGAGCTTTAGTCCTTCTGTGATTTGGATTTCTCTTCGCCCCTGGCTGCACTCCTGAGCAGCTCAGAAGTCACTGCTCAAGCAGCTGAATCCCAAGCTGGAAGTTTCTACCCTAACCAGTGGCCTCCATTTTCCGTCCCACCTAAACCTCCAGAATAGATGTCAAGCCTGGGTTTCAGGGCAAGGGAAGCCTCCTGGCCTCCTCTCCCCAGTGCGGAGTGCTCAGACAAAACTGAAAAAGATGGTAAATCAGCCGTCTCCTGGCAGGAGAACATCTTCCCCTCATCTGCTGCAGCGTGAGCAGGCAGGAAGGAAGAACTACTCAGGAGAGGGGACGCTGAGCACAAGGGGTCTCCAGGGCTCTGGGACCACTTGCAGCACGTGCCCGCCGGTGTGGCATGGGAGCAGAATTAGCCCATCTCATCACAGGGCAGCCTGCCCGCAGAGCACAGAGAGCTCAGGAACCCAGCGGAGGGTCCAGCCCCTGCAGTGCCCGAGTGCTCTGCCAGACAAGCGGTGTCACGGGGCTGCGCCAAGCCGCCTGCAGCCGCCGGCTCGCTGGAGTTGTCAGACGCCCAGGGGAGCAGCAGCTCGCGTTGATCACACACACGTATTTGCTGCTCCAGCCGTGCAGCTGCCTGGAGGAGTGCGCTGTCACGGAAGGAGGTAAAGCACTGGGCCACGTCTCAGGCAGCAATCGTGTTCTCCAGGAGGTTTGTTTGGCTCTGAAAGAGGTTCACCGGTGTGCTCCAGAGCCAGGGCAGCCCCAAGCAGAGCCAGGGTCTCCATCATCCCGTTCTGCAGCGAAGGGGGCTCATGCAGAGACTGCTGTCTCGGCACACTCTCGAAGCAGCAGGTCCATTTCCTCCGCTCTGACTCCTGCCCACCTGCACCCATGATCCTGCCAGGATGGAGGGTCAGCCAGAGGCAGGAGCGTGATGTTTTCCCCTTCGGGCAGGCAGTGCCTGGGACCGTGGCTTTGACAGGTATCACAGACTTGGAGCCCCCCCGGACTGTGCTGCCACATCTCAACAGGTCACCAGCTATCAAGGGGGTTACTAAATGTAATCCCAGATGCACTCTTACCCTGCCAAGGGCAAGTGAGCAGAAGCCGTACCAAGCCACCTCTTGGGCAGAGGACAGGAAGAGCACCAGAGCCAGCTGGAATTCAACTGCCTGAAACTCAAGACGCAGGCAGCATTTGGAACAAGAGAGGGCACAGAGGTGCAAAGGCTCCGTCTGCTTCTTGATAACCACAGCACCGGCCCAGCCCAAGCAGAGGATACTACGGTAGGCGCTGCCTTATTTCCCACTGAGGAAGGAAGACGCAGCCAAGAGAGACAGCCCAGGGATGAGAGGCATTCTAGAGAAGGAAGAGGCAGCGTGCAGGACAGTTGTTTGGGAGAAGGGGAATCCCATGCACGTGCCACGCTCAAAAGGCTGACTGCTTTACAGGAGCTTCGCCTTAACGTCCCATTCTGCACTGAGAAGTGACGTTCCTTGTTGCCAGCTATAGGCATTTGGCTCTGCAGCACATCCTGAAGAGTGGGAATGTGAGAGACCTCAGCTTTCCACTCCAGATTGGACAGAAAACTGCAGGGACCCACAGGGCTGTGCCACATGTCTACATCGTACGTTTGGCTCATTCTCAAGCCACAATCCCCTCGTCCTCCACTGCATACGTGCTAGCTCACCTCCGGTTCTCTTCTGGAATCGGACAACTAGGTTCCTCCAGCAAAGAGGCAAGTGCATTCCCAGATAGACAGCGTGGAGGCAGATAGCACCAAACCTGACTTTCTCTGCCTGTAGCCAGTGTTGGAGTTGTCCAGCAAGCTTCGTGCCTCCAACTGTCCCCCCTTCACGTGCACCTTTACGCCGTCTCCCAAAGCAGGCACACGCTTGTGCCACTGGATGTCACCGTACAAATACAACATCCTACAGGGCTATGACACCACCATTTCATTCTTTCTTGCAGATTTCAACAGGAGAAGGAAAATCACAACAGTCAAAGCCCTGTGTGTTTTCTGACCACGGGAAACACAGGGTGCAGACGAGATCTAGACCTATTGCTGTGCCACATGGATACTCCCAGTCCATTCCAGAAGTGAATATCCCCAGGAAGCCTGGACACAAGTCAGCTGCACCAACTGGCTTGGAAGCAAAGGCTTTGGTCCTGGTTCAAGCCACAGACAATGTGGACAGCCAGAACGCAGGATGCTGACCCTCACGGTAAGCAAGACGATAGCAGCACCTCGCACACCCAGGCCTTGTGCCTAGGTTGTAAGGCATTACTACCATACATGATTTTTGTCTCAGATCTGTGCCAGTCAAAAAAAAAAAAAAAAAAGGGTAAAGTCAATCTGTGGCAATAAAGGAAACGTAACTGGGAGTAGTACCCCTGTCCCCATGCTTTAACCATATCACCGCCCTTCTCTTCCCACAAGGTCCTGTAGCTTGTGATAACATCCAACCACTGTGTTACTAAGGCACAAACCCCATAGAGTCAACCCCAATTTTGGTGTGTCAAGAAAGAAATCACACCCAAAGATTCAAGAGATTTTTGTGCCTGGGGTTGTACTGGAAAAAAAAAGAGTGAAAGATGTAGGCATTAGCTCAGTGGTGACCCCTAAAATCAGAGATGTTTTGGTGCTACGTATCACAGCAGCGGTCAAAGGCCCCGGTGACAATGATCCTCCCATGCAAGGTGCAGCATGTGCACGCAGTAGAATCACTCTGAAGGTGCTAAAGAAACACAACCAAAGGCAATAGAGGCACGGACTTGCTCGAGGCTGCACAGCGGTGAGGCTGGGAGACCCACCTCAGCATCCAGAGCAGCGTTTCGGCACTAGTCAGCCAGTGGCTCTGCTCACACGCAGTCAGGCACTCGTGCTCCTCCCAGGTCCTCCCAGCTGGTACTTTGAGGGACTTCCTCCCTCCGTCACATCTGCTGCCCTGTGGCCCTTTTTGATTCTTCTCCATGCCGCCTCTGCCTGGCTGTCATTCAACAGAAAACCAGCATCTCTCCCCCAGTGCCACTTGCCAAGAAGCGGCAATTTCCGCTCCTGCCAGACTCATCTCTTCTCCCGCGGTATTTTGTTGATTTTGCCGTTGATCAGAGCGACAGCTTGATCCTCCTCTGATAGGAAACACGGGCAAACGTGGCAGCAGGAGCACTGAGCCATGGGGGCTGGGGGGCAGGATTTGGGGAGAAGGGGGCTGCAGCAGCTCAGCTCTTCAGAGTCGAGCACAGTTTCGGGCAGGATCCGGCTTCATCCCTCCCTGCTCCACTCCCAGCTCAGACAGAACAACCATAAGGAAAAAACCAGCTTCTTGCTTCCTCGTCTGCCACCTTTCACGCTACCACCTCTGCCCCGAGGAGGGGAGGGAAATGGAATCTGACATCTACAGATTCAGGTTCTTAAAAACAGAACCACCGAGGTGCCCAAGAGGCAAGGAAGGTCCTCTGCATGGCCCCGAGCCAGCGCTTTCCGTTCCCCCACACGCACCAAGACCTGCCGCCATGAGGGGTTCCTCACCCGCGAGAACCGGGCGGCACAGAAACCCTGCTGTGACTGCACCGCGCGAGAAACAGGTCTAACACCGCTGTCATCACTAGTGCTCAGGGTTAACCTGCCTCCCCTGAGCGACATCATGCTAATTGAATTAATCTTAAGTGGTGAAGGTATCTGCACATCAGCAAACCAGCCGCTCTGAAAGAGCCCGCTATTGTCCACCAGCTGCAAGTACAGGGCATGCAGTCCAGGCTTGACGGCCATCAACCAGCTTCTGCATTCATCTGATGGAAGTGAAACACAGGCAAATGGAAGCAAATGGGGAGAACCTTTTCCTCTCCCAAATTTTGAAAGCGAGAAACAAAGCCAGAAACTTTTTGAGTAAAAACTTCAGGTCACAGAAGCGCAGACCCTTCCTACCAGTAAAAAGTGACAGTAAACCTCTTCTATTCTCTACAGAATTGCCGAGGGAGAAGCCAGAAGAAAGCTTTTCTGAGAGAGCCTTTCCCAGACACGCACACCATGCTGAAGTGAGAATGAAGAAGGAGCCTGTACGCTCCACGTTGGCCAGCTGGACATCTTTCACAAGGAACTGCTGCTGGTAGGGGAGGGCAAGGGAAGGAGCGGGATGGAGGTGAACGTATTCTATTTCGCACAGACAAAGGGCATTCCAAGACCTATAATTTTGAGGCTTGTCTTCGAACAAGTAAGAAAACACTAACTCCACTCGCTTTTTTCTCCCCACGCAGATTTCCAAACATACCAGTTTTGACTGGGATTCCAGGTAGGACAACTGGCAAAATGTCATAGTCTATCCAAGCCTAATGCCGGGCAGGGAGGAGAAGAGAAGTGTTGTTATAATAATCTTCTATTTATGTGGATTTCCTGAGCTGTAAGCAGACCTGGTTTGTCTCCTCTCTTCGCTGCAATAACGCTCCCACCCAACCACTGGCGGTCCAGGACCTCCGAGCTGTGAGGCACAGGACCGCTGGTGAGCATCGTGCTGCAATGACACCACCAGACTCAGGAGAAACTCTGAGCCTGCACCCACAGAACACACATCTCACCGTGATGCCACATTTACTTTGGCCTTAACTATCGCTGCACGCTTCAGGGCTTACAGCTGGGGAATGAGAGACTCAGCTCCTCAAAGGAAAACAGAACTTGAGTCTCCAGAGATGAGATGAATTTGAGAGGAATCTGTCCGGCTGAGGTGTGGAGCTTGATTCATACCCAAGCAGTGGGGATGTACCAGTAACAGAAAAAGCAGTCAGTCAGCTGAAGACATTTAAGCAACCACTGGAGAAAAATGGGATAAAATCTGACTCTATTATCAGAGTTACCCAGATAGTTTTGTAGCACATGGAGGTTTTGAACCGCAGCATTGGATGCAAAACACTAGACCAAAGATTTTAAGATTCCAAACGCTTTCCAAAGCTAGTAATCAAAAACTTCTTAAAGCCCCCCCAGGTCATTCACGTGACTAAGAAAAGCTACAACTGAACAAAGGTATCGGTGGTTTTTGCTGCAGATGACGATTTTGCAGAGCGCATTTCTCCTGTGTGGTTTATGCGCACACAGTGCCCTCTTCGGGTCAGCTTCAGGGTTCTGTCTAAACAACTTCCGAATTGATCCATAAAACTTCCCTCTAAAAACTCTTTTTTCAACAAAGCCTAAGACTGCAGTTTGGAAGTAAATTCGTGGCTAATCTGAGAAAGGCACCTCTCTCCCCTAAGGTTCTTTTACGACATTTAATCTGCTCTGAATCAAGTGTTGCAAAGCTGACATTGAGCTGAGACTTCTTTCCTAATCAGGCTGACCAAATCCTCTCCAGAAGAATTCCAAGGATGTTCTCATCCTGTATCCCCTTTACTTTGCAAAGAGGCTCGTTGAAGCTGTCAGCTTTTTGCAATATCAGAGATCAAAGGCCTGAGCCAGTGGGAGGGAGTACACCAACCAGCACAGCAGGAGAGACACAACCACCATCTATTCCCATGGCCTGGAGCTACAGAAACACACCGGAGATGGAGGGAGGAGCGATTCTGGGAGCAGTGCACAGCAGTGTCCAGTGACAACAGGTCATAGCACCTGGCTGGGCGCGTGGAACAGCCCCCAGGCTGCATCTGTGGACCCTGCTGAGCCAACTCTTCTCCCATCTTGGGAGCTACGTTACCCAGAAGCTTTCACACAGCCCAGATGCCGAGTCTTGTCGTACAGTCCAGTGCGGGAGCCACAAAAACTCTTCAGAACCCATGAGTTTGCAACTCAGGGTGATACAGACATTACAAAAACTGCTTGTAGAGGCTTAAATTCATGACTGGTCTGCATCACAGAGGATAAAACAGCTCAGAGACAACTATACTGAAGTGGTACACCCGAGGAGAGCACGCAAACGAGTTCATTTTAGGAATTGCTGGTGGTGCTAGCTTTTGCTGGGAAGCTACTGAGATATCATGGACAGGAGATCACACATACAATTTATATTCAAGTAGCTTTACAAACCAGAGAGAAAGAAGAAGTTTTTGTCCAAGGTGGTTTCTGGAAACCTTCATTTCCATCCTGTTTCCCATCCGTTCTTACCACTTCTGTTTGCGGGGACACATACATTATAAAACCTTTTTTTCTTTTTTTTTTTTTTTTTAAAAAAGCTTTTCTCCACTTGCATTAGAAAGCACTACCTTCAGAAACAGGTAACTGCAGTATTTATTCAAATGCTTTCACACCAGAAGAGACTGGCTTCTGCAATGGAGGGACTCATGATTTCCACGTTCTATCCTTGAGCTCCCTGGAGCTCACCAGCGCGACTGCTAGGTACGACGGAAATAGGCAATGAAATGGGAGGCAGGACCCAGCAGCCTTCAGAGGACCAGATGTGTTGCACAGGAAAACAAAAACATAAATTAGAGGTGGAGAGTGCTGGATGGATGCCCCTCGCCGAGCCGGGGGTCCGGGAAGTCACCGCTGTTGACTGTAACGTTGCTTCAACAACCAGCTGCCGTTCAGAGGAGCTGAGCCGGTACCGGGCCTCTGACCCGCGTGCCGCAGACGGCAGAGTCCTGCGTCAGGCACCTTGGGGTCAGGCGAGACGCGGGAGAGAAGTGAAAGGAAGGAGGTGTTATATTCTTGCTTGTCCTGGTTTCAGCAGGGATAGAGTTAATTTTCTTTCTGACAGCTGGTGTAGTGCTGCGTTTTGGGTTTAGGATGAGAATAATGTTGAGAACACACTGATGTTGTTAGTTGTTGCCAAGTAGTCAAGGACTTTTCAGCTTGTACTGCCCTGCTAACGAGAAGGGGGGGGTGCTGAAGAAGCTGGAAGAGGACACAGCAGGGGCAGCTGACCCAAACTGGGATATTCCATACCACACAACGTCATGTTCCGTTCATAACTGGGGGTCTGACGTGGTAACTGGGGGTCTTGCACGACATCAGCTTGGGTGCAATGGCGTTTGCCTTCCCAAGTCACCATTACCTGTGATGGAGCCCTGCTTGCCTGGAGACGGCTGAACACCTCCCTGCCCATGGGAAGTGGTGAATGAATTCCTCGTTTTGTTTTGCTTTCCTCGCACATGTGGGCTGGGAGGCTGGGCATCTTGAATAGCATTAACCTCAGGTGGTAAGAAATTGTGCTGTTCATCACTTGTTTTGTATGTATTTTTATTTTCCTTTTTGTGTTTGTCCTATTAAACTGTTTCTATCTCAACCCACAAGTTTTCTCACTTTCACTCTTCCGATTCTCTCCACCATCCTGTCAGGGCAGGGGAGTGAGCGAGCGGCTTTGTGGTTCTTAGGTGCCAGCCAAGGCTAAACCACAACGCTGCTTTATAAATTTCATACAACATTTTATTCTTCTCATGCCGGACAGATGCTTCCCTAGCTTTCCCCAACAGAGCAAACGTAACACAAAGAAAAGAGCCTTCTCTGGCTGTGAGGATGATGGCCGTTCAAGGACAAGGTGAATCCCAAATTCTCTCTTCTTTGCCCTCTTCTTCTGCATGGGATTCTTTTAATATGAAAAAGATGGAAATTGATTTCCTTATGTCTGGGTCCACCTGTGTACACAAGCCCAAGGACCTGTTCTGGTGCTGGCAGTGATGTCTAACAGCCAGGTTTGAAGTGACTTGCAGCACCAGCCCACCCCCAGTCCTTGGCCCACAGCCTGGTTCTGACTGCCCCTTTTCCCAGCACTCCCTTGAGAGCAGGCTCAGGCGAACGGAATTGTCCAGGCAGCAGCAGGCTGCTCCGTGCCACAGTCCCTCCCAAGTTCCCAAGACTTCTCCTCGCAGGATGGGGTACTTCCTGCACAGGACAAAGTTGCTGAGGGCCCTCGGCTGCTGAGGAGGAGGGTAGGAGCTCACTCTCTTGCTGGAAACGGTTTACTCAGTCGATGTTTGAGGAGCCCTTGGGAAAGACAGCAACTGTGAGCAAACTGTGGATTGTTCTACCAGCTGCCTCTTTCCCTGGGCCACCCCAAGACAGGCAGGGACCTGACCTCCTGCATATACGCTGAACAAGCTGCAGGACTTCAGAGACAGCACACCTGCAGCAAGCTTGGGCAATTTGCACACGTATCACGTCTGGAGGCTGAAAAAGGCCAAAACACATTCGGAATACTGGGGATTAGTCTTAAGACTTTACCTTCTTCCTTGAGGAGTCTGATTCGGTCACTATTCTTTATTTAAAGTGAGCATATTATACTCTTTGCCAAGAATGGCAGAACACACGACCCACACGGAGCCGAAGGAAACAAACAAACCAAACGTGCTTCTTTCAGCTACTATTTCATGCTTTCCACCCGGTGAGAAGAGAGAGCTACTGAGAAAAGCAGCGTACATTCACCCCTAATTAGCAAAGAGCAATGACACAAATACCTGCCAGTATTACGGGCAACCAGATTGGAGCGATCTTCCCGGCTCAAGACAGAACATGGCATCTCAGGCTGTCCAGTACTTGCAACTTCACCTGTGCATTAACTGACACAGAAGGGAGCAGAACTTGCTTGGTTGCAGTTTCCTGAAAACACAGGAAACCTTACACAGAGGAAGTCAGACATTTCTACCCACTCTCAGCTGATTTAATCTCAAATTCCTGGGGAGCAATCCTAGGGGAGGAGAATTAAATTCTAGGAACTCCATCCCAGGAAATCCCTTTGTGAAAGCTTTTACAATCATCCATCTCTGGACTCCTAAAGGGATGAATTTAAGTAGTGGTTCACATTTCAGTCCATGTTGCTAACAAACAACGCTGGGAGCAGGTCTGGTCCCACCATTTCTGCTATCGGCAACGTACATCCTGCAAGAAGCGTGCCTGGAATGGGCTGACACTACGGCAAGAGGCAGCAGCGAATACTGGCAACTTCACTTAGCAATTCCTCTCCAAAATCCTGTAAAATTCTAAGTCAAGGTGCCACCACTGCGTCCCTACATCTTAAAACCCTAGTCAGCCACTGTTCACACTTCAGTTCAGAATTATTAGTACGTATGTTATATTTAGTTAGTGCATATTATACCTTATATTTCCCAAAACACGCTTTGTTTCTGTGCCTCAGAGTCCTGATTTTCTGAGCAGGGACAACATCGCTGGCTAGGAGGGCAGAGCGTGCTTCAATCGGCTGCAGACCCCACAAGGTACAGAAGTTATTAAGCCAACCAGGAGGAGGGGGAGAAGAGGGACAGGAGTGAAGAAATGCATGTCTGACCACCAAGGCTTTTAGGAACAAAATTTATTCCAATTTCAAACAGAGAATTTATTTCAGGAGAAAGATATGAAAATCAATTTCCATCAGATATTTCTGTAATAAGGGATGTTGCCCAGCAGTCAGAGTGGGATCATTCCAAGAAACAATCACACTCCTGGACTGGAATGAGACAGTTTGGAGCCTGAATAGATCCTGACACTGGGCATCTTATTCAGAAACTCCTTTACCCTACCCTCTTCCCTCCCCCCACCCCAACACGCACAACAATACATGCATTGCAAATGACAAGGTTTAAAAACAGCATTTTATATAGTATCTTTTTAAATAGGATAATGTTTAAATTGTCTTAAATCAGGATCCTATAATATACAAGTATAACCAAATAATTTCCACCACATTGGCACTTGTAAAGAGTCTCTGGCACTACTAAAGAAGGGGCATTGGCACAAACCATACTCTTATAAAACTGGGTGCTGCATAACACACTTTATCTCTGCTGGACTCTAACAACCTGGGCTCTGTACAGTACAATACAATGGTCAGCACACTCCGGAAGTACTTTTTTTTTTTTTTTAAAGTAATAAAACACATGAAGAAAAACCATAGTTGAACGCAAGGCCAACATTGCTAGGAAGCAACAACAGGAGACCAAAGAATCCAACTCTGGGAGAAGGGGAGACAGGCAGAAAGGGCAGGAGCTATCTGACACGCTGAAGCAGGAAGGGGCTGTTGCTCACCAGGTAGCCAATCTACACAGAATGGTGCAAAGAAATGGGATGGTCCTCTCCTCACTGACTTCAAGTTTCAAACTGGTTCAAAGTATGTTGGTTTCTTCAGCAGAACAAAGATAAAAAGTGCACAAGGAGCAGAGGTTAGCCAAGAGACCACTTCCTCAGATTCAAGATTTTCTACAAGAACCCAATTCCACCTCTTTTCAGAAGGTCAGTCTGTTGTCTCAACCTGCAGAAAGTTCTGACTGGCCTTACTTTCAGAAAAGATGATACAGGCAAATTCGGTCTAAGGTTTGGCACTTTTGCTAGGGCAGGCATTTGCCAAAGGGCCAGCCAACAGAGACATGAACCAGTTCTGCAGGAATGCTTCACTGGCCAAGCTGGAGGCACACGAGCTACTGCTTGCTAAGGAAAGCATGTGCTAACACTGGTATCTTCTCACGTATAATACAGTCCACAGACAACTCCAGATTACGTGTACAAGTCTGACCCATTCCTCCCCCCAATTCAGAACGAGGTTTTGGGAACTCATGAGACAGCCATCGCATAACGTTCTCCCCTTCCCTTTGCAATAATGATCGCACCAAGTCAGTTATCAGGCCAACAGCTACACCAAGCAGCTGCTCAGTAAGGTACAGCACGTGCCTAAATCCTGGTGCCTGTAGCCTCCCACAGTTCCCCACAACAATGCAGATTCACTCTGCAAGAGATAGAAGCCAAGATCCCTCCGCTTGTGCCAGGGCAGCAGCTCTTAAAGGGGAGGATACAAAACAAAAAAAATTTCAGATTCAAGTGGAAGTACCACCATCATTCACCTTGGGGGGGGGGACAGGGGGACGGGACCAAAAAAAAAACAACCACCAAACTTCTGGGAAGTTATTTCCAAGAACCTGTATATCTCAATGCCATGTTCATTGCTGGCAATAGTTGTAGTGTGAACCATTTACAAGAGGATCACAGAAGCAGAAGAGGCTGGTGCTGCCATCTGCTTCAGATGAACAGCATTTAGAATACACAAAGATGATTATAAATTCCTCTTTATAGGACAGTTTCTACAAAATGGATCATTTTGGCATAAAGACAAAAAAAGCAGTAAAATTGATGCAAAGCTGTCTGACACATGGGAATCCCTCTCATTCCTCCCAAGTGTTAAAGACAGTCCAGAGTACGGCTAGTCTAAAGAGATGCTGCGTCTCCCTCAGCATCACCACTTGGCCAGACTGGCTCTTCAACTGTTGGTCCCATGGCTACTGTTCCAACCTGAGCTCTCTAATCTCTCTGAGCAGAGTTTGCTTTCTTCTGTAGTGCTCTGAGACATACAGAGGCTTCCCTCAGGTATTCTGGCAAACAAGAGGGAACTATACACAGGACTACTCAAAATTATGTCCCTCCATATTTTAGTGTTCTAGATCAAAGCATCTTAAGCATCTCAGACAGTTAAGATTTACTCTTACATGTTGTGCAAAACACTGATGTAGTGCTCTGTCTACAAAAGAGACAAAATATCAACAGCCCCCTTCAACAGTGCAGCTCATTTAGTCTTTTATCTACTGGCAGCCTGCTAGCCTTCAAGGGGGCAATCTGGTTGATCCAGAGATTTTGGACCCAATGCTACTTGTTGGAATTGAAACAGAAGCATTAGTGATGGCTAAACGACACACGTCCAGAGGTGGGTCAGATTTCCCTGTTTCCTACTCACTCCTTGCCTTGCCACTGCAGTTGTCTTCCAGGCCGGCAACAGGTCTTCAGCACATTTGTTCACTCGCCTCAGCTCCTGCAAAAAGGTCTCTAATGTGCAAAGGCTTCACATCCTTCTGCTTAGTGGTTTCATTTGGCATCTAGAATCCAGAACTACTTCCACTCTACCTTCCACCTGCACCAGCAAACCCTACTGTCTCTGCCTCTACTCTCCTGCGAAACGAAAGTGCAACCACAGCAGGGCTTTCTGGATTCCATAGCAGCCGCGTGCTCCAGCCATGACTACTGTAACTTGATTATCACATGCACCCTGGAGCAAGTATGTGTGCAAGTCTTTCAAAGAGAAACACAGCAGCATGTGCCTCAGGGGAATGCATAAATGGGAGAGAGAGAGAATTGCCACTCCCTCCAAGAGCTATTCTCAATCTTTTCAAGTAAGAATCCTACCTACATCCCAGAGTTTGTCACCCACCAATTCTGGTCCTTTCTAAAAATCTGCAAGCTGGACAGGACCGAGGAATTCTTACAGAGTCATTCAACACACTGGCACAAAATGCAATAAACAAGGCTTGTTTGCTACTAGCAGCAAGAAAAGATCTAGAGGGTGGCACGAGACTAAGATTTTCAATCCAGCCAAAGTCTGATGTTTAAATGCCACAATTACTCAGTGTGCTTTTGATATTTGCTGCATAGAGAAGTTGCTCACGTGATGTCATATACTATACTCAACAAAACATAGTTTCTCTCTGCAAATTGAGCCTTGTGCGCAGGCATGCGCTTGTGGTGTGTGGGGGATGTGTGATGTGTGTGAAAAAAATAAAACCAAGATAAAATAAAAAAGAATAATTACAGTCAGGCACTTCCCCAGGCTCAGCAGCTATTGCTCCAAGAGCTTCCATCATTTGTAGTCCACAAACAAAATACAGCAACACGTAGCAAACTATGTATAGAACATCAATAATTTAAAAAAAAAAAAAAAAAAAATCACAGTCTCCATACCTTTATAATTGATAAGAAAAAAAATAACTCAGAACTAGAACATATAAAGAATGGAAAAGTGATGGCTTTTTTTTTTGTTGTTTTGCCTTTTTCTTTTTTTGCACAATAGTTGGAGAGCAATCGCTCCTCCCCAACGTTTCATCACAGTGAACCATGGAGCGTGTCCTGGGGATGGGAAACGGGGCGGGGAGAGAGGGGGGAAAGCAAGCAGGATTAGCAAATTACACCAGAGGCACCCTATAGCGCAAGGCAAAGGGACCAGTAGCATTCTGCACTCCCACAGTCCAGTGAATTCACAATCTCGGCTGGAAAGGTTGTTTTTTTTTTCTATATATACCACGGGAATTAAAAGGGGGGAAAAAAAAGTGGCTAAGCAACAGAGGAAAGCTCAAGATGAGACTGCCTTAGCTGTTTGGCAAAAATTAAGAAGTAAGCAAGGTGCTGAAGAAATGAGGCATATCCCCGTTAACTGTGAAATAAAAAGCAATTTGTTAAAAATATGAAATCAACTACTCTGTGGACAGAGACATGAGACTCCAGGATAACACTGAGCACTTGCCACTCCACAGATCAGACAATTTGCAATCATTACATCATCAAAAATTAAAACTTTTTTTCCTGTCATATTTAAAATTTCTTTTTTTTTTTTGTCTTTTCTTCATAATGAAGCCTCTCAAGGGGCCAAGAGCAGAGCAGGTCAAACCAGGTTGTACTCCTTCAGGTTGAGCTGTAGGATGGTGTCCTTGACAGCTGCAAAGACGAAACGGATGTTTTCTGTGTCTGTGGCACATGTGAAGTGAGAATAGATGATTTTATCGCTGTCTGGATTTAAATCCACAAACATCTTGAGAATGAACTCACGGGCTGCCTGTGCATCCCTCTGTGGGCCTGCAGCAAACAAAGAAACCAGTTAATGGATTTATGCTAAGTGCATCCCCTGGTTTGATCCATCAGAATAATTGCTAGCACACTTTTCCTTACGGGTTACAGAGCTATAAAGAAGAAAGTAAGATTGTTTATTGCATAAAAGTCCCAGGACCTGAAGTGTCTTATGCTTTTCAGTTATCTAACCAAAACCTACAAAAGGCATTTTTCCAAGGCTGAGAGTTTTGACAGACACCAAGGCATCATTTCAGACTGTGCTTTGAAACACAGCATTTGGTATAACCACGTTATGTGCTGCGTTCACTAGATAACAGTGACAGATGCTGGATATACATAACGCAGTTGTCGTGGTTTAGCTGTCCTCTGGAGATGGGATGTACATTTCTTCCTAAGATATAGATGAATCTTATGTGCTAAAGGACACAAACACATGTTTCGCAAACAAGGGTCATCTGCAGTCAACACTGCAGTCTTTCCTAACTGGCTGGTCAACTCACAGGAACTAAACCCTGGAATTTTTGCCAGGATTTACTTCATATTGCTGACAACTCCTCAGAAAAAGTCACCTACTGATACTTCTTTCACAGTATAGCGGTGTTGTCACATTCTCCACAGCAAGGACTATCTCTTGAGAAGTGGTCTGATGGGCTACCTCCCACTCGCAAGTCATGTAGCATCCCTGGAGGAGCTACAGTAAATATTGATATGAAAAAAAAGTGAAAGTATATGAGACTTCCTGATGTTGCGATCTTGTCTCCAGCTGTTAAGTTATATTAGAAGTACACGCTATTTGACCGATAAGCTCACCAGCCATTCCCAACCTGCTGTAAAAACGCGGTGTTTTCCACCACTGACAATTTCAGAGTGCTTGTGCTTTCAGACAGCAGGGGGCATGAAACTCCAGAAGTGGGAGGACAACTAATAAAGAGCAGTTTCACTAGTCGGTTAAAAGGAGAAAGCTGTTTGCAAAATGGCAATTCTTCCTTTACCTTGCATTTTTAAAGCGACTTAATACATGAGAGCATGGCAAGGAGTGTGTTGCCTGATGTCATTCTCCACCTTTTTTCTTGATTTTCAGCCCTGTACAGATGTGTTACCAGTCAACTTGAAATGCACTCAACCGAAGAGCTTGAAATGCTATTTTGGCTAAGAACTTTTGTTTCAGATGGGCATTTCCCTGTTTCACATAGGTATTACTTGTCCACAACTACAGATGGCACACCAGTAAGAATTTCAGGCTACCTGAGACTTTTCAGCACCATCATTTGAACAACTTGGGTATTTGACCAGTCAGTTTCTCAAAACGAGGATTCAAGTCACCTCTTGACTAGCCGGTTAAAATGTCCAGCATACCAGCAAATTGTCATGTGTTTATGAAACGGGTTATATTCACAAGCATAGATGTAGGAAAGTTAAGATTTCCATTATTTAATATTCTGAAGTGCATATTTGGAGGGGGTGGTGGAGTAATTCTTCATCTAGGAGACGAATCTGATCAGATTCCAGTCATCAACATATGATTAAGACTTTTTTGTGACATTTTCTCATTGTTGTAGGTATTCCTTCTCAAATTAAGATGTTTTCCCCATCTCCAGGTAAGAGTTTTCTTTAAAACCAAAAAAAACATTCTAACCAAACCATCTCTACCCCTTGTTCTAGATATAGAGTGTTCCCTCCTTAAAAACCACTCACCATCAAACTCTGGGAAATAGTCAACAAGGTGGGAATATAGGATCTTGTCTTCCAACAGATCTTTCTTGTTGAGAAAGAGGATAACAGAAGAGTTTTGGAACCATGGATAAGTGATAATGGTTCGGAAGAGAGCTTTACTCTCTTCCATCCGGTTCTGAAATAAGGAAAAGAAAGCCTTGTTTTAACAAATGAGCACTAAGATGCTTTTTTGCTACCTGCACACATACTCAAATCTGTATCAATCCAGCATCTCAGATACTGTACACAGAATACTTTGACCCCAGGTAGGTTCAGGCTCAAGCTGCGCCAGTAAGTGGAAAGGAAATGCAAAATCTGATGGACTCAAGCTTCATTTAATTGGCAAGCCATTTATATCAAAAGGCTTAAAGTCATTTTATGCTTTGACAGTCATGTGAGAGAACTGCCCATGATACTTTGTGAACAGGTCTAGTAGAAAAGGAATAACTGCTGTTACCTAATGGCATTTTTTTAATCTATTACTAAGTGCAAAAATTCAGTATTGCACCTTCAAAGAGACTAGAAACTATTTAACAAGACAGCAGTCACAGCACGAAGTAATTCAGTGCGGAAAAAGAGGAATGGGTGATTTTTAAGAGCATGCTGTCACATTGCACAGTACCTTCCAAGGCACACAGAACTCAGCAATTTCAGAGTATTTCTGTATTACTTGAGAAGTACAGATGATTTGAATGCACTGTGCGTTTTCCATTCGCAGGGACATCATGACCCATTGAGGCTCGTGTTCCCTTGCAAGAGGAAGAACTGAAGGCCAAAGCCAACAATACTTGCTAATCCAACTTGGCACCAAGCACTTTGGTACCAATCTCCCAGAAGCTAGAAAGACATTCTTCCTTTCCTTCCACCCTCCTGCAGAGTTCCCATTCTTTGACTTACCTCGTTATCAGATTCCACCAGAACTTGGTCATATTCACTAAGTGCTACTAAAAACATGATGGAAGTCACATTTTCAAAGCAATGGATCCACTTCCTTCGTTCTGATCTTTGACCTCCAACATCCACCATTCTAAGGAAGAGAAACACATACAGTATCACAGAAGTAGCTGCACTTCTCTATCTGAATGCAAAGGACCAGCATAAAATGAGAACAAATGCCGCTCTTTACCATTCAAGTTAGTCTAGCATGAGAATGTAATAATATGTGCTTGCTAACAAAACCATCAAGTTTACAAAATACCCTGTTCCAGAAATATATCAAACTGAAGAGATGGCCATAGGCAAGTGATACCAAATTCAAATCCCAAATATCAGCATTACTATTTTTAGTTGCATTCTGCTCTGGTTTGCTAAGCAGCAGTCCTGAGTCTGAAAAGACAAGTCCTTCAAAACTCTGTTCTGTCAAATGAGCAAACTATTTTTGTTTTATATTAAAGCATCTGTTTGCCTCAAAACTTCTCTCACACAGAGAGCTTTCTTTCGTTATTAAACTTGTCTTAGAACATGCTGTTTATCAGTTATGCACTTCAGCTCCTCAGTTTTAAGTCCCACCCATATAGTACACCAAAATTATTTTGTCACTCACCTAAAGCACAACACACCCGGTCCACCTTTGCTAAAACCCTGTACCTATTTCATAGGTAAGCAAACCAGAACAGGGAGAATAACTTTCTCTGTATCTTTAACTGAACGGTTTAAGAGAGAGGATGCAGGTGACTTTATTCCTCTCTTGTAACATCAACACTGTGGTAGAGAAGGGCAGGGAGCATGCAAGCACCAGAGAGCTAGGGAGAAAATTGCTTTGCAATAGACAGGCACGTCACTGTGCTCTTTACGCCATGCTCAATTGCTGGCTTAAGCCTCCAAATACCATCTATTGCTGCAGCAGCATAGGCAGCGACTTTTGGTGCCATCCTTAGAGCACAAGGTAGGCACAGAAAACCATCGCTGAGCGCAGATACTAGGTATCGCATACAAGGATGTATTTCTGCACAAAAAGTGTCCTCTTTGAAGGAGAAATAAATGGTCAAAGTTGCTTGAGCTAAGCAATCTTAAAGGGAAATACATTTCAAGTCAAGCATTGCCCAAGAGCAACCTTCCTCCTCCTCCCCTGGGTGGCTTAGGCTACCAACAGTTCGCTCAGCTGCCTCACAAGGCACCACTTCAGCCTCAGATGCCAGCAATGCAGTCTTTCCCAGGAAGGACAAATTCCTGTGAGATGGTTAGTTGGGCTTTCAGTATCACTCATTCAAAAGCATGTTCTATTTTGTGACAGTCAATGCTTCAGCTTGGAGTTTTCCCAAGTCAGAATAAAATGTTACACCATTCCCATTACAGGAGCACCTGTCAGCAGATACTTCATGACATGATATCAGAGCACATACATCCACTCAAGCTGCTCAACTAAGCACCTGGACACTCTAAAGCAATCCAGAACTCATCCTTCCTGAAACCATATCGCTCCTCTCTCAGTTCAGCTGTAACATGAATACACCTTCAGTACCTGAAGATAATATTCTCTAGGTCAAAGGGGTACTCTATGATACCGGTTGTAGGAACTCTAACCCGTAGCACATCTTGCTGAGTTGGTAGATATCCTGGGGTAGCGATACGATCCACGTCGCTAAGATAGCTACAAGAAGCACAATGGAAAAAAAAAAAAACAAAAAACAAAAAACAACACTACCGTTGGAAGCAGCACATAAATATACAGATTTAAACACTGCTACATTTAGTCTTTCCCTACCATAACAAGAAAGTCAGAAGTCACCTGAACCATTTAAAATATGATGTGGAAAAATAACAGAATACATCTTTGGGGAACAGTAATTCACCAGCCATCCCCTTTGGAGGATAAACAAATACATTAAGGACAAATTTATCAAGTCTGTATAGGAGTGTGAAAGACAGTCTTTACTATAGAGAAAGTTTAAGCAAAGTGGATGCTTTACGTTTCAAAATCAAGTCTCATCTGAGATTTTCCATTTATAAATGAACCTATGTCACCAGACTCAGGTTTTGTTAATAATAAATCCATTGAGTTACACATCCATATACACCTGTAGGCCAAAGGACAAACCTGAAGAGAAAGAGCAACACTTCTGCTGCCTAAGAGCCAGGACCAACACAGAATCATAGAATCGTTTTGGTTGGAAAAGACCTTTAAGATCACCGAGTCCAACCATTAAGACAGGTAGCGTAAGTTAGAGATTCTAGGTTCAGGTATATCCAGAAGCAGATGTGTAAACAACTGTCTTTATCACCCACCAGAACATCTCACACTCTCATGAAAAGTAGCAAATGGTAAGGAATTTCCAGATCTAGATCTATCCCCAAATAAACACAGCTTCCCCATCTCTAGCAAAGCTCTTTGCCTTTCTGGAGCAAGATTCAAATAAGTTACCAGTTACCTCCTCCCACTGCTCTTTGATCTTAACTTTTCCTAGGGATACTTCTGGCTGACAGAGGCAAAGTGCCTCTCTCATATGCCTATGATTTTTATCCCAATACACATAGCCAGAGACTGTGCAGCATGTTTAAAACACTATCAAGACTCATCTGCCTCAATGAAAAAGATAAAAGATACTTTAAACAAACTATGTAGTAAAATCTACAGCAGTGTTCCTGCCCTTTGAAACAATCTCTAGACTTCAATTAAAAAATTGGACAGGTATTATTTGTTAGATTATCACCACCACCTACCAGTGCATGCCAGTGATCATATACTTACTATTTAGCTGAGTCGGAAAGCTGATATTCTCTTCTCCTGTCATAACACTCTTGTATTCCAGGGTCGTTCCACAATGTTTTAATTGCACTTACATATGGCTGCTCAAATGTCATGACCTTTTCTACATCCACTTCCCGGATCAGCACTGCATTGGCCTGGAGATTGAAAAGAAAAAAAAAAAAGAGGGGGGTGGGGGTGTAAGGTGCAGGGGGTACCAGTCACAGGCAGGCAAAAGCTTCTTAGATGAACTAAATCTTGACAATATGACTTCAAGGATCCACGTGCTAGTTATGGATCAGATTGCTAAGACCAAAGGGACAATGGGTAAACTATACATCTAAGATATAGTAGACATCAGCAAAATTTCCCCAAAGCATCACATGCTCCTTCACAGAATAAGCTGTAAAACAGCAGATTTCACCTATCATTAGATCACCAGGTGTTTTGAAACACAGTGGTTTCCAAGGCAGAGCATTCAATGTGAAGAACCACAGACTGCCCAACCTCAGGGGAGGTTAAACTGCAGTTGGATAACAAGTTGCTATCTCAGGTTTCTTACAAAAAAAAAAAAAGGCATTACATTTTGAATAGCAATAAAGACATTGTTTCTGTGTACTCCCATCATGATCCCTTTTGAGAGAGGAGAAAATAAATATGCCCACCCTGCAATCTATAAGCAAAAGAAGGACTACAGTCATTACAACAGCCTGACAGCCTGTGGCGTCGGTGAGGTTATTATCCACATCAAGCTGCTTTCTGAAATCTTTGGTACACTTGCCACAGGAAGGGGCTTTTGCCTATACCACCTATACCAGGAAAAGTAAAAAACAAAGCTAAGTTCTGCACACGTTATCATAAGTAAAAGTTGAGAGTCTATACCTATCAAAACACCTCCACCATGTCCCATGTAAAGCATAGGCAAGGCGAGCTTTCTCACACCCTACCTATTCTCATCACTGAGATTGAAGAACCTCTCAAAAGGCAAAAAAGGTGTTCAGACTCAAGAACTCCTGGTACACCATCCAGTCCCTATAAACAGTTACTAAAACTCAGCCCCAAGATATTAAGCATTAAAGAAGCAAAACACATTTTTTAAAAAAAATCTGCTAAAATAATTTAGACAAGATCTGGCTGAAAAAATTTATTCCTGGACCCAAAAATCAGTAAGCCAGTTTTCAGCTCAGATCATGTTTCTGTGGTTGAGACCAAAACCCTCCAAGAGAGGTTTGCACCTTTGGTCAGTACCTACCAGAAAAACTGACAGATTGCAGTAACGGTGCTAACTACCAGTAGAGGTGTCTTTTGGGTCCAGCATGTAATTTGACAACTTTGAGTTCTGATGTGAATAGTAACTCGTGCAAAGAAAAGCCCAACACATTTAACAATACTAAATCCTTGAAATGGGTAAAAAGAACACCTCTCCTATACCCTGTATCATATCCTAATCCCTTGCTCCCAGCACTCACTATGCAGATCAGTGCAAAAACCATCCTGAGAATGTTGCTCTATCCCTTAACACAATCAAGTAAATGGAGTTAGGTATCAGCAAAATGTCATAAAAAGCAGTCCTTAAAGCACAAAACATTTACAGGAAAGAGTTCAGAGAGGTTGAGATTGAAATGCAGAAGGACACAAGCAAACAGGAACCTAGGAGTCAAACCCGAGAATCCCCATTACCCAAAAACCCATGCAAAAATTCTGAGAAGCTTACCTTGTTCTGTTCATATTTGTACAGAATCTTCAGGGTTTCCATGGCCCTGATCATAGACTGCATGGCAGTGAAGATGTTTTGGTACACCAGCTTGGTGAAGCCTTTTTTGTCCTCTTCAGAGTAGCCTGAGCCATGAATTATACGCATTTGCTTAATGAACGTGCTTTTTCCACTCTCCCCAGTGCCTACAGAATGCAAGACAGATAGTCAGGAGCCATCAGAAGCAAGGCGTGCTACAGAAGAAAGCAAGCACATCAGTCATATCATACCCCAAAGTTCCTATTACGATACCCAAGTACACACTACTTCCAAGCACTTTTTTAGCCACTTTCCAGAATATTAAAAGACAGTCTGGATGGTCCTGCTCATCCCCACTATGAACCTAACAGCATAGAAGGAAGACATCTTGTCCTTTGCAACAGCCTTCAAAAGCAGCTCTGGTACTTATTCCAAATCTCACATTACAGCCACTCCCACATGTTCTGCGTCAAAAGGCCCCTGTCCGTCACACCTGACCTATTCCCAGATACTCCAGCAAGATGCTACAATCACAGCACCAGCCAGAGAGGGCCCAGATGCACTCTCAAGTTGCTAAGTACTGCAAACTGAGATGATCGTGAGTGGGCATGGGGAAGCTTATTTGCACAGTAAAGAGCGGATTTTCTTTCACTGTCATTTGGCACAAAATGCTCTTTACCTTATAGACTACGTTTTTCATAGAAAAGAACTGAACACAAGAGAAAAATCAACTCTAAAGGAGAACAGGGCTCAAGAAACTACTTGCTTATCCATCTGACGTGAACAATCGAGTCGGTGCATCTGCCTAGTATCCCAAACTACTGTGCAAAGATACTGTTTGCTCTTAAAGACTGAAGTTATAACCATCATTGTGGCAAGATACCTCTAATACTGCTTGCAGCCCTTGGATATTGCAGAGTTAAAAATGGCGACTGATGGAGAACAGAGTAGGATGTTGCTCACAGCTGTCTGCACCCTGTCTTGATCCCTAACAGACAGCAGGCTGCTCAGCAAGGATACCGGTTCCTTATTACACAGGTTTACTGCCCCAGAGAAGCTGGGTCTTAGAGGAGATGGGAGGGCAAGACACACTCGCACCAATGCCAGCACATTAAACAGTCCAGTCCTGCTTCCTGCACAATCAGTTGGGCAGGTCCTCCCACTCCTACGTTTATGGCCCCACAAAGTGTCATTTAACATGTGAAGGCCAACAGATGATACAAAAAGATGGTGGGAACTTTCTAACACAGTAAGTATGAGAGAAAATCATCATCAGATAAAGTATCTGTGCCATTACACAGCCTTGTTAAAATCATGATTCAACCGATATTATGGAAAGTACCCAGCGACTTCCACTCTACATATACACAGTACCTTTTGTGGAGGGGACATATGGGTCAAGTCTTGCATGTGATTAGCATACGTCCACACTTCATCCCACAAGCAACAGCCTGAACGCATACCATTCACACTTCTGTTGAGTGCTTTTGTTCAATCTAAAATTTGCTATTGATATGCAGAATATATTAAAAAAAAAAGAGCTCCTGTTAATACAGCGGCCCAGCTCACTTGACTACTGCGAACAAAAACTAACATCTATCACATAAGTGACAAACCCTTTTGATCTGCAGTTATAAATAAGCATGCTAGCAGAGCCCTGGCTCTCACCACAGGAACCACCAGGTACTCACCTCACACTAGGGGATAGATATATTAAGACAGGATCTCATTCATCACAATACACAATTACTACTCACATGTAGATTCTCAATTAGTCATGTTTATAGTGCCAGGCTAAAAGGCAAACAAATAAATATGCTCAAATAAAAGCAGCAAGCACATAAGTAGAAGCAGCATGTTTAAAATAAACAAACTCTCCCCATCTCCAAGAACTGACAGAAGTTATGTCAGCATAGTTAGAAATTAACATTATAAACACCATTAATATGCAGCAAACTATCTCCATCTCAAACAGAAAGCTACACCATAAATGGGGGAGGGAAATTGGAAACTGAAATCTTTTGTGGTTTCTCTCACTGTGGTGAGAAATACTTCCTTGCCCTTTACCACAGCAACCAAAACTGAGAAAAGAAAAAAATAGTGGTGCTTCAAAGCATTCCAACAATGAAAACATAAGAGAAACCTCAGCACCAGCCATTCACTTCAGAACTTAAGGAGTTCAAATACAGTCACTCCATCATCACCCGTTTTTTGGTTAGGTTTTTTTGGGGGCGGGGGAGTGGGGTGGGTAGAGGGGGTTGATGTGGGGTTTTTGTTTGGGGTTTGGTTTGTCTGGTTTTTTAAAAGGTCCCTCTTGCTTTTACCTAGACCATCAACAATGCAGAACAGCATTACACCAGAGCATTATAAGGTCTGGTGGGTACGGTCTCCTACATTTATAAGAGCACAATAACCTTTGTCTCAACATTTTCATATTTTCATAAAAAAAGAGATAATTCTTTTCATAAAAAAAGAGATAATCTGAATTCACCATTTCTTCTGTCAACACCTGAAAGCAGCAGAGTTTACAATAAGTTACTAATGACCCCCAAGTACCTGAGAGGCACTTGTAAATACATCAGTCACTCAACAGTATCCCATGCTTAATCACAAGCAATTTTTGTATAAAATATTCTCCTCCATCCTCACACACTAAAAAGACAAATGACTACCTTACAGAGGGCAACGTCCAACACCTCGAAACCAAATTTCTTATTACAGGTTCATCATTGATTAGCACTGTTATTCTTCACTCCAATTTTCTGTTTTAGGCTTCAACAAATTAACCGTCACCAGATGTAGTGACAAGAAACGTTACCAGAGTTTCTACAAGGCAGAAACTCACTTCACACACACACACTCTTTTCAAAATTTTGAAGCTTTGAAAAGCCCTCTCACTAATACGATCACTAATATTTGTGGAGGTAAGAACTGCACCCAACAGGAGCAAGACAGAAGAAAACCCTACAAGCAGCAGTTACATCAAGGAGAGAGAACACACATTACCTGCCACAACTTAAGGTGGGCAATGCGCAACGCTGTATTCCGTGAAAAGCATCCTGCAAGCACAACCTAAAACTCAAAGTGTCGCTTATCCAATATTAACCACCTCAAATAGATATTTTTTTTAAAAATCTGATGCTGAATCTTACTTAAGTGTATCTTTTAGAAAAGCAGAAAGGATTATTGAGCAATCTGAATTATTTTGAAAGTGAAATCTTTAGATCCAGTGGGATCTTCTTAACCCAGATCTACCCCATAGTACCAACCTATTTTGAAACAGTTGCTTCTGTGGGACTGCTTTAGGGAAGCATGAGAGACGCACTTCCTAGTCTACAAAAAGCCTTACAGAAACTGACAGGGCATAAAGCAGGATACGTACACAAGCAACGATAAATCACCGTGCCCATGAAAACCGTAACTTAAGTTTAAATTTGAGGGCTACCTAGACGCAAACATCAAACTCACTGCTGAAGAAGGAGGTAAATGCCTGAAATCTTAGCTGGCTGCTCTTGTAGCTAATTACCCATCCCTATAAACCTTATCTAAACACGGAATGGTTATCCATCTGCACAACCACAGAACACTACTACCTTTCCATCTGAACACGTACAACCTTATCGCCGCACAGGTGATCTCTGCCTCCGAAGGCAATGCCGAACACTATAGCCATTTCCGTATCATCACGGAACTTGTGCGTTCTTACCGCTTCGTCTCCCTTCGGATTCACTACACCAAGCTCCTTACCCCGCCGGCCCTCCCAGGGCTGCGCAAGGGGAACTCTGTGGTTTAGGAGCCGGAGAACAGTTTTTCCCCAGACGTTCACTCAAGGCCCATAAGTTCACTGACAATACCGAAAAGCATCAACTCCCTCGGCAAATTCCCACACGCCAAAAAAGGCCCGCATGCTCCCAGAAGCGCTTCCTCGAGACAATTTTCACGCGCGCGTGTGCGTGCCTGCGTCTAGAACCCGTAATTTCAGCTTCATAGTTCCTGCTTATGTCAAAACCCATTTTGACAGAGAACGCATCATAAAAAACAAACAAAGGGCAGCCAATGAGACGGCCAGCCCGGGCACCGACAGGAAGGCCGCCCCGAGCGCAAGGCTCAGAGGCGGGGATCGCTCGTGGCTCCCGCCGCTTCCCCACCACACCCGCTCCCTGCCACAGCGCGGGCGCGGCGGGGCCGCGCACCCACCCGGACCTGTCAAAGCCCCGCGGCCGGG
>VXBL01001832.1:359430-374933 GCA_013400195.1 Aramus guarauna
AAAATGAGGCCCAGAAGGGCCGGCCCAGCGCTCCCAGCCGCCGTCTCCTGACTGCGTCCCCCCCCCCAGAGCCAGACGGGGATGGAGCCTGTCAGCTCAGAGCTCTGGATGCCACCTCCGAGTCCCTCCTCGCTCTGCATCTCTCCAGACGGGTCCCAGAGCTGTCTTTAACCCTGGCCGCTTCCCCATTGCTTCTTACAGGTCCCTGTAATGGGTACCCCAACTGGCAGCCTGGTGCATCCCGTCCAAGCCACGGCCACGCGTTCATCCTTTTGCTGCCAGAGGAGCTTTGTCTTCCTGAGCAACCCCACCGTGCCCCGCAGGGACCTGCCCCCAGCAGAAAACCTGCCACCCGGACTCCACAGACAGACCGCTTGTGAGTGCCTGCGGCCGCACACCCATCACCCTGCCTTGCCATGGCTGCCTGGGACCCCCCCAGCTCCGCTCCTCCACCTGCAGAGGCAGTTTCCCAATCATAGTTCATCCCAACCCCTCCAGAAGAGAGGTGGCAGCAGCTGGTGGGGAGGGGAAGATGTCAAATCAGACCAACCAAGTCCCATCCCTGTGTCCCAGTCACTCCAGGACTATTTTCCTTGGGTCTGGCATTGCCCACAAAGCAGCGAGCGCTGACAGGGACTGGGGACCCAGTGCCGGGGAGCCCCGGCCAGCCATGTGGCTCCCCATAGCCCTCCATAGAGGAAGACAGATAAAATTCTGGAAATTCAGCAGATTCTCTTTTTCCATGGCCAAATCATGCAGCAGCAGATGATGTCAAAATCCACATGCTGCATCTCCCACCTTCCTTTCAGATGGGTGCCAAGGCTCCAGCCCTTACAAGCTCTACTGGGATGGTCATGTATCCTGACTCATCAGGGCCTCCTCCATCCCAGCCCTATGGATCCATAAGCGCATTAATACACGCCTCATTTCAAATCTCTCCTCCCTGAAGGAGGGGAGTAGGCAAAGCAAGACCCCTGCATATTCCACGTGGCAAGGTAAGCAGATGCACACTTAACTTTCCACAGAAGTCTCTTCCTACCTTCCTCTCCCCCTGCTTGTACTGGTTTCTCTTGCTCCATCTGGTGTTGTTTCTTTGTCTCACTTTCAACTTCCCTAACCCCTCAGGTTACCCACTCTCTTGCTGTTCTTTTTGCAGGTGCTTCTGCTGGTGTTTCGGAGTCCTTGTGGACACCCAGCTCCAATACTGCCCTTTCTGTCTGCTTGCAGCACGTTCCCACATCTCCTGAGCTGGGCTCACTCACCTTTCCTAGTCTACTCTGCCTGGAGGACTGTATGTAGCCTGTCTTTTTGACGGTCCAAAAAAGCATGATAGTGTTACATACCTGTCTTCCTTGTTACCTGTCTGGCTTGTGCCGTGGCTTGCCAGTCCCTACCTCATGGCAGTCTGGCTGAGACAGAAACACGAGATAGTCACAAACAACAGGTTCTGTTTTCCACTTAAATTCCACCTGGTCCTCTTATACCTGTGCTACTCCTGTCAGCTCCTAGCCTCAAAAGAAGATTTTAACTTTTTTTTAATTTTTATTTTAGTGGTCTCTCCATAGTTTGGCCTTTCACAGCAGTGATACTCCCATTCTTATGTTCTCTTACTTTCTTTTCTAGATGCCCAACGGCTGAGAGGACTATTACTCCCTCATTACTGATCTCTAATGAAGGAGGTGTAGTCACTCTGCTTTGGCAGCTGAAAATTATTCTAGAGACAGAGGTACTCAGGACATCCAGAATCAAAGTCACAGTGGGCTGCACAGCCCTTTGGAACTCTTATCTATGGATAGCACTTAAGGAGGCAGGAAGGCTTAAATTCCTGTAATCCCTGCTCTGACTCTAGGCAAGTCATTTAACCTCTTTGCATGTCCTCAGGCTGTGAGTGCAAGATATATACCTTGTCTCAGGAGTGTGCTAAAGAGTTACCTAGTTAGGATTGCCAGGCTGCTTTGAACCACAAGGTGCTGTATGCTAGAGGCTATTGTTTTGGTTACCTTCCCCTGGGCAGGATCAAAACCTAAAGGCCAGAAGATCCTGATGAAACTTTCAAATCAGCTTGAAAGAAAAGGAGTAACAAAATCTGCATCCATCCTCTGGATCACTTGCTTGGTCCTTGCTGACAGACATCAATTCTGATGAATACCAATCAAACTATTAATTTAAGAATGACCAAACTGCTGCTCTCCAAACAACAATAGTCTGTCCACTCCTTCCCTTTCTGCCCTAATACAAAAGTTTCAATCCTCAGAGGGCTCACCTAGAAAACAGGAGACCTGGGATTTCCCACAGCTTTGTCACCAAGGTACAGTGCAATGCCCCAAGTCCCAGTCCCCGTTTCCCTGCCCCACCTGGCTGCTGTGTCTGTAGTCTCCGATGTTCCTCTCCCCTCACCCTTCCATCTCTCTCTCTTCCCTCACAGCCTCTTGCAACTGCTGCTGTCAGCAGATGTCACAGGCTTCCAGGCATCCTCCCCAGTCCCCTACTGCTGCGTGCTCTCCGATATTATTTGCTCTGATCAGCAGCTGTTTGCCGAAGTGGGGGAGTTCCTGCCAATCCATCTAGCCTCACCTCTGTTTTCCAGCAGGCTGGCAAGGGTTGGGGGTGATCCTTGTGGGGGTTTTTTGTGGCTTCCCATGTTCTACGTGAGGGACTTAATAAGCAGCATTTCCCAGAAAGCTGATCCTGAACATGTCAGGCCACTTCAGAGCAACTACTTTCACGGCCCACATTTGCAGCAGTTAATATTAAGCCCAAAGACGACCTCCACTCATTTATAGAGGAAGGTCCCAGCCCTTGTGAAGGATGTCCAGGCCCATCAGGATGCAAGCACACCTTGCTGGATTAGCATTGCAGACATTTCAAAGTCCCATTCCCTTTCTCCATTCTGGCCCCATTTCTTAGGTGCTTTTGAATTCCAGATGCTTGAGAGCAGAGGGGAACAGGGACAGCCAGCTGCATTTTGCTGCAGCTGCTTGATCAACAACTTAATTAAGGAAAATTTTCATTGCTTAAAAAAAAAAAAAAATCAGCTTGCAACCAGATGATGATAACTGCTCCCATCTTAATGCAGGAACCAGGTGCTCTGGGCACAGGATCCCCAGTTCAGCTGCACACACACACACACAGAGGGATATTCTGGAAGCCAAGCGCATGCCCCTTTCAGCACGTACTTTGCTGAATCAGGACCCTGATTACATCTTCTGCTTTGCAATTATTTTGTAAGTTGAACAACCATTTCCTTCAGCTGTTGGAAAGAACTAGTTACTACAATTCACCTCTCAGGTGAGCTTTCAGCAGCAAAGGTGGTGAAGGGTTATAGATTACCCACACCCACACACTTTTGGGTGACATTTTCTGTCTGTTGGAAGCACCCTCTTGCCAGTCAACACCTTCTAGCTTTTGGAAAAGTGCCGTGTGGGGTTGAATTCCTCAGTGTCTCTCCAGGAACTGACAATCCCCCGGAGCTGAGCTAGAATCTCCTTTCCCAAATTCGGAGGTGCCCAAGGGGCGGGAGGTCAGGGGCAGGCCCTGGTACCTGTAAGGAAAGGGGAACGGCTCCGAGTACACGGCAAGATCGAGGCAAAAGGCGGAACATCGCCGGGGAGAAGAGGGGAGGAGGAGAAAGCGGAGAGCTGGTCTGCAAGAGGTGAGAGAGCGAGGGAGGGCAGCTGCTGCGTTGCTGTCACAAAGTCTCTGCCAGGAGCGACCCGCCGGGCGGTTCCAGCCTCGCGGCAGAAACGCAGCAGCTGACGCAAGAGCCCGNCAACCCGCCTCCCATCCCTGCGTCCCGGTCACCCCAGGACCGTTTTCCCTGGGTCAGGCATCACCCGCTGCTCTGGGGGATCGGACGGGGGCGGGGGGTGGGTGGCAGGGTGCCCCCGCCACGGGCTCTCCCCATAGCAGCGCTCCGGGGCTGACACACCCAGCTCCCCCCTTTCCCGGACCCTTCCAGCCAGCCAGAGGAGTTTGATGAACTGCCCCCAGCCCCACGCTGCAGGTCTGAGAAGCAAAATACCTTCTGAATTGCACGGCAGAGGTTTGCTACCCGCTGGGCCCTGTGCTAGGATGTAAGGCTCTTGTTAAAGTGGGTGGTGGGAAGGACGGGACAGGACACGACGCTCTCCTCTCTGATCTGGGCTTCATGCTGCTCACCATTTTCCATTTAAAAAACGCTTTAAAGCCTCTCCTGAGTGTTGCTATAGCCTCACACCTGCTCCCCTCCTTTTTCATCCCTTTCAAGGTTTCCTGCCTACACCTGCAGCAGCATTTCCCTCACCCCATCTTGGGAAGGGGTGGCATCAATTAGACACTACCCTGAGCTCTCATCAGCACTAATGAGTGGCCAGGACCACTGGAATCACTGAAGTAGTCTCTGGAACAAAGCAAGGAGAAGGGATTGCAGCAGCCCTGGGAGCATCCCTCACGCGCGCAGCAGAGCTGTGCCACCAACCACGGAGTGCGGGCAGCCAGCTCGGCCCCGCAGAGCCCGGCCACCAAACCACCTGGTGAGGACTGGGCAGGGACAGTTGGATTTCTTGGTGCATACAGGTGCTTAAGGAAGAAAGCAAGGCAAAACAACTCCCATCCAGGTGCTCGGAAGGACACTTGAGCTCTCTTTCATTTGTGTGTTTTTAAAATGAGTTCACAATTAAGGGCCAGAGCAGCTTTCCATCCAGCCTAGAGACCTGCTGACCATAATCTGCAGGCTTAGGGATAATAACCATTTCAGTTAGTGGATGGGATTAATTTTTTTTATTTTTAAAACAAAGCTTATTCCCTTCCCAGCTGTAAACACTGGCTCTACGATTCCCACACTGACTTCTCCCCTTCTGACAGAGGTTCATCACTCCTCCTTGCACTTCCCCGCTGTCTGCTTTTGCCATCCACCCCGACCCCTCTTTGGCCTGTCTGCCCTTCACCCTTATCCCTTGCCAGTACCCCAGGAGCGGCCCAAGTCCTTGAAGGTGCAAGAGCAAGTTCCCACTGTCATGGCACAAGAGTTACTCCAGCATTCAGCCCTCCCCTTTGGGCAGACTGAAGCAGCATGACGTGCAACCTCAGTGTGTCAAACACCCTCCCTACTTAATCTGCAAGGACATTCAAAGCACGTGAAAAGGCAAGTGCATCCCTTCCTCCCCAAACTCTCGGCCATCGCTCCTCTGAATGGAGGCGCAGGTTCATCGGGGAGGGAGCTGCATGGCCAGCGCTTGCCGTGGGGCAGGTCTCAACAGCAAGGCTGTATTAGAAAATACCAGAGCCTTTGTGTCATGTCTGTGATGCCAAGGACCTGGTCATACATCAGTGGCACATTCTGGGTTCATGCCAGCAGAACTGTCACTCCTGGGAGCACAACCCAGGCCCTGAGAGGGCTTTCTGATCCGAGGAGGACAGAGGCAGAGCCGTTACCCAGAAGCAGAAGACAGGGGCCAACAAAAACCAGGACATGTTTCCGGTGGGACTTGCAGCCACAGGGTGGCCCAGCAATTCCTACCAAGAGCAAAGGACAAACTGGGTCAGTTCAGTCCGTGCCAGACACCCACGCGTGCCAGCAGGTCACAGCTACGCGCGTCTCACAGCGCCTCATCCCGAGCACCCCCCCTTCACCCATGGCACCCTGCAACTGCCTTACCTCAGTCTCCCCAGCACCACCTCCAGCCCCGGGCATGCAACCACCTCCAGACAGAGCCATCAGCCCCAGCACACCAGGAGGAGCACAGAGCATCCACCACCAGCTTCTCTTCCCACAGGAGGGCACTAGCAAGCCACAGGCCCGCAGAAATGCTGCCAGCCTGTCTCCAGCCAGCTCCACCCCTTTAACACCTCCTTGCTCTTCTGACCTAGGTGTTTCAGGTCAGGATCGGGTCCTGCCACTCTTTAACCTGCTCCCAGCCAGTGCATGGTCAGTAGTTCCCAGCACGTCCCAGCACAGCTCTCATGGACAGGAAAAGGAAAGCAATGTGTCGTTTGATAAATAAAAGCACTTTCCTAGCAGCAAATCATGACAGTAGGGCTAACCTCGCATCAGCTGGGACTCCCCTGCCATCAGCTCCTTCATCTCCTTCCCTGTGCTGCGGGTCCCAGTCTGTAAATGCTGTCCGAGAGGCCACAGAGGCACTTCATAAGTACCTGCAAGGTGCATAAGGTCTCTTCCTACAGCCTGAGCATGCCAGGTGTTATTACTGCAGAGCAGGTGTCAAATGCTTCAGCCTCCCCCAAAATTATTTCTACAAACTCTTCAATTGCCCGTCACAGGAAGATGCCACAAGGAGACTTGAGTTCTTTGAAAAGAGGGAGAAAGGCACCCAGATCAAACACACTGACAAATGCAGCCTGTGACAGCAATTGCTGGATTACAGGTTTTTTTAAACCTTATGTTTCACATCTGGTTTGTCATGGCTGTTGTAGGTGGGCTCAGTGCACGGTAAATCAGGATAACAAACCTACATTTACCGTGATCCTTTCATCCCCTAGGATCCCGAAGCACATCATTTAATTGCACTCAACCTGCACATAGATTTCATAAATAAAAGAATGATAAATTAGCACAGCTGCTGCAGCATTCACAAGAGTTACTAAGACACAATCTCCTTGCGCAATCAATCCAGCCTCATGCTTCAGTGTTTTGTCATAAATTGAGGTCAGGAAGAAATGTTCTCCCTACCTGGAATGCAGCGCTGCTCAACTAGCTGAGTACAGGAAGACACTTAAGGGTGTAGTAATCTGTCTTCCCTGCAAATCTCAGAAATCATTGCAAATATTCATTTGATGGAGCTCCCATGCAGTAGATGAGCACTGATCCTGCACAGGAGCAGGAGGAACGTGATGTAGGGTCACCAGGAGAGATTATCTGCCTCACGTTAGGCAGGAGGAAAGCCTGGATGAAATCCCTTTGACCTTAAAATTGGTATTTCATTACTCCCTTTGTCCAGCAAGGGAAACAGAGAAGGAAAGAGGTGAGAGTCCTTGCCATGCCCATGACACACAAGGCCTGGTCTCTGCCCAGCCTTCCTCAGCCCCTGCTGATCACTCCCACCATCGGTCTCTGTTTCATATCCAGAGGGATTCAAATGCTCGTGGTCAAAGGGTCAGTGGGTTCCCCTGGACCTCCTGACCATGTTAGAGCTTCGAACTTCTGTTTATCTCCCACCAAACACCTGGGAAAAACCATCCGGAGCTGAGACCTTCTCTGGAGCTTGATGTTGTCCCAGCCCTGGTCCAGGAGCAGGTAATTTCGGGCATCCTTGCCATGTGCTCCCTCACCACTCCTCAGCTGCAAAATCCCTTTCCTGATTCCCGCAAGGAGCGTGAACTGTTTCTTGCACTTTGGCTGGTAAAAAGGATGATAATTACCCTTAATCAGTCTGCAGCAAAAACACAGGCCACAGCAGAAGGGGGGGGGCAGCTGCCATGAGGAATAGAACCCAATTATTCCAAGTCACTGATAAAATGGGATCAAAGAGGGTGGAAATGTTTTACCAGCTGTAAAAAGCCTGCCCGGACCAAGGTTCTTCCTTGGAAAAAGGCCCTTTCTGCCCACAGGTCATCCCTGGCTGGGACCTGCGTACATCCATGGGGCAGTTTCTCGTTTTTTCTTCTTGATGTAAGCAGGGAATTTTGGATGGGGTTTATTTTCGCCTCTGAGGTCAAGCAGGAAGATGGTCTTCTCAGGAAAAGAGCACGGTAACGCGGGTACGTGGTGCTTTGTCTGCTGCCCCGCGTGGGAGCTGAGCTATGGGACTCTACTGTGTCCCTTGGTGAGCACCTGAGTGTCCTGGGGAACAGTCGGGGCTGGGTGGTGATGGGGGCAAGGGACGGCACTGCAGAATGGCATCCGCTGGGTGCACTGCCGAGGCCACGTTCGCGGGGCGGGTAGTGCCACGCTGCTGGCTGCCGTAGGTCTTCCTCGCCTCCCGGTGAGCCCACGCTGCCCAGAACCCCAGCCCTGGGTCGCTGCCATTGACACTGGTGGAAGAGAGCACTGGGCAGAGGGTGGGCTGGGGATGTGGAGCGGACGAACGCCTTTGGGAGCAGGCGAGGGGACACCAGCAGATCACTCCGGGCTGTCCCAACGCCACGTGCTGGGCAGCCTCTGCGGCAGCGCAGGTACCGCCAGGGCCCTGAGAGAGCAGCACGTGCTTTCTGCCGGCTCCTGGGGTTATCAGCTGCTCCTTGGAGCTCAAGACAAAGAATGACCCCGCAAAGCTGCCCCAGCCAGTGCTGGCCATGGCTTTGAGCTCTGGCTCTGAGCCCTTGGCCAGGCGCAGGGCTCCAGCTTTGGCAGGGGAATCTCGGGGATGAGCAGTGAAATCTGCTGAGGGACGCAGCAGCCAGAGCAGCCGTTGCACTGGGACCCCGCACCCAGTCCGAGCTGAGCGCAGGAACCTGCTGGTTTCCTCTCCTCAGCCCGGCAGAGCCGGTACAGCGGGACCAACGCAGGAACCAGCCCCGGTTGAGGGTTCGGAGGCAGCTTCAAATCATCGCTTGAGTGAAGTGTCAGAAACAACGGCGACCCTGCCTTGTGTTTGCCGTCCGAACGCTGCGCCCTCACGCCTATTCCCACGACGCTGTTCAAGTCCGCAGTTGTAACGGAGGGGCACTACGTGGGGTTTTGCCTCTCTGGCCTGTCCCCGCGCCTGGCAGAGCAGAGGAGGCTGTGGGTGATGCAGACGGTAGAATCCATGGCTGTGGCTTGGTATCTGACCCTGATGGAGGCCAGTAGCAGACATTTCAAAGGAAGATGTGAGAAATGCAATAATGGACGGGGGGCGGGGTGTGCCTGCTGGGGGGGACACGGCTACACCCTGGTGGGACCACCGGTGTCGTAGGGACGTTTCCCACCCAGGCAGCCGGCCGCTTGCCTGGCCGTGGCAGAGCCAGAAGGCCCATGCCCAGCAGCCCGAGAGGCCGGCAAGATGGCTGCTGGCTGGGGGGGGGGACGGCATGGCCATCCCGGCCGGTGGCGTGGGGGACCAGTCCTCCGTGGGACGGCCCCAGGGCTCATTCCCGTTGCTGCAGCAGGGAGATTTGCATGGCTGATAACGGTGTCAGCGGGGTAGTGGGGAGAGGAGGAAACGGCCCGTATGTGAAACAGAGACCACAGGGACAGATTGCTTATAAATCACTCCTGGGCCTGCCAAGCCCTTGCCAGGCATCTGGTAGATTGCGTTATGCTATCTGGAGAAAGTTTAATATAAAAAGCCAATAATCCCCGTGATAAGTGGAGTGATAAGGGCCTCGGGTCCCACAGGAGCTGGCCTGGATGTGGCAGGGAGCCGGAGCCCTGGCCCAGCCATGGCGGGCGAGTGGCGAAGGGCAGGTGCCGCACGGACGTCGCAGTCCCTCGGCCGTGAGATCTGCCTCCACCGTGGGCTCTCAGAGCAAACCGGGCAGCCGGCAGCGCTCCTCCCCGCAGGCAGCCATGAGGCGGCAGAGGTGCCTGAGCGGCTGCATCGCAGCGAGGCCTGGGAGAGGGAAGGGGCAGGCGAGGGGCTGCCAGACAGCTCAGCAATGTGGGAACCCGGCGCCCAGACGCCAGCCCCCTGCCAGCCTCTGCTCTGGCCCTCGGGGATGCTGCCAGGGTCCTGCAGGCCCCCGATGTCCCTGCGGGGCCTGACCCCGAGTCACAGGCAATGAATCTGCGTGCGGCCCGTCGCAGCAGCGCGTGGAGAGGGGAGAAAGCGACCGCTGCTCTGGGAGAGCGGGGCTGCGTCACGGGGTGCGTGGGAACAGCCCACAGGCAACCCACCCGAGGGATCCTGGCTGAGATATGCTCCGTGAAAATGCCTCCCTTGTCCCAAGCGCCTCTCCTTGTGCCCTAAGAGGTGCTACCCCTTCCCACACGCAGTCCCTGCCGACTGTCTGCAACAGCAAACTGCTGATGGCAGGGTGCAAGGAACTGCGGAAAGAGAAACCTAAATGTAGTCCCCAAGAAGCTAAAGCCAAACGCAGAATTAACCCCTGCAGCTTCAAAGCACCGGGACCCGCATACTTCCACGTTAAAGTCAGCAGGGAAACTTTGCACAAGGGTTTTGCTGCTGTGCACAAGCCGTTGAGGTCAGGCGTGTACCCGGCAGGGCTGCTGGTGAGCAGCAGCCGGCAGCTCCTCGGCCCGGCCCCAGCCAGAGCCAGGCTGCAGGGCTGGGCACAGCAGGAGCCAGCCCCGCTGCCCTGCTGCCAGCAAAGCTGGGCTGGGAAAACAGGGAGCAGGGAAGGGGGAGAAGCCTGTGAGCCCCAGCAGCGTGGCACGGGCAGGCTGTGGCTAATAGCCCACAAGGTGCCACAACCGTGCCCTATAAATGCCTCACAAATGTCTGAATGTGGGGCGGCAGTGGGGCACGGCATTCTACAAAGCCAGGCTTTACATCCTGGGTTGGGACTGGGATTTGTTAGCAGCTGGTGTGTGGATGGCAGCTGAAGTTTAATGAGTTTGGTGGGTCTCAGCCCTGTTTCTACTGCAAAAAGTCCACAGCGTTCAAACCACAACTGAGAAGCGAAGGAGGAGCTGCTGGCTGAACCATGCCACCTCCAGTGAGGTCCTGAGGTCCTGTCCATGCCGCGCTGAGGCGTGTAGTGCCCAGGGAAGCCCAAATTTCTCAGACTCAATCCTGCAAAGCACTTGTGTATGTGGTCAGCTTTAGGTGTTGGGACTCAAGACTGTTCCTGAGGCGGCGGGGGGACACACAAGACCTTCCTTGCTCAGGCCCAGAATAGCTGCTGTGCCTTTTTTATTTCTAACTCTCTAATTCCTAGTAAAAGAGACGGTATTCTCAGCGTAAAAGCAGGACCTTAGAGCCCGCATTTCTGTCACAATGACAGCATGACTTTCACCTTCTGTCCAGAGCTTGAGAGAAGAAAGTGTCTGTACAGCCTCTCTCCTTGAACCAGCACTGGAGCGGGATATAATATCTGAATAATTTACACAGGCTCTTCATTAAACAGATATTTTTTTTTGGCAGCTTTGTTAGATGGGTCCTTTTGGGAACAAATAGGAAGTTGTTCTGGTCTCATTAGGACATCCCTGTACGAACCCTTCCTGCTGGGGCCGGCGACTGGGACAGCCCATTGTGCCATTAGCAATGCTTAACGTAAACTCCCGGTCCCCAGGTAACCAGGCTCCAGTGCCAATGGCCAGGCGACCTGGCGAGCGAGTATGTCCCTAGACACGCGTGTCACAGGGAGTGGGAGTGATGGCAGGATCTCCTCTCCAGCCTCTGTGGGCAGGAGACCAGCATGGAGGCACAGGAAAGGTCCAATCCTGCACTGGCTTTGAGTAGGAGACTGCTCCTGCTCTCCAGCCAGACAAGCCCAGAGGCTTGGGCGAGCTCAGGACGTGGTGAAAGGCAAAGCTCAGTGCGGGCACGGTGTGGTACAATCTGAGGGCACGCGGCTGGGGGCAGACGCCAGCAGGCATGCCGTGAGATGACCACGCATACCGCAGTGCCTTGGAGCAATGCTAACGGCAGGCATGGCACCTTCCTCCCTGGAAGGCTGATGTCAAGCAGAGTGCCATGGGAGAGGTGGAAGAGGCTCCTCCAGCCCCCCTGTCCTGGTCGCCCTGGCCTGGAGACCCTTTTGCCAGCCTCCCACACCAAGTCACCGTGCAGTGGCAGGCCCTCAACTAAGCCGTCACTGTCAGCAGCCAAGTCCTTCGCTGCCCTCTACGGCTCCTCCAAAGGGTGGTCCGGCTTCCCTCGGAGCAGACACGCTCCCTGGAAACCCACCTGCAAGTTCAGCCCAAACCTGACCCAGTCCTGGGTGCAGCAAGAGCCTGGCGTGACCTTGCTGCTGGCTGAGGCGTCGGGGACAGGGGGGATCCATCCGCTTCAGCTCTCCAACATTGCCATAAACCAGCCTGGTAGCAGACAAATGTTGGTTCTTGGAGAGCTCCCACACACGTGCTCAGAGCTCCCTTCCTGCACTGGAAAAACCCTCGTTTCCGGAGCCAGGTCTGAGGTGGGAATCCCCTCCTTTTACCAGGGTGTGTTTACGGCAGGCTCCTCCACGCACTGTTTCGCTGCCGTGCCCAAGCCATACTCACCCCTGCTGACACATGCAAGGCCCACTGCTTGGGCAAGGTTATAATTGTCCCTTCTTCAGATGCAGATCCATTGCCAGGCTGGAGACAGGCCCATTAAAGAGTCATTTACTAGGCACAAGCGAGTTTGTGTTCCCCTGGATTGGGATTTGCCAAGATTATACCATAAATTAGTGTGTTTCCTGGAAGACAGCAAGGAGACGGGGAAAAAAAATTAAAAAAAAAGATAAAATGGAACATTTTGTAGCCAACATAAAAGCCAATAAAGGAACATTTCATTTCCTGCTTGGAAGGGAGCTACTGAGTTGTTGCAGAGGGAGAGGAAGGCAGCACGGGGCAGCGTGAGCAGGGCTCCCGTGCTTTCACCATGATCAAGGCAAGACTCAAGATGCACGTTCCTGTTGCCCCCCGCTGCCGGGAAGCCCGGCTGGATCCAAAGCTGCCCAGCCATTCCCCCAAAACCTGCCTCGGTGAAGCACCACGAGCCCTTTCTGGAGGCCGGGGTGCGAGCTGGGGGGGCTGCGTGGCAGAGCCACGGAGGGTGCGTGGTGCTGAGCCGAGGGAAGTTCCAATACTGGCAGCCCAGGGCCCAGGAAGAGTGCCTCCGCACCATCTTCTGGGAAGTTCAATCTACTCTCGTAATATTATTGTTGTTTAAAGAAGTCCATCAACCACAGGAAGAGCCCGGTCCTCTTTGTATCAAGGACAAGTGCTTTGCAGCTTTGACAGTGCCATTGTTAGGAATATCTGTTGTTTCAGGTTGCTACGTGGCAACTTTGCTGCTTTATCTCAACTGGAAAAAATTTCTTTCAAGTTAAAGAAGAAATTATAATATCTAGATGAGCAATGACGAGGTGATCTGGAAAGGAAGAGCAGAGATGCTACCTGGCTTGGCAGGCAGATATTCCTGAGTCTCTCACACAAGTGTGTACACTAAAATGTGCTAAAAATGTGTAAACTAAAGCGTGCTAAAATGCAGCCACCACTGGGTAAAGAACGCGCCTTTGGCCCCAGCTGCCCTCCTCGTCTTACCCCAGGGGACTGAGAGGGCAAGACATCCACTCTGGAGATCTCATCTCAACGTTTGTCCTGCTCTGCATCATGCCCAACCCCTGCAGTATCCTGGATGGGAAGATACTAACAGACAGCAACCCCTCTGCAGGCACAGCACAGCAGATCATCCCTCAGCACCTCTAACATGGGCAAAGGGTGTAAAAGGGGAGTAAATCCTGTTGTGTATTTAGGGGCCATCTCTTCTCATGTGTGTGTACATGTTGCACAGGGCAGTTGACATTGTGCCTCGGGTCTCTAGCTGCTCCAGGAATACACATAACCTGTTCTTCCAAACTAGCAGCAAATGTGAACCTCCCGTCCCAGACAGGCACTCAAAGGGGGTTTTTTGAACCAAATGGAGTAACTTCTCAGAACAACACGAGAGCCCTTCTGCAAATGAAGCAGGAGCGGTCTGAACGGTGCAAACCGCGCAGGCAACAGCCATGCAAGAGGATCCCAAGCTCCGGTGCTCTCCTCAAGAAGAGCTGGCCCAGCCCAGAATCTTCTCAGTGGCCACACACGTGGGATCACAGTGACAGACCTTGCACCAGCGCTCCCACTGGAGTGTGCAGGAGAGAACCCACAGCCCCTGATTTCAGACACATGATTCGAAGTACAGCATTTGCATGCTGCACATTTCTTCTGCACTTAACATAATCATCTCTGTAATAGATACCTAATTCCTAGAACGGAGCGGGGACTGTCACCTGCAAGGCCAGTCTGTTCTGTGCTGGGGCCAGGGATGGTAAAGCTCTCAACCCAGGCACTGCCTATCTGAATCATCACATAGCTGAGGGCCAAACCCTTCTGCATCCCGTTGTCCCTTCCTTCCCCCACATGGCGGCAAGGTGACAAGCCTGGCAGGGAACACGAGACATGCTCCGGACTTGCTCCGGTGCCTCCCGCTGAAGGTAGAGCTCACCGGAGAGACAGACCTCAGCTTTGCAAGGGGACAGCGGTGACCTAGTCCTGCACGCATCAATTACAAACTGCCTCTCACCGCCCCTGCGCAAAGCCCAAGCTAGGGTGGCTCAGTGTAAAAAAAGGGGACCAAGATGCTGACCAGCTGGGGAGACACTGTCTACCCTGTTTTCCAACCCTTATTCTGCAGGGACGTAAAGCCTGCCGGCACTATTAATAATCCTTGGCATGAAGCTGTCACAGTTTTCACTAATATGGAGATGTCGACGTGAAAAAGCTACTGCACAATATGCAGGAGGTGTCACAATAACTCAGCTGCTATATTGTTCCCTTTAAAAATAAATACCACAACAGCCCAGCCCGCATTGCTGGAGTCATGACGTGTAGGGGTTTATTTTTAATCTGAAAATGCACTGATTTTTAAAGATAGACACAGAGCAGCATCTGAAATTGATGAAAGCTCCCTGCGCGCTCGCATACGCCAGCCGTATTCCTGCCTGTTATGCTCAGGCTGGCTTCCAAGGACCTGATCCCGCCTCAGCTCAGGCACATTTGTGTGTGAGGCCCCATGGCAACAAAGTCCTTCCAGCAATAAAGCCTGTGGCTAAATTCCCCACCTCTCTGCTCTCTGTGGGGATGTAATCGATCCCCCAGGACACAAACTGCAGGGTCTGCTCCTCAGGCAGCAGGTTCAGGACCAAAGTTTGCATCCAGAGCAGAATTTTCCATTGTTTGGAGATGGGAGGTTTGTTTGGGGCCGTTTGCAGGTGAGTTCCCTTCCCTTTGCCTTCCCTCCTGCTCAGCAAAGGCAGGGTTGAAATAAAGCAAAACAAAACCTCTGCGTAAACAAACCCTGTTCTCCCGCTTGGGGAAGGATGTGAAACTGAGCCGCATCTGATGGCATCCCTTGCACTGCCAGCACGGTTCAGATCCCGCGGTGTCAAGAACCTGTAAGAAATGAGCGGTGGCTTCATTAACAGCACAGCTTTCCCTTCCCTCCAACACCCCCAAATGAAGATGCAATGCCAGGAGCCACAGGAATTATCTTTTCTGGGTAGGCCAGTGCTCTTCTAAGCAAGCGACCCGAGAAAGGCGAGAAGCCGCATCACCGAGCGAGACCTGGCACCGTCCAGAGCTCCGGTGACCTGGCGACAGGCCCTGCGGGTACCGCGGTGTGCCCTGCAAACCTCTGCCAGCCTTCCGCTCACCCCGGTCCAGGGTAAACCCAAGGCCCCCGCACAGAACTGCCGCAGCGGCTCGGCCGGCAGCGCCTCGGACCTCGGGCCCCCCCGGGGCAGCACCCCACACCTCTGCTGCGGCCGGGGTTGAGCCTGGGCTCCCGCTTCTGCACCGGCGGCCAGGAGGGACCCGGGGAAAGAGGAGCAACGTCTGACAGCCCGCAGCACCGGGAGGGTGCGGGGCGGCCGGGCAGCCCCGGGCAGGGCTCAGGAAGGGTGAGGGTGCGGGGACCAGGGCGCGGGGAGGAGGC
>VXBL01001836.1:0-11644 GCA_013400195.1 Aramus guarauna
AGCTTCTTACATCTTCTCTATTTTTTCCACTATTTATTTATTTTCTACTATTGCTCCTAGCTGGTTACAACTGATGAGTACTTAGATCCTAAAAGCTCAGTTCCTGCCTATATCTGTTTTCTTTCAGTTCTCCAAACTCCTCTTCTGTCATGAGTCAGCTGTGATGAGTTCTGTGCCCTGGGAGGGAGCCATAGGAAGGATGTCCTATTAAACTTACACATTTCACCTGTATTTTAACAGAATCTGCTTCAATTTTACAATCATCATCTGGCTTGTTTTCTTCTTCAATAAAAGAACTTGTAAGTGAAAGAAAAGCAGCAGAATCCGTTTCTAAATATAGATAAGAAGCACACTTATGGCTCCAGCAAGGTAATTCTCTTGTCACGCTGAAGAGGAAGAAAAGAGGAGATTGTTTCTCTCCCCTGAGCTCAGCCCCTGCTTCACCTCACTCACCATGCTGGCTGCTAACTGGGAATCCCTGGGAGGTAGAAGAGCAGCTTGTGCCATGGAGTGAACTGCATTACAACAAACACTGGTTGCTAAGCCAACAGCTGGAGGTACATATATACAGGGGCTGTAAGGACCTTCTCTGGTACTTAAGATAGCTGCTAAAGTGCAAAATTTTACATTCAGAATGCAAAATTCTGAAATGACTATGTAAATAACAATAGAAGGATAGCAAAAACATTATTCGAGTTCCTCAGTCAGGACATTCTCAACCTCAACTTTTTAGTTTTACTTGTTCTGGGCTGAACTATGTTCTCTTTACAACCATGCACAGCACAGCTTCACGTAAAAGTTGAGGAAAGTTGACACAAGAATTTAGGCTCAGGGCCGTGATGCCAAGAGATCAGGTACAAACAACAACACAGGCACTTGATTTCTGTGGGAGGTTCACAATGCACTTTTGTTGCTACTTGAGGAAAAAAAGGAAAAATGAGGAAGGGCAAATGTAGCAGCCAGGCTGTGGAAGATAATCAGCTAATATCTCAAAATTAGGAATGATACAAAAAATGAAGAAAAAAAAAAAAGATGTGAAGACTATAGCGTTACAAAGCGTAGATCAGTCTTAGGTGATGTGTAACAAACCATGCAGAAGTAACAAGAGTTACCACCAGTTTGCAGATAAAATACCAGAACAGTGAAAAGATAAATATGACACTGAGGCTGAGGGCATGGGCGCCAAAAGAATTCATAGATGTGCAAATGCGTACGCTGTAATGGTGAAAGATAGGGAGCAAAACAGGCTATACAAGTAGAAATTAATTAAAATCAAGGTATCAGTAAAATATAAAACACTGCAAGCCATCAACAGTGAAGTTGCATGTTTAGGCTTTAACAAAGAATGAACACCTAACTCCTGCATGAAAGAAGAGAAAAGTGGAAGAACGAAGAAATGGAGAACTATAGCGAATGGGGAACTGACAGAACACACAAGTTATGGTTTGCGCTTTGTAAAATATTTCCCAAACAGTCTTGTCTTTACCTTCCATGTTATTCAGGAATCAACAAAGGAATACAGACTACAAGGTAGACTGGGACCTACACAAAGAGTGCAGAGAAATTCCTTTTTAAAATAATAATAAAAAAAATACTAAAAGTGTTTGTTGTTTTTTTTCTTTACTTAGACCTGGTAATCAGCTGGAATTGCTAACAACAAAGGGCTGCAGCCTAAAATTAAAAGTGAGCCAGTGTTCGAAGAGGCAATTCAGCTTTCATCTGGAGAAATTAAATAAAAATTATGAAAGGCATTCAGAAAGTTTAGGCTATTTGAGAAAAGGTTGGTTTAAGCCACCTGGAAGAAGAATTAAGCTCTGCACTGTCAAATCTGTGGATGACAGGAAAATGAGCTCCTTACCTGTGGAGGCTGTAAAGACCTGCAGAATGAGCTAGAAATTGGCCATCAGTAAGTTTCATTTTAGATTTTTTTGGCATAAATACCAGAAATAAGTAACTGTAACCAGGGCTAGCACATTTACGCATACCTGTGCAGAGCGGAGTGCACAGCTCTGATCAGCCACAACCAAGAGTGAATTCACAGGGCAACAGGGTCCACGCAAGCCGGGTGAGCAGCGAATCTGCCAGTGACAGAGATTAAACAAAATGAAGGTAGATCCTATTGCTCTGCCTAAACAGAACAACAAACAAACAAAAAGAGATAAAAGAACTACTGGAACTGAAGAAACACTGGCATCGGATTGGAGTGCTCCGAACAGTGAATAAATTCAAATGAAAGTCAGAAAATGGCTTCCATCTGCACGAAAGTAGCATTTGGAACATCTTCCAATAGATGGGCAGTGGAAAATCAAACAGGTTTTAAACCTTATAAATTTATGAAGTGAATTACCGACACATTGCTAGTGACATCCAGGAGCTGTTCTTGATGAGCCAAGAGATTCTTTCCAGTCCCACATTTCTAATTGCGAACTGAACTTTGTGCACTATGTCACATTTGGAGGTGTCATATAAATAATAAATAAAAGGTTCCAACTCACCCAGCGGTGGAACGTGCTGCTTTTGAGTCACCCCTTACCAACATCTTTCTTCACCATCAATTTCACCACAAGTTTAACAGAAAGGGGATTTTCAGTCAATGACTGGACCGAAACCAGGTATCCGCTGAAGATCTTAAATTCACTGGTTATTTTCTGAAACATCTTATCTCTGTTTCAAGATGTGAAAAGCTGTAAATGAATTTTAAGCAAATTTTGCCACATTTTGCAATTTTGCTAAGAAAGCAACAGTTGTAAAAGGGGAAGGACATAAAAGGTTATGCCACTGTCTCCCCCTCCTCCCCCTGCAACTTTTTCCATGTTTTGCACAATTTAGCTTTGAGAAAACATTTGGCCTTGACATGACCCTGGTTTGAGTTTGCTGCCTCAGCATTAGTGGAGATTTCACTGCTGATTACTCAGTGTTGCAGCGGGCTGCTCCTGCTGCCCTCCTCGTCTTGCTGCTTTGTGGTTCTTTATACTCTTGCACTGCTGAGAAAAACCACACAGAGGCCAAATACAGCCTGTGGAAAATACTTTTTTTTTACTTCAGAATAATGGAAAAAGTAAGCTATTTACAGTCATATGCAAGTTCTGTTATTACTGACGTTGCAAATCCTTTACCCTTTCTCCATACCAAGCTTAACCAACTCCAAAGCTTTTTTCTGGTTTCATTTCTTTGTCACCTCTACTAAATTGGGTTTATCCTCTCCCATCACACCTACTGAAAACCCTCTCCCATCTTGCCTGAAGCTGGTCCAAACCACAGCTGCTTAAATTGTAAGTGCAGGGAAACTGAGTTGAAGAGTCCTAATGGGTGTTTTGTTTTTTAAATTCCACTTAGTGCTGAATATTTAGTACTGGAAAGTAAAATGAACAGCTGTTTCTCTGCTGGAGGTCTTTGAATAAAGAGACTTGTAAATTGAAGTTATGGTAATGTTCCAAAACGTGCCGGGACACTGAATGTGAGCAAAGAGGTACTGATGTATTTTATACTCTGATTGGCCTTCAGATCTGTGCTGAGCAGTTTTTAAAGGAATAGTAGAAGTGTAGTAGCAGCAGTCAGCACAGGGAAATGTGTTCACAATCAACTGCACACATCCAGTGGTGGGACAGGACAGGCGGCAGTGCTGTGTAAGAAGATGTAGGAGTTGCTTCAGACCAACATCATACCTGAGAAAAAGGAAATCCTAATACTGGGCAGCATAAATAGAAGCATTATTTGTGAGTCTGGTGAAGTGGTTCTTTCCTGAGCACAGTATCAGGATGGCACTGACCCCGAGTACTGTATCTTGTTCTGGGAACCAAAGTTCAAGGATGAGTGGGCCAACGAGACAAGAGTCCAGAGAAGAGCAACTGAGTATTTCTGCATAGAAAACACACCCTACAAGGAGGGCTGACGTTTGAATGTGAGAAGAGAAAGTTTAAGAAACATCACAGCAAACTCTAAAGAGGAAGGGAGTCAAGTTGCTCAGTACCCAATGGAGGAAGGACAAAGCGTAGCGCAGAAATAACTCTCTCAGGGTAAGGTTAACTTCACACTGCAAGAGATCGCCTAGGGAGACTGTGAATTTCCCATTGCCAGAAGGTTTTTCAGCCACATTTGACAATCATGTTATGGGCACGTTCCATGTTAGGAGACACACATAATGGCCTTGTTCGTCTTTCCACAGGACAGAAAGAGGTCCGTTCAAGACTTACTTTCTATGCACCATCAACACCATATTCCAAGCAAGTAGGATGCTCTTCTACTAGAACACAAAATTAAAGAATATTGTTGTTGAGGGATATTAGTTGTTTAATGTAAATAAGTAGGTTTTAATTAGAACAAATTACTTAGGAATGCTAATAGAGTGTGATTTGTGCTGGTTGCCTAGCTTTATTTAGCAAGAGTGGCTAGATTTGCTGAAGCCTTAGGCTGCAATAGAGGTCTTTTTCTCAGTAATTTTCACAGTAGTTTTCCTAACAGCTAGTACAGTGCTGTGCTTAGTCTTGTAGTATGGGAAAGTATTTTGATAGCGCACTAATGTCTCCGTAGTATTTTTCCCAGTCTAGGACTCTTCAGTTCTCCATGTTCCATCAGCAAGGGTGGGTGCACAAGGAGTGTAAACTGGAAGATCAGGAGGCTCCAACCTTCAGGGAAAACTGTGGAAACTGCAAGTCAACAAGGTAAGATCTGCCTGCCTGGACACAGAAGAAGAATCCAATTAGATGTTAGGAGACCCCAGACCAAAAATCCCCACTGGACTAAAGGATGCGTGTGAGGGGCGCATGTATGGGCCCCAAGAGGACGATTGCCCCAGGATTTCTTTGTTCTGGGTCCCTCTCTTTGGAGGTGCCCAGCCTGGGCTGATCCTGCTGCTGGACCTCTCAATTAATTATTTTATAAAATCCAACACCTGAGACTCTTCTGTGGGAAACCTAGGGTCAAGCCCGAAGGAGGAAGTGCACCCAAAAATAAGTGTGTGTGTGTGTGTGCGCGTGCAACACCATGAATGGTGTGCGATTGCACACAGCTACTTCTTTAACAATTATAAACCTTCTATATCTACAATCTACTTTTGGGTTTGCTTTTGTTCCTCTCAACATCTTTGTGACAGCCCCAAAACGCAAATTCAATCTCGTGCTCAGATCTGAAGTGACATCATCTGAGGTTTCCTTTCATTTTTGTGTTTTGTTCACAACTGGATGAAATGACGTACAATGACACTGAAGCTGAAGATCTCAACAAGAAGGAAGAGATTTCCTATGCCAAATTTCATGTTATTTTTAAACTAGTACCACTACTCTGGAATGTTATGTACATTCTTCTGATGAAAACTTCTGTCAGAATTGTATCATCAACGCATACTCCTATAGAAGAATGTCTTCAGCCTCTTCTGCTTTTTTATGTAGCTGCTTCTGCCTCCAAAAGAGGAACATTGTGGGCTTGCAAGAGCTGTTTGATATTACCAGCTCCAATCCACTTATTCACCTTTTAAAGAAAATGATGTTTTGAATTAAGAAGCATCTGTAGGGTTTTACTCTCCTCTTGATGCACACATCCATTGCCCACAAATACAGAGAGAATTTGTGTGTACACAAACTGGAGGGAAAATCCATTTTTTTAATATCTAGCTTCTATATGCAGGTATTTTTAAGCTGTAACAACAGGAAGCAGTTGAAAATGACAGTGGGCCATTTCTAAGCATTGGTACTGTCTTCATATTTATTTCTTGGTTATGGCATTTTCTGTCTCTCACAAATTCAGACCAGTAAGCTAGTACATAGATGTGAGGTAAACAGGTTCTCCAGATATCCCTGGTCCAGAAAAGAAAGTAGCAGCATCAGGAAAAAGCAATTTACTGAAAAATTGTAAATTTTACCTTGGCAATGATAAATTTAATTCTCAGTCATACAGGACATTTTCCAGTCTATTTCATTAAGTGTAAATGGTAATGCTAGATTGCATTTACTCCAGGGTGCCAGCACCTCTCATGGAGGAAAAACAAGGAAATACATTTGTGCTTAACTACTACATGTATGCACGGGGCAGACTGTGCACACGCTGAGGCTACCTCCCTGGACATGGCAAAAGGTGTATGTACTGTATGTCACATCGCTACTCAGAACGGATAAATTAATCTAATTTTCTGGCACTGCACTTAAAAATGGGAATACGTTTCTTCCTAAGGAAGCAAGAAATTATTTTCTTATAATTTCATTATAAGAAAATAAAACAGAAAGATATGTCACTGGGAAACAGTATCTCCTTCAGTTATGAGTGGAGATGATCAAATTGCTTTATTATTGAAAGAACCCAGGGGTGGTTTTTTTTTAAGAAAAATCCATCAGCCAAAAGAGCCGTGATCATTTTCTAACAAAATGCTACAGAGTGACAAATGTCATAAACAGCTGCTCCCCTTCTCTATTAGTTTAATTCAAGTTTTAAATTTAAATCTGTAACTTAAATAAATCAGAATCTCTGGAGGGAGAAAAGTATTTTAAAAAACAAACTGAAACAGTTCAAGCTAACTTTAAAGCTGTCCCTATGGATCTGGTCCTCAATTGAGTAATGCCTTGGAGCAGAATGACCTCCAGAGGTCCCTTCTCACCTCAATTTCTCTATGGCTCATTGGATGTAAAGACTGTAGAGCAGCATACCTGAGGCTGAATGCAGTCAGAGGATCCCAGGGTAATTCAGGCTGAAAGGGTCCTCGGGAGGTCCCCAGTGCAAACCCCAGCTCAGAGCAGGGGCAGCTTGGCCTCCACCAGGTCGCTGAGGGCTCTGGCCAGTCAGGTCTTGGGAAACTCCAAGGATGGAGATGGCACAACCCCTCTGGGCCCTGCGCCACTGCTGGGCCCTCCTTGTGCGGAAAAAGTTTTTCATAGACTCATAGAATGTCCTGAGTTGGAAGGGACCCATAAGGATCATTGAGTCCAACTCCTGGCTCNCAAGCCTGGCTCCATCTTCCTGATGCTTCCCTGTAGGAGCAAGGTGGCGGCTATCAAGTCTCCCTCAGCCTTTTCCTCTCCAGCCTGAACCAGCTGCAGGCCCTCAGCCTCTCCTCACAGGGACAGCACTACTATCCCCTGACCATCTTGGTGGCCCTCAGCTGAGCTCGCTCCTGGTTTTTATGTCTTCCTTGTATTAGAGGTGCTGGGACAGGAGACAGAATTGAGGTGTGGTCTAAGGAGTGCTGAGCAGAGGGGGATAATCGCTTCCCTCCATCTGCTGGCTGTGGTCCTGCAGCCCAGGACGCTGTTGGCCTTTGGTGCCACAGCACGCTGGTGGCTCAAGTTCAGCTCATGTACCAAGACTCCCAGGTCCTTTCCAGCAGAGCTGCCCCAGCCCGCACTGTTGTCAGGGACCTTTCCCAGGGGCAGGACTGGATGACTTCCTGGATGGACCTTCAACTTCACTCAGTGCACTGTCTGGGACTGTTGGTGGATGCTGGTGAGCACCTTGCTCTGGCTGTGGTGTTCAGACCTACGGGACTATGCCCTGGTCAGTGAGGGCACTGCCTGTACTGCAGTCATCCTCAGCTTCTAGCTTGTCCCCCCTTGGTGAGCAGCTGGGCATTGCTGTCCCTGACCACAGGCTCTGAACACCAAGCGAGGACTTTCTTCAAGCTCATATATTTCCTCTATTTTTAAATGCAGTGGTACGCTTCCTGGGCTTCACTCTGTCTCAATCCACTTTAAAAGCGATAGTATTTCTTTTCAAATGCTCTCCCTTCATGGGACTGAATGTAGCACTGCACAATGCAATGTTTTACAGAGCACTCCAATTAATTGCAGGTAGCTGATATCAAAATTCAACACGGAGAGGAAAAAAAAACAAACAGATCTAGTGATTTGGGTTATCTCAGTTCAGGAAGTCACAACTGTACCTGCTGCACTTCTTCAGAAACTGTCACCTGTACAGGTGAGGCTGCAGAGTGCACTCGCTGCTGACACCATGCCAGAAACAAGCGATGGGATTCATCTGCCTTAACTTTGGCTTCTTTCACGTAGATGCCCAATCTGAACAAGGCGTGATTAATGCAGACGGACAGAACTCAGAGGGCAAGTCGTGTCACCCTAAGACAGGTGCTAAGGCAGGGCGTACCAACTGCTGTCTGAACACGCCCACTCACTTGGCTGAGAAGGGACCCCAGGGTGCTGAGATCACACTTATCTATCTCATCCTTAAGATTGCTCAAGTCAGATGATATGAACCTGCCCAGGAGCCCAGCTTCACGCAGAAGATACGGGCATTTAAATGTCTCTTTATTCACCCAAGTCCAACACGAGGACACTGTTAACACTCATAAACGCCCTATCTAACCCTGCAGCTGCTTGAATTTGCATCTTATAAAATGGAATAATTTCTTTCCTGGTCTCCAGGTGAAAAATGCTTTGTGTCCACAGCGTCCCAAGTGTAAGATCGCACCCAGCAAATCAGCTGGGGTGCTCTGGAGCATCACAGCTGCTGCTTTAGCCCTGGCAGCTCCGTAACACATGCCTCTCTTGCATACACCCTTGATACTCTCCGCTCATTTTCTTGAGACTACGTAAGGAATTACCCTCTCTGCACACTTTCCACTGCTGTTTTTCTTTAGCTGCATAAATATCCTGTGTTCTAGTGCTTTGGATCCTCCTTTTTTTCTTTTTTTTTCCTCTCTCATCCCTCCCTGGAATGGCTTGGAGAGGCTGTGACCAAGAACGGAGCAATACTGGGCAGAAGGATGCTGGCATCTTGGAGGCATGACCACAAGGGAATGGAAAGAGTTTTGTGCAAACCACATCCATTAATCTCCCCTCCCAGGCAGTGACTTTGGTTTGGGCCACGGCCCAGGCTTGGTTTCCCCTTTGTCAAGGAAAGGTTTTAAGCCAAGACACTAAGTACACATTAGTGTGACTATATTGTCCTATTTACACTGAGCAACCCACAGAACTTCAGAAGGGATGAGAACAGTCTGTTCTGTTCTGCCAGGAGCTGGTGCCCACCCAGGAGGGCTGAGGGAGCCAGCTGATGTCAGTGCAAGGCCATTCCCAACTATGTGCCAACGACACCAAGCTGTGTGGTGGGTCGACACGCTGGAGGGCAGGGATGCCATCCAGAGGGACCTGGACAGGCTGGAGAGGTGGGACCACGTGAACCACACCAAGTTCAACCAGGCCAAGGGCAAGGTCCTGCCCGCGGGTCGGGGCAATCCCAAGCACAACTCCAGGCTGGGCAGGGAATGGATGGAGAGCAGCCCTGAGGAGAAGGACTTGGGGTGTTGGGGGACGAGAAGCTCACCATCAGCCGGCAATGTGCGCTGGCAGCCCAGAAAGCCACCCGTGTCCTNAGGGTGTCCCTGCCCATGGCAGGGGGGGTGGAACTAGGTGGACTTTGAGGTCCCTTCCAACCCAAAGCAGTCGGGGATTCAATGGTTCTATGTCTGAAAGATCGTGGTGACTGGGGGATGTTCCTGAGGACTGGGCAAAAGCAAATGTCACTTCTATCATCAGGAAGAGCAAGGTAGATCCAGCCTCACATCTGGCTGGAATATAATCCCTGGGGAAGTGATGTAGCAATGAAGTCTGGAAATAATTTTGAAACATAAGAAGGGCAAGAAGGTGATTAGGAGTAGTCAGTGAAGACAAAATCATGTCTGACCAACATTATAGCCTTCTGCAGTGAAATAACCAACCTGCTAGCCATCTATGATGAGGGAAGAGCAGTGGATGTTTACCTGGACTTCAGCACAGCTTTTCAAACGTTCTCCCAGAACACAGAGAAACTGGTGAAGATCAGGGGACAGTGACGTGGACTAGGCACTGGCTGAACTGCCAGGCTGAGTGGGTGATGATCAGTGGCACAAAGTCCAGCTGGAGGTTACTCACTGGTGGTGTTACCTGGGGCTTGGCACTGGGTCCAGACATTTGGCATCTTCACTCATGATCTAGATGATGGGACAGCGTACACCTCAGCAAGTGTGCAGAGGACACAGAACTGGGTGGAGTGGATGATCCTCCAGATGATTGTGCTGCCACTGAGAGGGGCCTCGAGAGGCTGGAAAAATGGGCATAGAAGGACCTCAACAAGTTCAAAGGGAAATGCCGAGTCTGGCCCTTGAGAGGAACAACCCCATGTACCAGTGCGGGCTGGTGGACAACGGGCTGGAAGACAACCTGACAGAAAAGGACCTGGTGGCCAGCAGCGTGCCCTTGGGACAAAGGAGGTCAACAGCATCCTGGGGGGCGTTAAGCAAGTGTCACCAGCAGACTGAGGGAGGAGATCCTCCCCCCCTCTTGCACTGGTGAGACCATGAGGGAGGCGATCCTTCCCCCCTCTCTGCATGGTGAGATCACAGCTGGCGTAATGAGTTCAGCTCTGGGCTCCCCAGTACAAGACCTGGACTTACTGATGTCAGTGCAGTGAAAAGCTGCAGAGACAATGCCTTGTCAAAGGAGAGGTTACGATCGCTGTGCTGCACACCCTGCAAAAAGCCTCAGGGAAGCCACTCCACATCTAGAGAATTCAGCAGCTGTGCTTGAACCAGCGTATGAAACCTGCCCGAGGGTTATTCACAGGCATGAGGCTGTGTGGCACACTACTCAAACCTGTCAGATGGCACAAAATGGCGATCCTATCCAAGCTGCCTACCAGGAACGGCCCCTGTCCCATGCAAGATGCCCAGGATTGCCTGGAGGACGTTTGGGAGAATAGTAATTGGGCTGGAGCTTATGTGCACACACTAAAAGACATCGGTTAATTAAGTGTTTCATCAGTTAAACAATACCATCAAATTCCAGTGCCAATGCCTACATCCTGCTGCTCCTTAATTTACTAGCATAGATGCAGCCGATAGAAACAACCCACCACACCACCTCTGCCTAATCTGGTTCACTGCTGCTAGTGGGCCTGACTCCAGGATTCAGGAAAAAACCCACCTACTACCATTTGCACATATATAGCTCAGAATAAACATTAACGCAGCACTAGCTAGAACATCGAAGCAGCGCTTTTTTCTCTCATTTTCTTATTCCCTTACGACAAAGTATCTCCCTCCCACGCATGCAAAACGTTAGTAGTCCCTCCTCTCCGCGTACGGTGTAAGAGTCCTGTTCCTTTCCCAGAGGCACAGAAAACATTTTGCAGAAGGAACCACGGCATTTCCACACAGGGAGACTGCCCGCACAGCCTAGAACCTGGTTCTCCCTGGTAACAAGCGATAGGACCAGGGGGAATGGTCTAAAGTTGCGCCAGGGCAGGTTTAGGTTAGACATTAGGAAAAATTTCTTCACAGAAAGGGTTGTCAGGCTCTGGAATGGGCTGCCCAGGGAGGGGGTTGAGTCCCCGTCCCTGGAGGTATTTAAAAGAAGGATAGATGAGGTGCTTAAGGACATGGTTTAGTGGTGGGATGGGAAGGTTAGGTTAGCGGTTGGACTTGATGATCTTAAAGGTCTTTTCCAACCGAGATGATTCTATGATTCTAGAACAGAACATCTAGATTCTATGATTCTAGAACATCTTCCTCAGAAAACACTCAGTACAAGTCATGGCTGTGACTGTTTGTACTACGGTCGGTTGCCAGCAAGCCGAGCTGTAATTCAGCCCATTGCTACGCAATAGCGCTATCCAGCCAGACACAGATGGCCAAAGAACGGAGCAGGGGAGACTGACATTTGGAAAGCTCGCA
>VXBL01001837.1:0-33897 GCA_013400195.1 Aramus guarauna
CTGAATTCTTGGTGAAGTTGACCTTCAGTAACCCCACATGCTAATTGATGACCTCGAGTAACCCCAAGAGATGAATTCTTGGGTGAAAATTTGACCTCGAGTAACCCCGCAGGTTAATTGATGACCTCGAGTAACCCCAGGAGCTGAATTCTTGGGTGAAGATTTGACATTGAGTAACCTCGCATGCTAATTGATGACCTCGAGTAACCCCACATGCTAATTGATGACCTCGAGTAACCCCGCATGCTAAATGATGACCTCGAGTAACCCCGCATGCTCCTCCCTTGAGTACCGCTTTCTGGCAGACCTTGTGAGAGGGGCCCGTGAAGAGGAAGAAGGGTGAGTCCATGGACCTTCTCCTCTACTTTCCCTGACAGAAAGCACAGCTTAACAAAAGGGTCATGGCCGACATGGGAAACAGGCATCAGCCCTTCTTTATTTCAGGAGAGGAGGAGAAGAATCGGCTTGTTTTCCTAAGAAAACTGTTATGAGGTAGATAGCAAGCATCTTCCATCAGCGTGACCTCTTTATGATGTCATACAGAGTCCATAAAGCTTTTGCAGGTTCTGTCCCAGAAGGACTCTGATTTCACCCAGTCCGTCACCTCTCGCCATGGCACCTTCCTTCTCTGGGCCTCTTGTAACTCATTGCTTGAGCCCACTCAGCGCTGCGTCCTTCGCTTTCTGGTTTTGGCTACTAAAACCAGTTAATGACGCCTTACTTACTTACCAGTTGCCTTTTAGGAGGAAGCTACAAAGAGGATACATTCCCTGATAGCCACGCACGTTGCTGGAGGAGCAGCAACATCTACTCGGAGACTCTCTGGTTTTCGCAAACACTGGGGTCCCCTGTGGCAGACTCCTGCAAATTCTTTAAAGTTGGCTCTATCTTTGCTTCAAGTCTTTTGAGATAAATTGCACCAGCTCTCATTAAAAAAAAAAAACAACCCACAACATTCCCCGGAAAACCCCCAACCCCAAAAGAGTGTGAGGATTGGATGGGAAAAAAGACCAGAATGCAAATTATTCCAAGAGGGGAGGAGGGACATCGGCTACGGGGAAGAAAATCCGACAAGGCAAGGTCCAACTGTCCAGTTCCAAATGCTCAGGCTTCGAACAGCACTGACTAAAGCCATGAGAACTCTCTGGCCAGCCTTTCCCGCCTTGCTTTTTTGTCAGCCACATCCTGCTGGAGTTACTCAGAGCACAGAGACAACAAAACACCGAAGCCCACGATGACCCAGCTTCTATTCAGGTACCAAAATACGGATGAAGATGCTTCCATTTTGCGGTAACCTGTTGAAGAACCAGAACAAGACCGTAAGCATCCAGCAAACCCCCAGGGAGTGCCAGGGCTGCCCCGCAGGGCAGGGGAGCCGAGGCGGCACAGGGCAGGATGAGGCAAGGCACCATCCTGCACCATCCTGCACCATCCACAAGCATAAAGGAGGCACAACCTTGCTGAAGACAATAAATAGCGTTGCAGCACTTTTCAGATGACTCTTAAAGGATGAGTAGACCCATCAGTTGTAGCATGCTTGGCCGTGACCTGCAACAAAATGTATCATCACAGGCCAGATCCTGCTCGCGTCAGATCAATGGCAAAACATGCACTGACACTGCTGAACCAGTACACAATCGTTTTATAAACCACCCTCAGCTTCCAGTTTCAGTCCCCACTCCATGTTTACTAGGCCTGCTCATCTTGTCAGAGAAAATATATTCTGGTACAACTCCAACGATGGTCAGAGCAGAGCATCAGGTGGTCCATGAACTCTGTGAGTCTGCCAGACACTCTTCAGAACGCGGTACGTGGGAAAGCAAAACACCAGGTCCTCAGGTAAACTCTGGGCCAGTTAGGTGATACCAGTGGTGGTGGTTTGACTGAAAATGTTCTTTGGGCCTTTATTTAACAGCTTGGTTAGAGAGCAGACTGCTTTTCGTTACCAATTTAACCAGACACTATACCACTGTAGTTAATAACTTTCTGGTATTTTAACCCTCCAGCAACATTATTATTTATCCTTAAATTATAAATGTTCTGCTTTTCTCTGGCATCTTATTCATATATTTGAGGGGGTTTGGGGTTTTGGGTTTTTTTGTTGTGTGGTTTGTTTTTTGTTTTTTGTTGTTTGTTGTTTTTTTTTTTTTCCCCCCGCTAGAACTCAATAGTAAAACATCCAGGAGAACCATGCACTTGTGAAAGAAAAAAAGCAACGGAACTGAAACCGAACACCTACCTGGGCAGCAAGAGATCTGAAGTCACGTTTGGCTCCCAGCAACCTGCCTGTCAGCCTGGAATATCGGTGTAAAACCCATGGGGTTCTCCTGCCTTCCCACTCATGCCTCAAGCCAGATGAAGTCTGTGTGTGTGGTTTGTGCTGGGGGAACACCTGAAATACCGCAGTTGCAGAACTGCTGTTGGAGAACCCTTTCCAGCAGCGTAACTTACTTGTGGCTTGAATAAAAAGCATCCAAGGATAAACGTCACTTTGAATTGTCCCATTGACTCATTAACACCAGATGGCAAAACAGTCCTTTGCCTTCTGGAGTTTAGCAGTGCTTTGCTGCCCATGCCTGTACAGATGGACACCTACGTAAGCTGGGAATGAAATGGGAAGACAATAGATGACCCTAAACATAAGATGTTCCCTGCTGATTTGTGTTCATTCAACAGATAGAGCCAAGAAGATGATGTGACCTATACACTCTGGTTATAGAGTTCTCATCTCATTGCAGTTTAATGTTTTGGTAATGCTAGCTGCTCCTTCGGGACTCTGGGCTTAGTTTGTGTCGATATCTCGGCTTGCAGGAGCTGGGGCCTAAACTTAGTTCCTCAGATAAAACCCTACGGAAGTTGCAGGGCTGAAGGAAGAAGCCTGGAAAGAAGCGGTGGGGGAAGATATGTTGAAAAGCAAAGTCAGGGGTTTACTTGTAGGGAAGTCATAGCTACTTAGCCTTGTGAAAGGAAGAACGTTCACCAAAGCAGCAGAGTGTAAGTCTCTTATTTACAAGTATTGGTTGACTGAGGTGGGAATATTCAAAGCAGATTTTTCTCCTATTGAGCAAGCACCAGCTGCTGCATCAGAAAGGAGTGCCGGAGAGCTGATACAGCTGGTTCCCTGCCTTGCTACGGCCTCGGCATGGTCTCAGAGCACCCCAAAGCCTGCCCTAGGCTCCGCCGTCTGGTCAAAGATCCCAAAGGATGAGAACTGGTGATGACACCTCCAGTAACATAGACAACACCTAACTCCTTTCCTGTCTTGATATGGCTTCAGAATAATTTTCTTATGGATATGATACCTTTCAGATCTATCAAGACTATTTTAATATATGGAAAATTCAGTCACACCATCGCATCTCCAACTTGAAAAATAGCTAGTCCTTCTTCTCTGCCACTTCTGCATCAATAAAGCCACTACTGAACCTTTGGTGGTTATTCAAGAGCAGCAAAACTAGTTTGGAGCCAGGGGTTATAAAATGACAAGGGGCTAAACAGAATGAATGTGCCTAAGTGAGGTCTAAATGTGATATCAGCAGCTAAAAATACAAACATCAAAGAGAGAAGATTAAGAACAACTACATTATATCAAAAAACAGTGAAGCATTGGCTTCATAGCAGAAAACCTTTCTCACAAAAAAAAAAAAAGAATGAGTGTACAGAACTGATTCCTAGAGGAAATGTTGGCAGCCAATGGACGAAGCAATCAAACTTATGGAAACACTAGAAATTCAGTGCAAGACAGAAAAAATATTCACTTAAAGTCATCTAAGAAGGGCATGCCATTCCTAACTTTCTGTTAGTGCTGGGTGCCATGGGACTACAAGTTCTGAGCAAGCTATAATTAGAAAGCAACACAGGCCTCAGAAGTTATTCCTATTTCAGCTCTTTCTAAGGGCACTTTTAATTGGCGTTATTCAAATACAAACGCCCCCAGATATGAGTAGTGACACAGTCTTCAACTGTCTCCTAAATTATTCCAAGTTTCTCAGAGAGAGATTATTTTAGCATGAGGTAGTTATCTCCTGTTGGCCATTTAAACGAATCAGAGCGCAACTTTGGTAGATTCTGAGCTAACCCTTCTCAGAACTGGTGTGCAGTCAAAAAGAGAGAGAGAAGTAGCTCAGGAAAAGAATCAGTGAATAAGGAAGAGAAAGACTGTTGGAAGGGTCAGCTTCAATGTGTTCAGAAGACTCTGAGCACTGAGACATATGTACGTATGTGTGTGCGTGTATACATATCTCCATAAACAACTCAGAAGAAGATGAAGAAGATAAAGAAGATAAAGAAGATGAAGAAGATGAAGAACCATGTTCAGGGTTGGCAGTCTGGCTGAAGAAATGGCTTTCAGCCCTGAGCAGAGAGCTGCTGTTTGCATCCCTCTCACATTTGAACCAGCACGTGCTTGTGACTGAACACAATTCATCCAGGATGTCTGACTCCATCACCAGTTTCTACACTTAATCAAAATATACCATTCTTTCATTAGACACTTGCATCAAAAGGATAATAACACAAATTCCTTATTTTCCAAAGGATTCACTGTTAGACAATTCTTACTATGAGTAATTCTTACTCAGGATGCAGTGACTTTGAGCAATGACTTTTTCTTATCGTATATTTGTGAAGCCAAATTGTTTCCTGATGTAAATTAACAGTGGTGGCTTGCAAGAAGCACAAAACCTATGCACGTACATTACTATGAAACACAATAGCAGAGTATTTATTTTATTAAGCTACAAAAGACTCTGCCAGATGCATCAAGTAACTAACAGCAAGGTAAGGTGGGGGTAAAAAAGAGAGTAGTATTACGGACTCCTGGCATGTACCATTTCACAGAGCTGCTGCGAAGGAAACAAGTATCTATGAGGCAGGTAAGGCTGTGTTCTAATTCATACCCCACTGGAGTTTAATTAACAGATTGGTTGGTGTTTTCCAGTTACCTGAAAATAGATGTACTGGATGCTAGCAGTGCACATGGTACAAGCTCCAAACAGCATGCACCACCAAAGGACATACACCTATTTGTGTTTTCAGTAGAAACCCAAACCTCTAACAACTTGAAATAAAGGTCCCCTTTGTGGCTTTACTGGTGGCAGACAAAGTTCTTGCACTTTCAAAGCAGGCTATGAAATTTCTGACAGAGAGGAATGGGTGTTGTCAGACCTGCTGGAGCCATCAAGGCAAACTGAAGGCCGTACTTCTGCTTCGGGCATTCGTCAACACAACAGGGTCACAAGGACGGAACTGCAGTTCTTTTGCCTTAATTTGTTTTTCCTTTCATCCTGGGACAAGGCCCCCTTTTGAGCACCATTTGTTCTAAAAAGGATCTCGCAAGCAAACCGAAAACAGGCCAGTCACCTGCGGCAACTTCATGCTATCTTAGTGTAGTATTTATAGTGTAGCATTTGTAGTATAGGTAATATATCCTTCTGAAGGTTGAAAAAGCAAGTATAATTTATATGAAAAAAAGGTACAGCCCTTGCATTAGGGTTTGGTGGCATTTTTAGGAAATCTCTGAATTTCTAAATAAAAAAAAGGTAATATTTAAAATACTTACTTCATATAAACTTCCAACTCTACGGGCCCCCCAGGCGTTTAGAAATCGTGTCTCCGTACAGGCAGGTGGGAGTCACATCTACCCGTAGGACCCTCATCCTCCATGACTGACATGCCTCTGCCTGCCTCTTCCCAGGAAGGCTTCAGACCTCAAGGAAACACAGGCTGGGTCTCCCTCCCACTCTCCTCTCCCCAAAGACACCGCTTTGCTCTATCGTGAAAACGATCATAAATGGCTCCTACAGTAAGAATTTAATTACGATGCATCACACAGACCAAGGAACACGGATCGGCATCATTCATCCCACTCCAGCACAACACCTCACAATGAAAAAGCCAAGGGGAATCTGAAAAGTGACAGAATTAAAAGAATTCTTGAAATTTCAAGGAAATTAAGCCTGAATTTTAGGTTTAATTAACTAGTGAGGTAACTATTACACACAAATATCGTTTTCAGCTCCAGACCTAAGTATCTCCAAAATATTTGAGGCCGTTATTTCGGTTAAGGTATGCTTCTAATAATAACTTATGCATTGTAAACATAAAGGATTACAAAATAATATGAGATATAAGCACCTATAAAATAGGTGTTTATTCTCAGTATTCTCCTCACTGTAATGAGGTACAATATTCTTATATCAAGGTCAGCTCTTTGATTCAGTGGTGTCAAGTGCCTTAGAAATGCTGCTAACTAGGCACATTTATCAATAAACCCCAGCTATTGCTATTGAGCCCTTTTTACAGTAGATAGCTCTGTCAGCATGCAAAGTGAGGTCAAAGTTAACGGGGTGGCAATGATGCCTGTATTCATGTCTTCCGCTCGTTTAAAAGATCATCGCATTTCCAGTTCATTGCATTTAAAATACAAATGAATTTCACAAATTAGATTGAAATCCATGAGCAATTAAAAAAAAAAAAAAAAAAAAAGTGAGTCAAACACCGTTATCGCCGTATTAGAAAACTGGACTGGAGTATCATTGCTTTGGTAACATGGCAAAAAATGGTTCTGTAATTGACACAGGATAGATTGCTGGAAAGGAAAATAATGAAGTTGCCCAGGGTGAATTTGAAGCAGTGAAGTCTTTTAACTAAAGACAAAATAATTGGAAAGTTTTAGCTAAGAAATAATGGGAAAATGAACAGAAGACTACCATAGAAATAGCTTGTGTAGGCTTAGATAAAAAATAGAGCAATTGAGACTTGAAGACAGCATTGGCAGTGATTAGAAAAGTAGAGACAGAAAATTAGAGAAAATGTCAAAATGTTATGCATAGATGCCGCCCTCTTTTAAGTCATCATTTTCTACAGAGTAGTTCAGAAAGTAAGGTACTAGTTGGGAAAGAGGGTGAAGAAATGAGACTGCACCATTGCAGAGGCAATCTTCCTTTAATGAAGAGCAAATCTTCTCTGGATTAATGGTTTCCCGTGGCGCTGGGACACACGATGCGTTACCTGCACTGTTCTGTTTCGTCGTCTGTCCAAACTTGGGCAGCAATACAGGCCCGTACTGCGGTGTGCCCAAGCCATGTGCATCTCCCATGCTTAACAAGTCCCCAAGCACTGGACTTAGCACCAACGCGGAGCAATGCTGCTTGGCAACAAACGTGCAAGGGAACCACATCTTTTGCAGCCAAGATCTGATGATTGCATGGCTGCAGCTCCATGGAGCAGCTGATCTCAGTATAGGTTACGGTAACCTCAATCCTCACTTGAAACTATTGTCTCAAATGCCTAACATTCAGAAGAAATGGGTGCGTCACTAATCTTTTTATTTTCCTCGACATATTTCTGAGAACATAGGAGTATACCTCTGGGACAGTATGTGTACCGTCTCTAAGCTTGTTACTGGGATCTGGAGGTTTCATTCATTCTGTCACCACCAATATTTTGCTTATCACGTCTCAATTTTTCAGCCAGCTAGATCCTTGAAACAGACTGGGTAAGAGAAACTGAATCATGTAAGTAAAATATTGCTCAGTACTCTGCAACCATTCTGCAAACAGTTCACACCGATTTCAATACCAAACTTGTGTGAGCGTTATAACCAAGGGGGCTTGGCTGTAGTCCCACCTGACAGTAAAGTGGTCTGGGCACAGCCCTCCTGCCTGTTGTCTGAGCAGAACGCAGAGGTGACTTCTTTCTCTCTATGAGAATTTCTTATTCAGGAGTAAACCAGCATCTGCTGCGAGAGAAAAGAGCTTCAGAGATTCCCAGTTCTTTGTTTCCTAATGTGCTCTTCAGCTTGGTGGGAAGATGCTCCAGCTGCCCCTGTTTCTGGGTACCCTTCACCACTATGAATGAAGTGGCCTGGAGCTGTACCTCCCTCCTGTACCTACCAGTTTATGCTCCCCCAGGAAAGGTATACTAACTGCATTTCCATTTGTGCAGTCCTGCTAGGAGTGGCGTGTATGTGCATGCAGGGGAAGATATCAGAGGCTCTGACTTCAGCAGAATAACGTAGGTCAACTTCCACAAACGGCTGTTTTGCTGGAGCTGTTACCGAGTATATCAGAGAAGGAAAAAACCTCCACCCTGCTGTCACCTCCCTTGTGCCCCTTCACAAAAGCAATCTATAAACTGGGAGAACATAAAGGGTAACATTTAGAAGAATGCAGTAGCGTTGGCACATTATGAGTGATGACAAACAGCACACCTACCCTCCTTGTGAGATACAGTTACAGCAGTAATATTTTTTTAATCAGCTAATCCCACTGGTTCCAATTTTCTGCAGATTGTCCAGTCTTTGCTTATATCTTTCCTTTGCTCTAAATTTTTTTTCTATCAATTGCTGCAGATGTGCTCACAGAGGGATGTTTCATCAATATATGCTGTTAGCTCACAACTAAAAAGTTGTCAGGAGCACTATACGCTTTTTAATAGATGATCCTTTCACAAAAAATACATTTAAAACCATCAGCAATACCCATGGCCAAATATATCTAACACATATATAGAATAGAAATATCCTTTCCTACAAAAGCCACGGAAGATCTCAGATAAAAGGTTCCAGACCTTTAGCTTGAGAATTTGCATATGTATCAGCATCTTACAGTATCTGTCCATTCAGTGTTAAAATTGATTGAAGATGGTTACTAATAATCACAGCATTTGCTTCTCCCTGTTCCCTCCACTGTTTTTAATATCCTTTAAATCTTTAATATAATTTTTTTTCCTTCACTGTTTCTACCCCAAGGTTAAAGCTTTTTATTTCCACCCAGTAGCTGAAAATGGAGTTTTGAAATAAGCAGTGGTGGTTGCAAGGATTGCAGCAAGGTTGGATGAACAATTAAGATAATGGTGGGACTATCCAGCTGAATAATCATATAGATAATGATTGCTGTCTTGGAACATTGTACGAGGTACGGAATAAAAGGAAAATCAAAAGGAATTCCCTTTGAATAGATGTTTGGCATGGCTGAGTGCGGCGGCAGCATATCTGAATGATAAAGGATGTTCACTAAGACAAAAGCAGTATTCTTTGCTTGAGAAGAGGAGGATTTAATTTGTTGCTTTTCCCTCCCCCCCCCTCCAGAATTATATTTCAAATGCAAAGTGCTGCTTTCTTGGATGCTCAGTTGTTGTTTGAAAAAATATGCTCCAAAAGAAAAAAGTAAAACAAGCGTGCTTTTACCTGTATTGTGCCAGAGCACAGAGGTAGAAACAAGCTGCAGAGGAGATGTACTTGGGAGGTCTGTACAGGAGGAACCAATCTTTGTGCTGATTCTCTCCAAGGTAACAAATAACAGCTTGAGGCAGGAGGAATATGGGCTAAAAGCTGTGTTTGATTAGTGGGCTATCTGGGCATATAGACTCCCTGGGGCAGGTACAATTCTATTGCATCCCTTGACTCGGATTTGTTAATCCAGTAGATTTACATTCTCGGAGAGGTGGGACTCCAGACACGTTAACTACAGCGTTTTCTCAGGGATCCAGATTATAACCTTTGTGTTTTGCTTACAGCTGCTGAGAGTTACCGAGATGCCCCAGTCACGAATGCACTGGGATCCTTAAGTGTTTATTACTGTGGCACCATCTTCTGCAACCCAACAATTAGCTCAATTAAATTTGTACATTTGCGTTACTTGGAATAAGTTTTGATCTATGTTGTTTATTAAACTGGTCTTAATTTGTTGTTTGGTTTTGGTTGTTTTGGGGGGGTTTTGATGACTTTACTAATCAAATTCCAGGAGTATGCTTGTTAATACAGTAAGTTCAAATTTTTTTATGGTTTAAAGATCTGCTATTTTGGACTGGAGGGGGAAAAAATGCATTGTTTTGTTTCAGTCTCCCAGAGAACTAAACCTTCCCTTTTCACTATCCTTAATGAGGCAGCAGTCCATCCCCAAAGCCCAAATGACATTTTTCTGAAATAGTTCAGGCAGAATATATTGAACATGCATCCTTTGCAATATAGTTGCTAACAAAAGTAAATACTTCAAATGACCTTTGCAAGGCCCCGTGTTTACCAGGGGTATTAATTAAACATCCATGGAAAAGTCCACAAGGATTACATGAGAACCAAGGATAACATCCCTCTGACATACCGGCCTATTTTGGGTGTCATTTAACTGACAGTACAAGCTATTTGTGACCTGTCACCCTTTTCATTAGTCAATCTAAAAGCTCGATATTCTTGGCTTAAAACTCTAGACAGAATCATAGACCTCTAGTTTAGCAGTAGCAATTTTCCATTTCACTCAGCATGATGTAAACCATCAGGCGCTCTGAAGGTGTTTCGGTATCTGCTTTGGCTGGCTGATAGTGTGTTCCTTGTGGCCCTGGGTCTGATTGAAAGGACAATCACTTATGCCAAACGATCGACCGACCGACCGATCTATCTATCTATCTATCTATCAATTTTTTGTTTATTTTCCAATAGTTTTATAAGTACAATCTTTAGCACTTGTCTATAACCTTATGATTTTGGATGAGAGAGGTAAATCTTACACGCCTGGAAACTTGCAATCCTTTTGATTGCGAGAAGTGTATTCTTCTATTCTACAAAGCAATAACTTAACCTATGAGCTCAACATCCTACCTCCGCTGTTTCGGTAGCACCGAAGGAGGAGAACAGAAAATAGTGGCAGCTACCTTTGGGTCCTCATGCCGCAAGTTAGACTATACTAAAATGTCCTTTTCTGTCCTCTGGAAGTGGTTTGACCTGGCAACGGCAGAGAAAGCCAAACTGAGTGCAATTTGTCTCTAGATTCAGTAAAACGTATGCAACACAATACAAGCTCCTTCATGCCTTCTGCTGAGGAGCCTTCCTTACTGAAAAGGACCAGTGACCGTCACTGTAGCTATGAGAGTTTGTATCAGCTGAAGCTCCATCCCGCAAGTCTCACAAACAACGTGGCTTTCTTATGCTGCGTGTGGCCTGTCACGTTTCTCTAGAAAGTTTGCATTCGCGTGTTTGTCTACGAAGTTTGGGAAATGAAGGTTCGGGAAAGCGTACATCCGTCATTGCTACAGTCTTAAGAGACCTGCCTTTGGGAGCACCTTGCTCGTATCTCGTGGCAGACTTGTCCCGCTGGACTTTAGAGCAGCTTCTGGAAGAAGGAAGGATGATTCTGTACAAACTTCATTAAGATCTCTATTTAATTCTGCATTCCCAATAAAGTTTTAAACTCACAACAGAGAGGAGCAGATAGTAAGCTGAGCATTTCACTAATCCAACGTTTTACATTTTTATTTGAAAGGGAGTGTCAAAGCACACTAAAATTGGATACAAAGAAAACAGAGAGTGAAAACAAAAGCTTAGAGAGACAGATAAGCTACTCCAAGATAGGAAGAAATGCAAATCTCCTGCAAATACATTGGAAAGAAAAACATACTGGAGAATTTAAATGACTAACTGAACCTAATTTCTTTTGTTAACACTCTCAATAAGCAGAGAGGGTTTTTTGTTTTTCTCTCCCTTCATGTATTTATGGAATACTCTTTGTGGGAATTTAAAGATGCTTATATGTTCCGAGAAGTCTGAATCATTGGCCTCTTTACAATTATCCAGTTTATAAGAGAGAAGAAGATTGAATCAGACCTCTGCAGTAGGGAGTGACAAATGGAGTTTTCTCCTAAAATGATGCCTTGTTGAATTCTGTTGCAAGGAAATTATGATTAAACCACAGCAAAGAGGAGGTATATGTGTATAGGCACCTCTATTCCACATAAACACAACTATAACTCACTGTATTTTATTTTGGTCACAACTATAATATAAATGTTCTCCTGGATGACAGCCTGGATCCAATAAGGAGATAATTGGGGAGAGGTGCTAATGTCTTGTCAAAGTTATATAGATTCTTTTTGAAAAAGACATCTGGTTTAAGTGCTCAATGCCAACTGAATCCTTATAACCAAAGGCAATAATTGCTTGCTGCTGATGTGTATCCATGAATAATTGAAGGACTTGCCTTTCTCTATCCTTACTTTGGCTCCCGGGATTGAAGGGACCCAGGCTTTGCATTTATTAAATAGATCTAATCTTGTTTTTATTTAATTTCCATTTTTATTGCATTTCTGTTCTTATTCATGTTAACATTCTTCCCCTATTGTTACACACAGAGCTGTGTGTGTAACAGCACCAAACAAAAAAGGTGCCTGAAAGCATCTCTTGTTCCTAGTGCTTGCATTTCTTTAAAAACACAACTTGGTGGGTTTTCAGGGGAACTGTGTTTGAAATATCTATAGAAGAGCTCTTGAAATGACAAAAAAGCATTTACAACAAATCATACTAGTCAGTAGGGTTTCCTTTCCTTCTAAAAGAAGAAAGTCCTCATAACAAGCCCTTGTGTTACACTTCACAGTATTTATTTTTTTTTTCAGTCAAGAAACTGCAATTATGATGATAAGTTAAGCTTCCTTTTCTTTATGCAGACTTAGAATATGCTACAGGCTAGCAAGCTGATGTTTTCCCTGTGTTTATTAAATCCAATGGCCAAAAAAGTATGTTTATTCTTGAGAGATTTCATCAAAACCTCTGCATGTGATTTTTAAAACAGCATTTTACCTTATCGGTTGAGCAACAGAGTCATTTTCATATTCAAGATAAAAGAAGGAGTCTGAAGATAATTTTATTTACACACACCCCCCCCCCCCCACACATACACATATATATATGCAAAATATAGGAAAGCTATCTTTTGTATGTGTTTAGGCTCAGACAAGGGTTGTTAACAGGTAGTCTTCATGGCTTGTGGGGACCAACTATGAATGCCAACAGTGGAAGGGATTTCAGCCTTTTCAAAGCACACAGTACTTCTCTGGGGCTTGCTCCTGCTTCCTTTTAACTCAGAGTCAAAAGCATCAAGAGGAAGAATATTAGATTAATTATATTCTTTAAAAAATTGCAAAGTGCTATATACTTCAGCTGTTGACCACTGCTAAATGAAATTTAATAGGCTAAATGAGCGCAGCATGCAAAATTTATACATGTCCTTACAGTTCTTTAAGAACATACTATACATTATTTGAAGAACAGTAATGTTAGACCTTTGTGAGCCATTCAGAATGAAGGATTAATTATCTGGGACTACCAAATAGCTGAATATGCCAACATACTTGTTCACTCTTTTTGAGCAGTAATTTAGAAAAAGTTTTCCACCTTAATTGTGAAAGAGTGTATTTTTGCAAGTACTCAGCACTCCCCTAGAAATACAGGAAAGAAAAAGATCTAAAGTATAAATCGATTAAGACTGAAAAAAACAGGTTTCTATCTCCAACTCATCCCCTCTTTTCATCTTACAAATTATCAGTTCCACATATAAAAAACAGATGCGCAATTCCTAGTTAAAGAGGGATGAAATAAATGAGACTTTTCCTCTGTTCACATGCAATTTGCAGGTGAAAATAGAAGTTACTTCACTGGCTCTGGATATTGGAGTAAGGCTTCCAGTGGCTCCTTGGCTAAATACTCAGTAGAGTCGTTTCTGAAGGAGATGTTCAAAAAGACCTCTGCTCAAGATCAGGTATAATATCATGGTTGAGCCATTTACTTTTAGTATTGGACCACTTAGTTCAAATCTCTGCTCTTGACCAGGTAGGAAAGGGATATCAAAATATCAGATGAGTATTGTGGCACGTGGGTAGAGGGGTTAACACTGGCTTCTCTCTCATTTTTGAGGAGGGATGGAGCCACTTACACACTGAGCTCCACGGAAGAGAAGAATCCAAGACAGTAAAATGGCACAGGCACACAAACAGCTACTGCGGAATAACAGAAGAATTAAGCGTTCATATCCCTGAGTAGAGAGAGGCATAACAGCAGGAAAAATAAACTACCTCGCGTCCACCAAATCTATCACAGGAAAAGGTCATGCATATGGAAGTTTATCACAAAACCAGCTGCTTTAGTACACTGGCAGCAAGTTACCTCCCAGTAACTCCTTATATCTCAAAGCCTTCCTTACTTTCCTGGGTAGGAATTAATCCACAGCCTCTCCTCAAGATCTTTAGAGGCTATCTCAGATATCTCTGCTCAATGCAATTGAGTTTTTTCATTGTGCACACCGGTCCTGCAAGCGCAATTTTTTTCTTGCTTTGTAGAGGAGAGGGTAGGTCCCTTATAGAGAGGTACGCCGGTGAAGCAGGGACTTCATGAGCAGCCGTCAGTGCCTTACCTGCTTCTGAAGTAGTGCGTGGAGACTCTGACAGTTTAATCTGTCACACAAAAATCAAACAGCCTATTCTCTTTCTGCACACCATGCCTACTCAAAGACATTTGGCCACCTGCTTTTAAAATGCTGAGGGTAAAAACATTACATTAACAAAACTTAGAAAACAATATTTTTGATGGAGCTTGTTTTGATTTGGGCTACTGCCTTGCAGATCTGGAGCCTATTGATAAGGGCAGTCTGTCCTTGGGCTTAAAACTGGAGACATGACATTTTTGTTAATGCTGTTAATCTCATTAGATATCTGCCCAGAAGTTTTTCTACAGCAAAATGAGTCAGAGTAGAATGGTTATGGGTTTTTTGTTAACTTGCAAGACTTTTTCCCCGGCTTTGGAGCATTCACAGCTACCAAAATGAAGCAGCTTATAGTCTGCAAAACCCTGTAAGCCCAGCATAACTCACGACGTAAGGCAATTCCAACTGATTCAATAACGTGACGGCTACTTTCCAATTTGTTCGAATGGTGCACAGACCGCTTTCTATAGAAGAATAGCTTGACAATTTAGGTTATTTCAATGGACTGTTCACATTCAACTAAGTTGTCACCATCTGTTCCACCTTACAATTATAAATGCAAGCAAACATTGTTCACAGTTTCAGTTGGGGTACGTTCCTTTTCCTGCATAATGCAAGCCATACATCTGTTTTCTGGGGAGGAATGTAGACCCAAACTGGGAAAACTTTCCTCTCTTGATACTACAAATTCTTTGAAAAGACCATAGTAGCTTTTAGATTATAATGTAGTGTTTGTCATGAGCACTAGATAAATTACAAGTTCTATAAATGATGTTTGAGAGCACCAGTCCTCTTTCATATTCTCTCCTATCTTCCTGACTATCTCTGCTTGTGTGCCCAATATATCATAAAATCCACCAGTAAGGAAAACAACTGTCAGGCAAAATGCCTCAAAGGGGATACCATGATATATTCTCCTTGCATTTTCTATTATTATAAAATTAAAAAAAAAAAAAAAAAAAAAAAAAAGAAAGAAAATGAATAATATCTCACCATGCTGAGAATCAAAATAATGCTCATTCTCTTTCCAGGATTACGGTTGTTTAAAGAACTAACTTCAAAGCACCAGTAGATCTCAGCCCTTTTGTACCAAGGAAGCTGTTGTATAGCAGAATCAGCATCTGCGCAAATTAATACACTTTCTTCTCTAAGGGACCTCCTCTTTCAGGCCCTTTTAAAACCTCAAAATGAGCTGTCATAAGGAAGCCCAAGAAGATTTTCCTGTTTGTATTNTTTTCTTTTCATTGCCAATGTACCGTAGTAACCTCTAGCTCACTTTGCTTGCAAAAGGCAGCCTTGCAAAATGATAGGTATGGGTCACAAAGCAGTTACACTTACTGAACTGTCAATATTCAACTCTTAATTAGTTGCTAATGGTGCAATTTGCCCTGACAATACTTCAGTGAAAGAAACTCTCCTGTTTCAACATTCTTGACAGTCTTATTTTCTTGACATATTAAGACCAGAGCAATGAAGTCTGTTATTATTTCTGTCTCTATTTCTTCACCCAAAGATTTCCTTTGAGACAGTGAGGTGATGGGTAGTAGGAGACAAAGTCTCTCAACTGTAGGATTCTAGCTTGATTTCAAACAGGGATGCTAATAACCAGAAAGCTATTATTTTCCATTACTGGATTTTAGTGTATCTTGCAGTGCACAGACATTTCTAGTAGAACTAGTTTATCACAAAACCCCATCACTGCAAGTGCTGCCTATCCTAGGCTACAGAATTCACAGCCTTGCCAGCGTTACAGGTTACAGACAAGAAAAGATTGGGAGGGCCCTTTCCCTGTTAGACTTCAGCCTGTTTCGAGGGTGTAATAATTACAGCTGGCTAACAAGTGTAAGAGGCATCAACACAACAGTTTTTACATTTGATGACAAAAACTAGAGTAGCATTCTGTGGCGGAGTTTTCATTGGCTGTGACAAAATTTTCACTGGGAAAAAAGTATTACATTTTAATTTATGTAGCCTTTTCTATATACTCTCTTTAAAATCTTTGCTTGGATACTGGGGAGATGAGACACAACATTGTTTAGACCTGTTTAAAAATAGCAGTAGAGTTATGAGTTACTCACTTAGGATGGTAAACCACACCATCTCGCATTATGCCATGGGGCATCTCACACATCTGGTGAAATTAGAAACATCCCTGCATAGTCCTACCTACTGATTCCCAGAGCAAACAAGCTCTGAGAATAAACACCATAGTTCTCTCAGGTTTGTCAGAGAAGATGACCAAAGCATATAAGGACATTTCAGACTCCTGCAGCAGAATACAAAAAAGGTTTAGACTAATAAGGAACATTATCACAGGCTTCTGAAAGAGCTAACAGGATGGATTCATTAATTAGGCATTTTGGCAGTTATGTGAACTAGTACTATTAACTAGTACTATTAACCCTAAATTACACAGAGATAAGTGGAAAGGCCAAATTTCCACGGCTAAGTTCTTGAGAGTCTATGTTTCATAGCCAGGACTTGATGTACGGACCAACTGGGTACACACAAAGCCACTGCAGACATTTAGGTGCTGCAAGAGGTTGATATTTCTGTATACTGCTCTGCCCAAAGCTGGACAGCTATATAAAGAGTCTAGACCATTTCTTAAAAATTGAACAAGGTGCCTTGCCCTAAACAAAACAGATAACATCTCTCCTCGTAAGTTTTCAAACCAACAAAAACTACATACACAAAATAAAATGTACAAAGTTTACTACGGGCTCTAAAGTTAAAAGAGGTATGAAATATTTAAGGCACATTATAGTATCTTGAACGTGTGTAAATGGATGTGGATGGAAAGGAAGTTATAATCATATTCTGTGATTGTTAAAAACACACTTTCTGTGTGACAACTGATATTGTCCTGCTATAAACAGCACAAAAAATTCTTGGATTTTTACAATTAAACCTTATTCTTTGTTGAATATACTACCCATCAGGTCTTAGGCAACTGTGACAGCTCCATCTTTTTGGATGAGACCACATGCTGAAGACATCCCAATTCTCACAATCATCAAGATACCAAATTTATGCATGAATAGACGTGCTCGCCACTGCGTCCTAAGCAGTTTCATTTTGCATTTTGTTTACCTCCCTTCAACTTCTAAATTATATTGGAAACATTTTTCTATATTTCCTGCTACAAACTGTTGTATAAGTTAAAATCTTTGAGACACCAATGGAATTTTTACCGACAGAGGACTAAAGCAATCTCAGTGACTAGGTCCACGTAAGAGAGCTAGGCACAGCCTCACCACACCTAACCCTAAGTGCCCCGCTATTGTCCACACCATAATCTTCCCGATACAAGTGCTAAAATTCTATTAATCCAGAGAAGCTGGCACTCTCAATTATCTAAACTCTTGGCACGGAATCCTAAGGAGATGGGCTTAAGTTTCACCTCCTAAGAAGGAAAGGGCTGCAGGAAGGCTTCGATAGCAGAAATTTTAAGAACTTTATCTCAGACCGTGCAAGCGCATGCTCCTAGAAGCAGACTGCTGCTTTAAACAAACAATAGGAGGATTTGAGGCTCAGTTGCTCATCCTCTGGGTGGAAGCTATAAACACCAGGTTGTGAGTAAAAAAAGAAGGGAAATAGCACGTTTCTTTTTCCTTTTCCCCGGGTTCAGTATGAAATCTCACCTGGCTTTCTGTTCTAAGAGTATTCATTTGATCCGTCTTTGCAGGTGTTATGGGGAAGGGAAAATTTCATTTCTGAATCCTGCTGGAGATTAAGCACCACACTGCTCACTAAAGAAAGGACTCATGTTGGCTCGGTGGACGAGTACGGAGGCATCCGTGGTTAGCGGACAAGTAGGCCTCTGCAGGCTTAACTAGTCACTGGGAAGGCTTTGGAGAATCTCTATTTTAGATTTAGCCATTTAAAAAAAAAAAAAAAATCAGTTCAGCTTTGTGCATTCCGCAGTTACGAGAAAATTCACTAGCCACAATTAGAGGCGGTGGTTTCTGCAGTGGTACGGTTTCCTTCGCGTGTACATCGAAAGGAGTCAACAGGGGTTTCTCTAGTAATTGGGATCTGTGTGTTGCTGAATGCTGATAAGGTGGTTCCCCATGCACCAACAGAGACTTTCTCTATATTTCTAGACTCATTTAAAATGATTCTGTAAAGTGATTTGGACTCCTGTCTAGAGAGATGCACTTCTGAAATTTATTTCATATATCATAATACATTTTGGTAAATACTATAACACGTACTCCAATTTTATGGTAACAGATGGTTTAGGAAAGTGAAAGTAGGTGGCTGCAGTAGTCTAGATTGCACATATCCTGATGGAAAGGGATCAAAGAGGTTACTTGCTGGTGTTTTTTCGATAATTTTATAATGTTGGCTGGTTTCACCCTAGTCCCACGAAGCGCATAACAGAAACTCTTCTCCTAACTGGCTCTACTGATTATCTTTTGGACTACTCTTTGTAACTTGATTCTGGAAAGACATCAAGGAATTTTCACGTTGTGATCCAAATAGCCCCACTGGCACGATTGTGTTCAGAAGCAAATGAAAAATTTAGGTCTTTCCAGGAGCTCAATATGAGAGAATAGAAATGTCAAAGCCTGAATTAAAGGTTTTCAGTCACAAAATGGGAAGGCAGTAGGTGACAAGAAATTAACTCTTATTTTTACCCTTGAAATTTTCCTTCTCTAACCCTAAAAACAACGTTAATGGAAATTCAGATTTTTGTTCACACAGATCTGTGACCGAGGATTGATAACTTTCAAGAGTTCACAAACACTAATATTCCTTGGATACTTATATATATTATTATAGCCATACATATGTTAAGAAGAGAAAAGAAGTGAAAAAGGAAGCTTGAAGATTTTTGGTGACATCATTTTCACCTTTTACAACTTGGCATAAAGACTTTTCACTTTTTCTTTTGGCCTGTCCAGAGTCTGTGCTTTCCAAATTTTAATAGCTCATTTTTAGTTAGGAATTCCATGTACTGTTCTGGTTGCTGGTGACTTTGCAGTCTTTCAGATTTCAAATCACTTCACTCCTCCTTCACCTTTAATTTACAGACTTGGTTACCTTTTCAAGTACTGGAATTAAAGTACATTTTCAGCAGTTTAACTTATCTTGACTAACACCATTTTAAAGAGTGCTCTGCCTTACTGTATCTTACCAGGTAGTATTTTAATTATTATTCTCTATTTTGTACTCCAAATATAATTCTGTACAGTTCTGGAACTGTAAGTCTAAAGTGATCGGGTTTTTTAAATCAATTTTTGGGGAAAAAGGTAAATTTTTGGTGTGAAGATTAGTTATGTATTACCTACAACTCCATTATGGGTAAATCAAAAAAGACATTTTAAAGGGGAAAATGGCTTTTTTTTTTTTTTTTTCTCTTTTACCCCCACACGAAATGCCTGACCATATATGTTTGTGTGGTGAGACTCAGGGTCATCTGAAGCTTAAGGAACTGCCATTAGTCAAGGAAAAATCCCAGCTACTACCAAAACGCACCCCAAACTTTATTGTTCAATCTCTCCTCATTCTTTAGATGAACATTTTCTTTAGGTGAACATTCTTTATGTCACGTCCTTCTGCAACAGTCAGTCTTTAATCTGACTTTTCTCTTGGTTTATTCATTTTTCAAATGACCCCTTCTTGAAGAGAAATCAGTCCATGACTGGTGGGTCTGCCTGTGCCACCTTTAGTTAGAAGTCATTTTGTCTAGATATATACACACAAGCCTCAGATACATCTGTGAGAGGCAATAAAATTAGAGATATGAATTTATGAACTTAGATTTTAAAAAATGCACGCATAGCATCAATGAATAGTAATTGCAATATGTAACCACGCGCACAAACACAATTAGACACAGAGATTTGAATGTATAAATATTCTACTTGCTTATTCAGGAAGGGTTGCTCTAAATGAATGTTAGTCAAATAATAGCACATTTGTTTTGCAAGTGCAATTATGTTATAAGTTTTGCCTCTCTGACTCATAAATAACCGGGCTTTGTTCAATGTTACAAGTCAAAATGCATTCATATATATACTTTTGGTCTAACACCAAACATATTAACTGATACATTTTTAAATACTGATTTATGAACCTGCAATCTCTGCTTTTATATTTTCATCCCTTTGTTTTCACTAATTGTTATGTGAGAAAACTTGACATCCTGTATACTAGAGGACACGTTAATTTTGTTCTGGTTTGGGCATACAAAAAGCAGGTCCTTCTGTAGAGCCCCAGGGGATAACGCACTCTGTTCTGCAGAGTGGAGCAAACGTGCACCATTTTCTCGAGTCCAAAAGTCCTCTGCACCTACAGAAGCGAGGTCAGGCTTTGCAGTGCTCTATGCCAGTGCCTGCAACACGCGTATCAGGTGCTATTATGGCAACTAAGGGGAAAAAGGAAGTCCAATCAGTTTTAATCTTCTTTATTTTCTCTGTGTTCCTGATTTCAAAGCCACTGACTGTAAAGCACTACATTAAATCCAACAGAGCTGGTGTCATAACCCCATCATTACAGGCATGTTGCCACCATGTAGAAAATATCAACAATTACATACTGAATTCAGTTAATGTGAAGGAAAAAAAAAATCTGCTTGGTTTTACAAGATATTTAGAAATCAGATTAGCTGCATGGGTACAACTGCATTTTGCAGACAAAGGAAATATGTGGTCCATGTGAATATTAAATCAGATTAGGAGTAGTTTAAAAGTAGATTCCCAGAAACTGTAACTCCAACAGAGCACCTGTACTTTATTCTTTTTACATGTACAACGCAATGAATTTGAGAAAACCCATTCCATCCCACACCATGATCATCTCAGAAAGGTCAAAAGTCTTATTCAGACTCGATTCAGGCCCAATGGAAGTCCAGTGCGGGAGCACAGGATGATTTTAAATGAAAAACCGGCTGAACTCAGCTCTCTTGTCATCGCTGTAAAACCAGCATTTTGCTGCCTTCAGTCACTGGCTTAACTCAGAAGCCTGGGAAGAATACAGACGTCTAAAAGGGGGGGCAGATACAATGGTGGATCTAGTTTAACAAACTGAGAACGTCACAAAGGCAGCAGATTCCCTTTGTTCCCTCCCATCTCCCAAAATGTTTAAAAAAGCGAATGGCTGGATGAGCTTTAGTAGTTCACTGACCTTGAAAAGCTGTGTCCTGGATGTCACCTGGAAAAAAAAAAGCAATTTTGCTGAATTCAAAGATAACCTAGTGTGCCGGGCAAGGCTCAAGCATCCTGCAGACCTGCTGGCTTGGGTTTTCATTGTGGGCTTTCATTCTTAGGAATGAATCATTCTTGTGCATTTCTTCAATCTTTTAGTAGTGAAGGGCCTGAGCTGTGAAGTCAGAATTGTGAATAAGACCTGAAACTCATCTCGTATTCATTTAAAATAGGAGTCTTACTATTGCATTCAGAGTTATCAAATAGATTTGAAATTACTGAAAGAAAAATCAGGACCAAGTGCTTCCTGGCCTTATCTTGACGGATTAAACATGTGCGCCCAGCAACCTTGACCCACTGTGCTCCCCAATCCTACCTCATTATTTTCTTGGTCTAGTCCTTTTTAAGGACAAGTACAAAACAATTTTATTTCTCCTTGCAAAACACCAAGTCCACTTAAAAGCATGGCACCAAATCATGCCAGTCGAGGAAATCATACTGCTCTTCTTGTGAATACCTTTTAATCTACATTGTCACAAAACAGCCAGCAGAACTTCCTTTGAAACCATATTTTCCCCTCCCTCTGCTTTCAACAGGAATTACTCGCAGTACCTTTTGGAGAAGCAATAACATGACATTTTTCACTTCAATGTGAAAGGTACAAGGAACACCCATATGAAAAGATTAGGCAGCTGGCTTTACTCCTTCAGAGTGATGGAAATGATAATTTCTTGTATACACCAACTTGATGGGACTGAATTGTGTGGTGAAGCAATATACTGTGAAATGCAAACACCTTTCTGCATCCTTCTTCGAAGGAGAGGAGAACCTCTGTGTCTCTGTCCCTGCTGCAAGGATGAGCACTATAAGCGTATCGTTGCAAAGAAAGCATTTTGTCAGATTCAGCTCTGCAGGAAAACACAGAATGTATGTAAGAAACTTTGAGATCCGTTTTAGAAAACCCAGGGGAGTAGTCACACAGTTACTGCACTTCACAGGCACGTTTAAGTTGTACAGTGCTACAATCAATTGCCATCTTAGAGTCTGCTGCACGGCTGTCGAAAAAATTTGGGTTGGAAATACAGCCCACACGCCTGCCTTGCTTTGCCAAAGATCAGTCAGAATAATGAGAGTGGAAAATGAAGACTCAGAACAGACCGCTTAATCTGCTGACTATACTCTTCCCGGACTAGTTTTCACTGAGCTCTTGTTCCTACCTTCTGTGACTCTTTGAAGGGAAAATGGGGAAAAAAAAAAAAAAATCACCTTTCCAATTAGATTCAAACATTTAGATTGCCCTAACACATTGCATAAGAAAACTGATATTTAAAAAATTGATTAGGGAGATCTGACAGGTTCATTCAAATGTGATATAGCCTACTACAGAATAAAAACTAACTTTGAAACAGCACAAGATTGAGATGTATCAGAAAAGCGACCAAAGGAGCAAATGCTCCCTGGGAGGCTACTATGGCAACGAGCTCTTCTGGGTTTTTGAGCCCCGCAGCACTCGTGTCCCTCGGGAGCCCCCACCATGCTGGATGCAACAATTATATCTGATCTGGAAATTAGCAGCAGCAGCAGACACAATTTCAAGCCCAGAATTTCGGCCTGCGCAGTGCTGAGCTCGGGTACAGTAAGAGAGTGAAAAATGGCAGCAGAGCAGAAGCTCTCTAGAACCTGTTGTCGCTCGAGGTTGTATCTGAAACCCGCTAATTTTAATTGTAGCTTTTCACTGCCTTTTTTTTTAACTTTAGAACAAGCACAGTGACAGAGTTGGAGCTGGGGAGTACCCTGGAAATGAGATTCATTTTATCTTAGGTGTCCCCACTTGTAGCCATCTGCACTTTTGCTAGTCAAGTAAACTCACATGAGAGTCAATGGAGAGAAATAAGCATTTCTGGAGCACAACTCATCTGCCTGTATTCACATATTCACTCCAAGAAGAAATGAATCATGCTCCACAAGTAGCTTTTTCTTTCCTCTGACTAGAAAAGAAATTTAGACAATGAGTTCAGCTGCTAATGATAACAGATACATCAGCATTACACGATATAAATCCTAACCCAAGCCCTTTATTTTCCCATCTTTTTCACTTGTAGGTCCCTTTCTCCCCCCTCTCCCCAGATGACTCTAGGAGATTTTTTTTTCTGCTAGGCATTCATATGCTATACAGGAACGCACTACTTGGTTGCCCCATCACACATAATTTCCCAGCCCTGCTGCTTCTAGGCTGGGGTTTCACGTGTGCTTGCACGCTCATCGCTCTCAATATTATTCAGGTTGCTACCTTCTCTGCAACAGTCTGTTCGAAACATTTTGATTGTGGAAAATAATACAGAGCTTATTTCAAACAGCAAAGCTCAAAAGTCATTTAAGGATTTTACGTCATCCAGAAATATCCTGCACTATGGTCATTGCTATGTTTCCTTTACGTTTTGTAAAACAGAACGAAGCTGCATTGGTTAGTGGCTTTTGATTGTAGATAAAGATAACAACCGATGCATAAGATTAATGTATATTCATGAGTAGAATTATAGCTGTGCATGAAAGCACTACATTAGTGCTTGGTAATCAACATCTACTTTACTTTTTTTTTTATTTTAAAGTTAGCACAGTCACTAATCAAAGATAATTACACCACTGCCATTTGAAATGTTTATCAGGAGTTCTGTAGGAGGAAGAACAAGAAGTGCAATTTTTTCTGTACAGTGACGTGCAGTACTAACTAAAGCTGGGCCAACAACACTGTGATTTGGCTTCGCAAAGCTCATTGGTAGAGTTTTGGCATGGAAATAATAATTGTAGAGAAGTAATATTTCGTATCTGAATACAACCTTCTACCTGAGAGTCACAAGGTGATAGTAAATATTAATGAACTATCACTATCTGCAATATGAAGTACAGGAGCACTGAACCTGCTCATAATGGCAAAATGAGGCACAGAATAGAGCAAGTTTCCAAAGTCATACAATACGTCAGTGCCAAAATCAAGGACAGCATTCAGATCCCCTTGTTCTCGCTCCTCAGATTTAGACAACTTTCTGAAAATAAGAATGCAAAGGAAGAATAATTTCCTTACATAAGAAGTAAGCTCTAAAGAGAACAGCTAAGCAATACTTCATTTTAAAATATGAAATACACAAATTCTATGGCAGAGATGGTTTCTAAAATAATTTTCTAAATTTGGATTTGGTTTAGATAACATTTATGTCTGTGCAGATTATATGGATAATTTCTTTACAAATCTGCTTTTCTCACCTTTCTCCACTCATGTCCCAAACCTCACAACTCTTTGTGCAGAAGATTCCACCACTCAAAAACCTCACAATGTTTCACGTCATTACTTCTTTATTAAAGTACTAATCCTCCGTTCTTTTCTTCCATCCAGCATTTTCATCAGCCTGCTATACTCTCTGATTCTTTGAGAAGGAAGATAGAGAGAAAGTAAGACCCAACCTTTTTACTCCTGTCCTTTCTCCTGATATTATGTGAAATGCAAGGAGACCATTTTTATTGTGGTAGACCTAGGATATGAAGGCCCAACTGGGGTCATACTTCTTGTACACGACACAATATCCAATAATATTAATTTTAGGGTGATGCCAGGACTATTTACAAAGTCCCAAGCCGCCTTCTTCCTCGTGGGGGATGAGGGAGGAGGTGGGGAAGGGGAGAGGCTGTTTGACAGGAGAGAACAGAAGTCAAACACATTTCCATTTTATGTTCCAAAAAGCTACAAAATAGTGTGATTTATTCAACCACCTCAAGACCTTATCCATATTTTGCCTAGTATTTGTAAGCAAAGGTTGAAGTTTGCTGACTATCATAAAAGTATTGCAAAATAACTTAATTACTTAATCCTAGAGTTAGGTAAAAAAGTTTACTGGTTTCTGGGGTCACAAGAAGGTACATAAAGATGGTTGTGCTACTGGTTCTTTGCTGCTTCTCATTTTAAAATCCCTTTTTCCCAGAAATCCCAGAAATGTGTTCATTCTAACTGAAAGAGAAATTACACTTGAGGCTAATTTTCAGACATGCTGAGCACCACCTGACTATCATTAATTGAGTGGGAATGACTGGTACACAGTACACTACAGTAACAAAAATCAGAATTGTCCAGCGTTAACCATCACCTCTCATCTTCATATTCAAGGCAGTCATTGTTTGCTAAATAGCTTTATATAGTCTCTCCTGAGTTCATTTCAGGTGTCATGAGATAATATTGGAGTACCAGTCTGAGTACAGAACTGCCAGAATCATAACAATTACATTGCATGAGCCAGTCATAGCAACATCATATAATTTTGTTCTTTCAAACATTTTTCTGTATTGCAAAGGTGGGTATATGTTTGCTTGTGTATGTAAATTATTTAATTTGGATTACAAAAGGATCTAAAACTGTTGTATTTTTTCAGCTTTTTAAACTGCGAGTGCAATATTTTTTCATTTGTGTGTGTAGAAAATCCTGGAATGGGAATGTGTAATTATAATAGGCAAAAATGGTAAACTTTTAATATTGCTTGTTATGCCTGGAAATCGTAAACACAGACAAGCATTGAGATGGGATATACTGCTTTGAAAGAGCTCCCATCCCACCCATTCCCACTGAAATAGCTTTGCCCCCCTAAAACCATCAGATCGGGAGCTATTCACGAGAGGTGTACCGTACTGAAGCATGTCATTACAGCTTTATTGGCACAGCCCTGAGGTTGCATCACCTGGGCCCCCGCAAAATTCTGGTTCAAGTCATGGCAGAGCTGCCTCCGTACTTTAGCCTTCTGGAGCAGTAAGATAAGTTCTGTGCAATTTACTTGGGAAGGATCGTTCAGAATCAGTCTCTAAAACTGAGATGCTATCAACAATCTGTGAATGGTAATGATCTTCTGGTACTTTTCAGATAAGTCCTGTTTGAACATCTAGCAATAAAATTCATTTGTGAGAACTGTGCTCCAGCTCCAGTGCCTGACTTCACTTCCCATTCTGTGACTCTTCTTTTACTAGCAATTCAAACTCCAATAAAATCCCAATGCAAGCCACAGCATGAAGTTTCTTCTAAAACCTAACGTGCTGCTTAGGTTTCCTTTCAGATTTCTCAGTTGCAGACCTTAGCTCTTTTTGTTTTGATCATTAGCAAAGAAGTGCAGGGTTAATACATCGCCTTGCAAATCAATGGCTACAGCTAGGAAAAGCTCAAGGTCTGTTCATGGGCACAACGTGCTCCGTGATCTGCCTGACGGCCATCCAGATGGGTGCCTCGGGAACAGCTTGCACTCTACCTGCTCTGATGGCAGAGACAAGCGGCTGCCTCGGCTGCCAGCGGCACAGACCCCGCTCTGCCACCCACGGAGGGGCTCTGCTTTGGAGGGTCCCTGGCTCTCCAGACAGCAGTTTGGACTTAAGAGCAGCCCTCGCAAATCAAGGTTAAGCACCCTTCGGAGTCAATGTTTTCAAGCAAATTTTCAATATGTGCTAACGTGGAGGATTGACAGAGGAGTCCGCCATCCTATTGCAGCACGGACTAAGAGGCATCTGCGTATCAACCGGTTGCCATATGGTAGCAATGGAGCTCGGCCAGGTGCTTCTGCCAATGCCGGCAGAGAGATCTCGGCACCAGAAAGACTCTAGCAGAAGGCAATGTAGCATTGCAGCAATTACAAAGTCCTGCGCACCCGAGGCCTGCACAGAACCCATGCTGGCTCAAAAGTGGCTAACGCTTACTGGGAAATGAACACAGATGATGCATCAAATAGTTGGGAAATCAGTGAAGGGTTACAAGGGAGATAGGATAATCCCTCTTCCCTCTGCCTCACCACATTGTTTTTTAGGATCAGTATCTCTGTCACATTGATGAGAACACTTGGAGCTCTCAGACGGCCAGGGATACGACTGCAGTGTTTCCCAAAGAACATGCAATTAAAACATAATCAGAAATCACTGTTTGAAACAGAATAATCCTTAACAGTTCTTAATACGAAGCTCAAATTCCATGATACAGCACTCATATTAAGGTCTGAAAGACTGCGACTGCTTGAAGAATTAGTAACAGAGAAAGTTTGTTTGAACAGCAAGTTGTTATCAACAATTCTTCAGGCATCAGCTTCTTAAGGTCTCAGATAGGGCCTCAGCTTTGTTAGTGTACAGCTACCGAGGTGGCGATGAGCACTGCAAAAAGACATGAGAAACAGCCCTGAACTCAACTGCGGAGTAATAAACACATCAACATGCCACTTATAAGCAGAAATTACTGCAATCTCAGTGCTTGAAAATTAATGATGGGGGGAGGTGACACATGCACGGCATTCACTGAAAGCAGTGTAGGTTTTTTATTGGCAGTATACACCCATTTTTGCTGGAAGTTCATATCCCTCATATGCATGATAATTAGAGTCCATTAACTGGGAGGGGGACAGAAAAAGAAGAATTTTCACAAATTGTGACAGCACACTGAGGGGGGCCAAAGGGGGGAATACACCATTTATTTATTTTCCAAGAACAAAACCTGTCATTTCCATGAAAATGGGCTTAATTATTTTTTTTTTTTTTAAATCTTTGTGTTCAGAATCACACTATTCAGAATTTAATAGTACAGCTGCTCTGTGAATCTTCACGTCTCAAAAAAGACTAATGCAGCTGCCTGTAAAAACTGGAGCGGTGACCCACAGATGGGAACATGCTGTTGATAGCCTCCGAGCAGGCTGGCTAACCCCACGGAGAGTCCGGAGGTGGCTGCAGACCATGGAGAACTCTGTTCCCTGGTGCTGTTTAACCTGAGTGATGTATAAAGCTACAGGAGATGCTGGGTGACGTCCTGTTGGGAAGGAGAAGGAGAAGAATGGCATGTAGCATCTCAGGAATACCAGGCTGAGAAACAGTAGGTCTTAATTTCTGGGTAAACTGTAACTTAATTAAGTCAATGCACCAGTGTCTCCAGTTTCATACTGGGAGTAGGAAAAATAATTACTTTAAGTGATTAATTACACATTTAATTGTGTTAATTAATGCTGCATTATACATTGGAAATATGCTCTAAAGATTGACACTTCAAGACGAGAGTCTAACTGGCTCAGGGTAAGTGTGCTGATAAGAGTCAGTTTGCAGACTTCCACATAGATCCCAATTAATTAGTCACAGCAGCAAAGCTTTTGTGTCTTCTCTGTCTTTCTAGCTGGGCAGGAGAGAAGTGAATTTGATGGGTTGGAGGAAGCTCTGGTCAATCACGCAAATTTTCTCACATCACTTGCATATATGGTTAGGCCTCAGTTAAAAATAAGGTATCCGAGTCCAATCACTGTTTAATTTCTTTAAAAAAAACAGCCGGGAAGTGCAGGATCACATGCATACAGCTAAAAGCATTGGTGAGCCAGAGAACAAAATACAGAACCAATTCGATTTGCTTATAAACTGAAAGGCTTCTTGCCAGATCTAATATGCTATTTATGATGATACAGTGATACAACTCTCATGTAATAATGACTGCTAATTTTATGCACCTCCTGGAGTAATGTAGGTTGCACCGTTATCAAATATTTCCAAAGTTTCCACAGTCTCATAGAAACTACGCTCGCTGATAAATTTCTGGTTAGCTTAGTATGCATTTCAAAGTGCAGTGAGCTGTTTCCATTTAGCCATTTTAATTATGCAAGGCCATAAGCTGCTTTATGAATTACATTATAAAAAGCATTTTCATTCTTATATTGCAATTACGCAGTGAATGTGAAATCAAATGAGAATGCTGGGGTTTGAAGTCAGATTAGCAGAAATGCATACATCTTTAAGAGAGATACGAGGGCCAAAAAGCTGCAAGTGGGTACAACTCCTTGGAGTTGACTTAATGCCAGCAGTGAGTTCAGCCGCTGCCTGAAAATTTATTTACTTGCTTCGTATCTAACAGACAAAGGTTTGTGGCTGCCTGTATGGCTGCTCCCTTACTCAAACCACCGAGAATCCTTCATTCACTGTCATTTTCATGCATAGACTAAACAAAATCACGTCCTAGTTCTCTCCTGAACTAAAAAGTTTGCTGCCTTTTGTGTGACATCATCTTCTGATCAAGTGGGGTGAGGAGAGAGCAGAGATGAGGAGTGAGCAGAATTACCAAAGCCATGTTCTCAGCACTGAGAGGAGTAGGGCTCGCATTCTAGTCGCCAGAGATGCAGTGCAGAGAGGACAAGGGTATCATTTTGAATGCAGAACAGCAGTAACGACAAGATCTATTAAAGCTGCTCTTGGGACAGGAAAATCTTACACAGAGAATCCATGTCATGTTCCACTTGTGAGAGACTGTTATCTTCACTACTTTGAATAAAATGCTTTATTTTTGTATTGTAAAAGTCTTAAATTTTCTGAGGATAATTCTCCACACCTGTCATCCTAGCTTCTGGCAGCAAAGTCAAAGATTCTCAGAATAATACATCAGAGCACATTAAAGGAAGGAAATAATATTAAGAAAATGCCCAGCGATAGCAATGTCCGAAAACTGCAATTAAAATAAACTCAGTGCAAAACAGAAATGTAGAATGGAGCATTTTGATTCTCATGCCAAGTACCTGGAGTTCGGTTGTATCCACCTATCAGGAAAGCTGTGCCTAAAAAGTCATAACTTGACAGTTATTTACAGAATTACAAAGATTCAAGGTGAGCAAAACCAGAGGATGAATTCCTAAATTTTTAGCGGCAGAAGTGAGGCAGAAAAGCTCTCCCCCCATCATAATACCAACATATCCTTAGAAGTGAGAACAGCAGCAGGAGAGCGCTGTTTGGCCAAGATGGGAAGAGGAGATGGGAGAAGAAAAAGAAAAAAAATCTTTTTTGAGGACCATAATCCTTCTTCTATGTACATTAATCTCAGAGATGTTTTAAGGAAGCATCTTATGTAGATGCTGGAAATGAACAAGCACGTGGGCCCTGTTGCAGAACAGGACTAAGACCAATGGAAATGAAGGAATATATGGTCTTTCTGTGACTTAACAGTTACAGAAATGGGCAGGATCAAGCCTAATGATTTCTTTCCATTCTTCCTTCTTAGTTTACTTTGTGGAAGCACAAAATAATAATCTATATGGAAGGACAAAAGAAAAACAAAGACAATTCCTTATTCTAACACACCAACTTTCCTCCTTAAGAAGGTGCTATGTTAATCAATTCCCTTGGCTTGACCTTTCTGGAGGAAATTGTCTTATTTTGCTACAACATTTATCACTGGGCCAGAATGTCAGCACTGTAGATGGTTTGGGTTTTTTTAACAGCACTTGGTACACTGGCTTGCATGTAATTCTGGAAATGGAGCTTCTAACACGCTGGTAGATACGGTATCTTCTCCAGAAGGGGCACAAACAAAATGGAATATCACAATCACTTTTCCCTGGTATAAAGGCTCAGAACTTGATTAGCAAAAAGGTCAGGGAAGATTGTTATTGCTAAATATGTTATGTCTATGAAGGCAATAAAGGTGGCAGCAAGAAAGCCTAAATAGGTTTTCTTTACCAGTACTGTGACTCTGACAGCTTCCCTGCCTTTTGTTTTTTCTTACACTTTGTACTGATTTGTCCAATAATCTGAATGGCTGCATTCATCTGAACCATGATGCATTATTAAGACTGCTTTCTTCCTTTCTCAAGTCCCCCTCAACAAGACCATTTTCCAATTCATTTTCAAAAGTCAATACCACAATGAATCAATAAACTGAGTGTTCTGACTATAACAACAAAGACTGCATCAACCAAAAGAAGCATTTTCCCATGTTACCGGTCATCTTGCATACCACTTAATGAGGCACAAATATTATTATGACCGACAAAACACTTATCTATTCTAATTTAGCTGTAAAAAACTACGGTTTCTATATACATTGTTAGACGTGTTTTGTGGGTTTCTTACCATCAGTAGGCTTGCTGACATACTGGGGACATCTGGGGTTTCACTTAAAAGTCACTAGCAAAGAATACAAAGCAAAAACCGCTGCAAAGATTTAAAGTACGTAACAATGATTTGTCTTGCTGGAAATACACAAGTGGTACAGAATCTGTGGACAGTGAAGGAGATATCAATTGGACTGTTGCTTTCCCCACGTGAATGAATGACTGGTTATGATTGTTCCTAGAATATTGAACATTGATTTGGTGGATTACTGTAAATTTATAATCATAGAATGGTTTGGGTTGGAAGGGACCTTAAAGATCATCTAGTTCCAACCCCCTGCCATGGGCAGGGACACCCTCCATTAGACCAGGTTGCCCAAAGCCCCATCCACTTGGGATGGCCTTGAACACTTCCAGGGATGGGGCATCCACAACTTCCATAATAATCCTGTAATGGATTACAATCTCTTGAAGCAAGCGCAATACTGGAGTGCACATCTACTGATTTGACACTAGCTTGACTAAAGTGACTCTCGTCAGACTCAGATAAATTGGGTTTAACAGTTTTCAGTCAGTTCCTCATGTTAAAGTTAGGCCAAATCCAATGACTTACAGACCCACTGCCAGGCTCTATCAGCAGTCACATCTTTTCAACATTAGGTATAATGATGGTTATGCTAAAATACATTATATGTAAGTCCTATAAACTTAAGTCCTACAAGACTAAGCCTATTTTTAAGTCTCCTGAATCTCCTTTCTTCCCTGGGTAAAACATTCATTCTTCAATGTACAGAGTCCTCTAAAGCTTAAACTCTACTTTCAGGCTACCAGATGCTGGCATGACTAAGGTAAAAAGGACTGGAAATAGTTAAAGTTTGTATCACAGTTTGTCACTTCCCCACTCAGAGTATCAATGTAGAAATTAAACACCTTTGCCTATGTAAAGACAATATTAGTTTTGGTATTGTCTACAGGTTATACTCTCAGTAGGAACACGCTTTAATCGATAAAGCCTCAGAGTTACCAGGTAGGATGATAATAAGATTCTGCAGCATCTGCTTTTCTCTAGGTCCATAAGCATATGTGTGCACCCACAGACTGTGTCCGCTCCTCATTCCCACACCCTTTGGTGCTGCTGTGACTTTATTAGGATGCCAACGAAATCTTTTGGCTAGCAAGGTGTTCAAAACAGGGCTAGAGCTTCTTTGTAGAAGTTAATAGTTCAGATCATGCACACTAATGGTTCTTAGTAAATTGATATGTTATTATTGCTTAATTTTGGTAAACATTCTTACCGGAAAGTAGTCTCTCAATTGCAGCCCATCTAAAATAAGCTCATTTATGCTAATGTCTTTCTCCTTGACACTCAGTAAATTCTTCCTAATGCATTAATTATGACTCCAGATAGACCAATGATTATTTCATATATGCTAATTAGGAATCATTTTATTCAGTCTGCCACACACATCAGTAAACAAGTGGAATGAATTCCCCACAGAGAGGATAAAAACACAATGATTTTCCTTCCAATGCAGCTTAGAGAATTTACCCCACAATCAAGGCGTAATTAGAGAAGAAATGAGGAGTTAGAAAATACACTTACAGGTGTGAGAGCCACCAAGAACACGTTCTTTCTCAACGATGGAATAAAAGCAGGTTCTTAGCTAATGAGTTTTTACTATATACAATTAAGAAGTGCAACCTCCTTCTACAAAGTAAATAAAAATTACAATCAAATTAGTTCCATTTGTAGTAGAACAACTTGATACAAAAAAAAAAGTGTAATTTCTGTCCTGGGTTTGAAAAACATACAAGGTTGCAGAAGATTGTGTGATACATTACTGTCATTTCTACTCATTGAATGCCAAAGTCAAGATAGAGAAAACTTTTTGCTCCTAACATTTATGATCCTTAGCACTACTAAAGCCCACAGGTGTAAAATTGGATCATGCACACCTCTTGTTCATTATTCTGTATAGCTAATAAGGATATCTCCATAAAAACATAATTTCAGGCTTGGAACCAAAGAGAAACGTAAAATGAATGTTAAAAAAAAAAAAATCACAGGGATATATATTGTTACGCATGAACTCTTAGATCCTCATGACAAATGATAATATATCAGACCATGAAAGCTGACAATATTTATGTGCAGGTCAGGTCCCTATATATACATTTAGGCTTGTACTTGGAGAAAAATTTATTGTGTGTAGATATGACAATTTTTACTTCATCTCTTCATGTTTTAAATCAAGTGAGCTCATTTTATACATTTACACAGTCAGGGCCTAGAGTCCTTACTGAGTAGCTTCTGAAAATATGATCAAATAATACAGAAGACTCTGCAATATGACTTCAACTATCAATTTTGATGTGTGAACCAATCTACAAACTGATTTGGTTTTCCAAAATCAGACATTTCTGTGTTTGAAGGTTCACTGGCTAAAATGGATGAGTTGATCCAATAGTAACTAGTACAATTAGAAAAACAGTATGAAATCATTACTGAATGAACAGGGCAAATATGGTTCGGAATCAGAGAATTACTCTGAATACACAGACTTTTAAGGATACACCATTTTTGTATAAGCTCTTTTTCAATTCTAATTATAGGCAATGTTTTAAAAAAAAAAAAAA
>VXBL01001837.1:33920-117642 GCA_013400195.1 Aramus guarauna
AAAAAAAAAAAAAAGCAATTGCCTGCAAGAATTTTGCACCCAATACTGTCACGAAGCCTGTCACCGGAAAAGCGGGATGAACGGCTGCAGGCATACCCTTGTGCCTGCACTGTCCTAAGAGAGACACGTGCTCTTGCCTGCATGGAAATAAAGTGTGAATTTTCACCTGAATTATTCTAGAGTCCAGGAGTATTAGGTTGAAATCTGAGCCAATTTCTGGAATCTAATGAAGTAAATTTCATCCTAAAAAAAAAGATCCCAAGGAATATCCATCTTCTAACTAATGTTGTCAGAAGTACTTTTGTGTGTTACTTCGGCTGAAGAAAATGAAACTACCTGTCTTCAGGCAGATGAATATAAACTCATAGCGACTACAAATAAATGTAGTTCATGTCCTCAAGAACATGTTGGTTCTGGATCTCGTGTTTCACAGCAGCGACCAGTCTACAAAAGCTTTCAAATTTATCTTGCATATAAACTGTAGTGTAAAACTTTTTTATTTTTCTTGTTTAACTTTGGGAATTTAAAGAACACTTTTGATCAACGGGGACATAGATAATACAGAACTGAAGATATGCCATTAAAAGCAAAAATCCTAGTGTGAAACTATCCTCTACATTTACACTACAATCATCATATCTGTTTTTCAAGCTAGGCAACTCCTTACCCTAAGGGTCAGCAGGTATACAGTTATTCTTAGTGGAGGAAAATAAAGCTGAACTCTGTTAACGACTCTCTGAAACATTAAAGGAAATAGTCTAGGATTATTAAAATTAACATCAGTCAGCTTAGACAGAAAATCCTTAACTGTCCAGTTAGATTACTCAGCCATTCAAACTCCTGGGAGATAAGGGCTACTTACAGGCTGTTTAAACTACACTACAGTTCTAATGAATGCAGGATAGATAAGCTTGGAAAGCAAGCACCTTGAAAAAAATATTAGAAAATGTAAATTTTAATTTAATTCATGTACTTTTGTGTATGTTTGGTTGAGTGGTTGTTAGAGTTTATGAAAAAGGTAATGAAAGATCAGATGGATACTGTTCAAGAGCATTAGCCATAATGATCACATAGTAAGCCATTAGCAGTTTTAAATATATAAATATATAGCTGCTAATGGGATATGTGTTTATGACACCATAGCAAGATTATTTCGCCACTAATGATTTTTTAAAGAGAAAAACCTGAAATCCCAAGTTATCTGCATACTGCAATATTTAAAAGGAAGACCATTCCCTTAATGTTATTTTAAATAAAGTTATGAAGAGCCAAGTTAAACTAACTCACATACAACATATTGAAAACTGATTAAACAATAACGACGGTCCCTTGCTGGTAGTACAGCAGCAGCATGCTTCACTTGTCTTTCAATACACTATCTGAATATTCAGATATATCTGTCTCACAAAACATCAAACAAAGCCATGTGGAAATCAAATTTCCTCCTGAGTTTTAATGTGCAAAGTAGGAGAAATTTCAATGAACTTTTTTTTTTTTTTGTCCTTCATGGAAATCAAAAGCTACAGGAAAATTTCATAATTCTATTTACATCTTCAACAACCATCTTCTCACTAGCAAATGGTTTCTATGGTTTTGCTAATTTTTGTAAATTTTTATTTATTTTTTAAACAAATAAATAAAAGCTAATAACTGAAGGTAGGTAATCACCTTATTAACACTTATTTAATGCCACACATAGGAGTTACCGGCTTCAAGGAAGGTTGGACTGTCCCAGTAGGCGTCTTCATAATACCATATGGACATGAAATTTTCACCCACACAGTTAGTACTGCCAGCACTACAGTATCTGCTTGGAGGAACAGTAAAAGTAGTAGCAAAGTATCCCTATCTTCCACAACTCCACTATTCTGTGCAGAATTTCACATCTTTGGAGGTTTTGTTATTCACTTGAGTTTGGATTCTGTGTTTTTTTTAGACACACACCATGATTAAATCAGCACAATGCCAGATAAGGTGGGTTAGAGAAAGGTGGGTGTCCTGAGGCAAGGAATACAGAGAGACAGCATATTAACAAAACTAATTAAAAAAAGCCTTTTGAGTGCAAGTCCCCTGAAAAGTCAACATGGGGTTCCAACCCCAGATTGCATTTCTAAAACATCGACAGAACGGCGTCATCTCAATGTCTTAAAGCTGAATGCTACGCATACAAGACTGAATTTGCTATCAGTGTTTTTCTTTTTGCAACTGGTATTGAGCATCTTTCTACTTTTGATATGTTTCATATGAATACAAAGAAGAAATTGATTTCTTGGCCAAAAGTTACATTTATATTCTGACATTCAACCTAGTTTCTCTCATTTGTTTACGCAAATTCTTGCTCACCACTGCTAGCTTTTTCAAGAAAACAATATCACTGTGCTCTTCATAATATTACACAGGGACAGGATGTGGGAAGCATCATCTGAAAATGCTTTTCTATATTTCAAGTTTCATTCATTTGAAAGCACAGAATTTATTTTCAAGCCACTTGGGATTTGCATACTTGCTTGGGGGGATGGGGAAGCAGTGCTGAGGGCAGAAGAGGATGCAGTAAACGCCAGGCACTTAATTTTCAAATCTGGGAATAATATTCTTTTCCATTGGAGACAAAACCTACTCTCTGGACAAGACTGACATCAATTATGTGAAATTTTTTAGAGCATTCAATGTAATGGATGATAGTTTTAATTACTTAAATACATAATTGCCTGACAACTAATCCCAACCATGATTGTGGTTTGGGTTTTTTTGTTCTTTTTTCTTTTTTATCAGTACCAGACACTTACAAAATGAACACTCAAGTATGATTGTTTATTATTAAAAAAACCAACAACAACTAGGGTCTATTGGTAATTGCTTTGTGTGCTAATTATTGAGAATTTTAAAATTACAAAAGAGCTTAAGAGACACGGATTTAACAGGGATTTGGCACATAGCGTATCATGACTTATCAAGTTTATGGCATTAAGTAAATCTGCTTATTTACAGCAGTGCCCACCTAAAAAAACAAAACCACAAAACCAAAACCAAACAAAAAACCACAACCAAACAATAGTAAGGCCACACGAGAAGAGTTGAAAAGAAAAGAATCTCTCTCTCGTGGATTTTAGCCGTGGCAGAGATGCCTTGCTATTCCCCATCCTTTTTACCTTAAGTCAGCATTGCCAAAGTTGGTGCTTCTGCATGACATTTCAGATGTTATGAAATCCTAAATTATGACACTGTAACCTCAAAAAAAGATCTTGCAGTCAATTCACAAAATGTCTGAGTACTTGAAATGCAAGTAGAAGTACAAAAGACAGTGGAAGTAACAATGGAAAACTTCAATGCCAAACTTTATGCTTTTCATTCAATTCCACGTATCCACTACACAGAATATGTGATGCTGGGCTCCAGTGTATGTGCTCCTCCTGGCATAGATAACACAGTTACCCTGCACCTAGAAGATCGCTTCAGTTTATTAATAACACATTCACTCAGCTACTCTGCCTGAAATTGCACATTGTTCTGTAAAGACTAAACACTTTTTCACAAGTTCCATATTTTAAAGATTGAAAGGGTTCCTGATGACTCAGGGAGGGGAGAAGGCAAATGTTATGCTAACATTTAAAAAAGGCAAGAAGGAAGATTAAGTGAACCACCTGACCTGGCCTATCAGACAAGAAGGTAACCAGGGACAGCCAGCATGGATTTACTAAGGGCAACTTGTGCCTGATCAATCTGATCGCATTCTGTGATTAAATGACTTTGTGATTGGGAAGACATCTGTGGATGAAGTTCACCTTGACTGGAGGAATAGACTGACAAGAATGCTGTGATGTGAAATAATTAAAACTAAAAGGAAAATATTGTCCAATTAGTCCCGTACATTGCCAAATAGTCCCGGTACAAGCAAAACATGTCCAACAGAAGGCCATGAGGATGGTCAGGTGGCTGGAGTGCATGAAGTGCAATGAGAGAGCTGAGTTTGCTTGGCCTTGAGAAGAAAAGGCTAAAAACGCATCTTATTGCAGTCTTCCACTGCCAGAAGGAGAATTATAGAGACAAGGCAGGGCCAGACTCTTCTCAGAGGCTCACAGTGAATAGACAAGAGGCAATGTCCACAGGTTATAGCACAGGGAATCCAACTAGATATAAGGCAAAATATTTTCACAGAGTAGTGAAGAGTTGGTCGCCCGCTCTGCCACTGGAGATATTTAAAATCTGACTAGGACATGGCCTTGAGCAACCTGCTTCAAGGTTAGTCCTGCTTTGATCAAGAGGTTGGACTAGACCACCCTCAGAGGTCCCCTCCAGCCTAAGTTATTTAATGATCAATAAGGATATAAAATTTCACGAAATACTGATATGCATAAATAATGCAGTATGGGGGCAAAGAACCAAAAAATAAAATAGCAAGATGATTTTTCTTTTGCACCTACGCTGCACTAAATTCTGGGAAAGACAGGATTACCAGTGCTGGTCTTTGCATATGTGGCCATAAGTTTAGACTGTGTAAGAAAAGATCAATACGCCTGTTATTACATCCATGTACTCTAGTTGCAATAAAATACCTTATATCGGTGATCACATAAGCAGAGATGTACTCTGCACTGGAGCAAGGTTCCTCTGGCACTGAACTCATTCATATCCTGAGGTTCCCATCTGCAGGTTCAATGACACCCTCCTCTCCTTTCAGCTTATCACTTGGCCAAACACATACTAGTGCATCTCAACCTCTTAAAATATTCAGCATTAGGACTTTCCTATTCCATTAAGTTTGTAAAATTCTCTTGTATTTCTTTAACACAGTATCTACTAACATTATTTTGTTATATTTAATGAGCAGCTTAGTAAAGTGGCTTTTTAAAAATCTGTTCTCTGGAATATTTTCTTTTCCCTAGGAACTGGTTTCCCCACTTATATTTGGGAGTCAAGAAGATATTGCTTGACCAGAAAAGTTGACCTTTCTTGGATGAACAGTCTCACTGGAAAAGAAAAAGAAATCGAAACAAAACTAACACGATGCTTAATCAAAATGAGTGAGAATTGAGTTCTACAATATCCACGTATGGCAGTAAAAGCAGTCTGCGTTCATACAGGAAAAAGAAAAAAGTAAATATTCAGCAAAATATTATATACCATGTAAAGCAAAATCAAAAGCACACTGATTAGAGAGAGACTTTGCAGCAAACTGTAATCAAAGTTCTGATTTGGATTTTCTGCTTCTTTGGCTGTTTCAAAGGCTTCTTCATTCTCCAACATAATATTAGAAAATTTAACAAAAGGAAGCTGAATGGGCATGAGGAATTTTGGAGTGCTCTTTACCTTCTCTATCATTACAGTTCCTAGAATTTCAGGGAAATGTATCCAGCTTGAATACATCTTCAAATTGCTTGGCTGAAATGCTGTGTGTGTCTACAAATCACCAAAATGTACTTCTCTGAACAGAACATCTCTGGGAAAAAGGAGAAGTATAAATCCTCCTACTTCCACACAGATTGGAAAACCCGAAAGAAAATTAGCACAACATACAGAACTAATTCTAGTCATTCACATCTTTCACGCGCGTTAGTTGAGCATTCCCATTGCTCCACACCTGCCTTCATAATCACCTCACAGTATGACTGGAACATCAGGCTGTGTTCTTCTATGATTAGAAGGTAATTAGTTTTAATTTGTTGTTAATGATAAAAGAACCAGTGATGGGGGTTTATTTAGAACGCTGAATCTTTTTTTTTACTGTGATTTTTAGTAAGTCCCATTTTTTATGATGATATAAGACTACTATTCCTGATTACATTACCCCTTCTTGTTCATACAGGCATTAATCTTTCACGGGTAATGTGGCCTGTTTCTAATGAAAGTCTTAAGCCTTAGACTAGAAACACTCAATTTAGGTTCTTTAGAAATAGTGTCTCATAGAAACTGCATAGGAGGTTGGTTAAATACCTTGCTGTCCAAATGACTTACGAAAATTAATGGACCCAATTGAAGTAAAAACCTCTATGTTCTTTTCTTGTAACAAAATAAGGACAACCTAAATGTAAAAAATTGCCAAGGAGATTATATAAGCAATCAGCTGCTAACAATGCTTTTCTAAGTGAGCCAATATATCAACATTATTCCAAATTCAGGCTTTATTCAGGCTTCATTGGGAAGAGCAATTATACCAAAGAAAAATAGTAGAATTTTCTCTCTTGTTAATTAAAGGGTAGTAGTAGATTTTTTGGAGATTATAAGGCTAATGAGATATTAAGATTAGGTGTTTTCAGAACTGGAAATGGAAACCCAGGTAAACGTAGATCCATCACTTTTTCATATCTCAAATATTTGGATGTCAGTTTCCAGACTGGTGGAGCAGCGTCAACATCAGTTCTGAACTCCGTTCTGCAAGTGTCTAAATACGCCTGTAGGGAGATGGTTTCACTGCTTTTCACACTGCCTTCCAGCCAGAGAAGGCACCCATCACCTTACTGAAAGATCAGTGGAAAATCCCATCAGGATAGCAATCTAGCCCCACCTGACTTCTTTCTGTAGACCTCCTTTACACTATGTATTTTGGGGAGCAAAATGTGTCTTTGTATTTATTCAGTATCTGATGCAATGGAGGTCCCTCAGAGATCCATCGATGCTACTGGAATACAAATAATAACTAAAAATCTTGAAGCAGAACTGTCAGTGAGGGTACCTATTTGCAGAGAAGAGGCTTAAACGAATTTGAAAGTATGATTGTGAATATTTTGCTCTGTGCTCTTACATGCCTACATCAGAGAACAAATTGGTAGTGCTGACAGTCAAAAAATGAAGTAATTAGAAGAATGGATTTTAAGTTGCTACCAGTATTGCATGAAGCTGCAGTAGAACAGTCTGAAGTTTAAAAAAAAAAAAGAAAAAAGAAAAAACTTAAGTAATAGTGATGTGCTCTGAATCAGGCATTTAAATGAGCGGCCACACAACGGCACTGAGGGCTCACAGCAAAACACAGGACATAAGGACATTTTGCAGAAGATACACGTGAAAGATATGCTGAAAGACTTGCTCAAGATCTACCTATTTAGTAATGGAAGACTGCTTTAGGCAAAAGAATACAAGAAGCTGACTGTGCGTGGCTGTGAGCAGATCTCCACAAACTGGTTAGGGGTGCACAGCTTTAAACCTCAAGCCCTGGGGTCCCTGGGATCAGCACAGCAATGCAAGACCAACCTGGACAGAGAAATCCGTTGACTGGCTTTTGTGCAAAATATTACTCAGATCAAGTACACAATACACTGTTGTGGAGCTGCTATACAAAGTAGAGTCATCACTACAACTGGCCTCCCCGCTTACTTTTTACATCTTTACGCTTTGTCCCACTGCTAAAATTAAAAACCAGGCTCCTGCTTCCACAGAGGCGGCTGTGTTTAAATTATGGCCATTAATTTCAGCATTCCAGTCTGCAGAAGGCTAAAAAGAGCTTTTTTCAACCTTCCAAATTTCATAAGGGAACCAAGAATTTTATCCTTAAGTTTTCCTGTATTGAAATGTGTTGGTAGAAAATGTAACTTTTAAAGTAACCTAGCATTGTGTCAAGTAAAAATTCTGAACTTTCCTTCCTTCCTTCCTTCCAAGAAAGCACTGCTTCATTTAAAATATTTGCTTTCTCCAACAGCCCATCTCTAATGTAAAAATTAATGTGCCCTGCCTGAGAACCTCTGCAATAATACTGAATACATTAAAAATTGCTGCTTCTATTTGATACTGATTAGTTGGCTTTTAAAGTTATAAGATGGCCATTCATAATTGCATTTTATTGATTTATATTTTAATTACATTTTGCATAACATAAAATTAATTTCCAAATGATTATCTAGTTAGCAAACATTTTAGCTAATTATAAGATTTGAAAAATCTTCCATATGAAGTAAAATAGGAAAAAGTGAAGGACTTCAAAACTGTGTAGTTTTGTGTTAGCTGCCAGAGCCGTTTCAGTAGTGTGGCAATACTGATAAATCAGTCTAAAAGCCACATCAAACCAAGCAGTAAAGCATTACAACAGTTAACCACACAGATCTCTGCTTTTTATCGCAGTTATTTAAGAAAAATGATATTTTGCTAAAAATAACGACAGTCTTTATGGTTTGGGTTTTGGGTGGTTTTTTTGTTTGTTTGTTTTTTGTTTTTTTTTTCAAGAGGAAATGAAAGAACTATTCCAACCACTTTATCCTGATTTCATTCTGATTTTGGGGGGTGGGGGAAGAAAAATATTCATATGAAAAAATTACTAGCTAGAAGGTGTTGGGGAGAAGGGTAGGTCTCAGCAATTATTTCTATTAATCTGGCATTATTTTCAATACAACATCAATTTTGGAAAAAAAAATTAAGAATAATCAGAATTTTGCAGCTACAAATACACTTCTTTATTCCCACAAATAAAAAAAAAATAATTAACTACAATGTGAAACTGTGTGGACCTAGGGTCTTCTGAGTCTTCTTTAATTTGTTGAGACCAATTAGCACTGAAATTCAGACTGACAAATTTTACAAATGCATTCCTGTTTTTTATCTTGACTTGTACAACCAATTTTTACAGCCATCTACAGCCTGTACTCTTGTGACCTACATATATTCCACCACAGACGCTCCAACCTCATGGACCATTTCCTCCATGTGGGGGGCATCTGTCCCCAAGGGGTGGCAGCTCTGGTCAAGCAGGCACCAGTACAAAGGCTGAACGTGCTCATCTCCTCCCCTGGGCAGGGGATTTCCAGCACCAGCCAGCACAGCTGAGCCAAACCTTTCTAGCAACCAGGCAGTACTGACACTGAGGTCTTGCTGCATCTCAACTCATCTTGATAGAAAATCCAGCTTCTTCCTTCATTTAAGACAACGAGACTTTGTGACAAGAACAGGAAAATGATGTACTATGCTAGTTGCTTCACTGTTTGTATAGATTAATAACTGGACTGGCACCTCTACATGACTGCTCTGGAGGTACAAGCCACTGTTAAAACTCGACCCAGTCTCTAGGAAAGTTACAGGGGCTTCTGTTCAAGCTCTGCTAACATTAAACCAAACCAAACATTGCATATTACTACCAAGCACCAACTGGCTGGGGCTGAAGTAGTACTTCACTGTATCTTCTCAATCAGCCCTTTTGTTAAATGTTGCATCATTACCCTTAAAACTAAGGAAAAATAAACAGGGGAAAAAAAAAATCTTTTAAAACTACTTTTAAAAGAAACCTTCATGCCGGAACGAAGATTTTGGAAAAGTACTAGAAACTATTCTCCAGTTTTTAAATTACTGAGCAGACTGAATAGCTGAGCAACATGAAGACCTGGGCCAGGTGAGCTCAGCAAGGAACCAGCAGAAGATATACCCGTTGCCTTTTCTACACGCGTGGGCTGCTGAGCATGCTTCCCCTACCATCATACTGTGCCTGGCATCCACTGCTGCTGCTAAGGTAGGCCATGCTAACATCTGTGTGAGCACCAATTGAGGTGCTAAAGGACTACATGCACCCTTAGTTGTGCTTTGTTTGTCCACTTTGTTGGCAAAAGGATGCCTTGCATTCGACCGCTTTATCTGCATACGATGCTGATAGGTGATGGAGCCTAATTTACCTACCCCAGTAATGACCACCTAATGTTGCTACCAAACTGTAATAGACATGTGGTAGAGAACTTGGCCAGGCCCTGTCCAGCCTCTCTATGCTCTCAAGACCTTCATTTAGGGGCTCAGTGGATTCTTCTTCTAGGCCCTCACGGTCTCCTAAGGTCTGCTGCTGAGCATAGGTTTGGGCTTGAGCAGCATGGATGCACATTGAATCTACAGAATGGCTTTGGGCTTGAAGACAGGCGCAGGATGGCACTCAAATATAAACCATACCAGACTCCAGAGGCATAAATGAACTCTTCAACAGTATGTGGAGGAGAAGCAATCAATCTGAATGTTCAGCAGCCATTTACAGAATCAAATATCCAGAGAGGGTTTGAAGTACAACATCTGAGAAGATTTACTAAATGAGGAGAGCACAACGTCTACTTGCAAACGCCAGTAAATCATTCCCATCCCTTTGATTACATCAGATACTCTAGGAACGTTTCAAGTCTGCTGCTCACAGAAGTGGATCTACTTTTTATGAGAACAAGAGAAATAATCTCAGTGTTATTTTTTCTTTTGTACCAAATCATTTAAAAATGGCATAGCACTTTTTCATGCTTAATCCTATCTAAATTTTCTTATGCTTTGATTTATGTTAGCATAATCAGTTCTGTGATAATATTGTGGGGTTTTGGTTTGCGGGGTTTTTTGTTTTGGGGTTTTTTTAGTTGTGTGTTTTTTGTTTTGTTTTTTTTTAGCTTTTATAAAACCAGTTTTAATGTACTCATTTACTTCAGAACCTCGCAAAGCAAATTACTAAACAAACTAAATCTCTTTCTCAGTATCTGATCTACTTTGGAGTTGTCCATGGTATGGCATTAACTGAAGCGACGTACTTGAGGTAACTCCTCATTAGCTGGTTATAAAGAAGGCCTCCCCGTAGAATAAGGTTAGTATAGTCTATGGAGGGTTTGCCTTTCTATTTGATGATCCAATTTGCACTATACTCATCTGCGAGACACACTGAGATTTTAAGGGGCATGTCCTACAGTTCAGAGTGCCACAGGAAATTGTTCACAAGTGCAGTCTAATATCAGACTCACTTTCTTAGGATAGTCTAGAATAAGTCTGATTTCTTCTGGCAAATGTAAGGAACAGCAAATTATGTGCAAAGAGTATAGCTCCTTCACGGTTCCAGAATGCCCCCCAAAGGCCCAGGGGATAGTTTGACAAGAAACTACATTGTATTATTCTATTTTGTAAGATGGGAAACTAGTATTCAAATTCAGATTGCCCAATTTCTGTCTGATTCCACGTGCTTTGTGTTTATTACAACCCTGTCTCTTCAACAAATGTCACAAGGCACAGAGATGAGGAGGCCTTCAGGCCACCTGGATTTGGATTAGACGATAAACATAAAAGAGAAACTCTAAATCCCTTCTGAAAGATACAGGTGACCCACCACACTGGTCTCAGGCAATGAGCCCACTTCCCAGCAGCAAATCGCATGTACAAATGTGAACTGCTCTCCCAACTATCCTCCCATGTCTACCCACAAAGGAACAAGAGAGCAGGGCTGGTACTAAAGACAATCCAGAGTCTGGCAGCCAGGAAAAGCTGCCACCTGCCATGACTGAGGGACTTCAATACACCATCCCAAGAACATAAGCAACCAAGCTTCATGATGCATGAACCTAATAAAGACCTTGCTTCCAAGGAGGAATAAACCTGTTGCAGCAGTGTGCCAGAATGACTGCAGACTGCAAGACGTTATGAAGACCAAAGGTAGCCTGGCACAGCACTCTACAGAAGGCATCACAGGCTATTAGACACCGAGGCCAGAGGTGAAGAGGCGCACTCCCATCTGTCAAATAGATTCACAAAGCAGTAGCCAAAGACAGGAGTCCTAAGCACAGCAAGGCGCTGTATGGCCAGAGGCAGGTGTAGAACAGCAGTTCAGAGACAACAGCTGAGTGACCATCATGCTCAGGGAGCTGCAAGTACAAACCATAACGAACACTATTGCCAAGTGACAGACAACTAACACACGGACAGAAACGCAACAAGCAAGCTTACAAAAATCCTACCCATCAAGTTTGTCAGTACAAAAAAAAGAAAACCAACCACAAAAACAACCCACCACCACCAAAACAACCCCACAACTAAAATCCCAAAAAACAAACCAGTGAAGCTGGTGTAACAGCAGCTGTGGCGTTTTGTGGTTCATACCTACAGGTAGGCTAAAGAATGATTGCATTTCAGGGCCTGTTTTTTATTACTACCTACCAACTCATAGACAGGGAAGGTGCCAGGTCTGAATGATGAGGGGATGAGCACAGCAGGGCACATAGCAACATAGATGTAACTAGAAAGGACACATGAGAAACCTCCCAAAGAAGAAATGCAGTCATAGTACTGAGAAAATCCTTAATCAAATTTGAGAATATAGATGAGGAGATGGATGCTTGCTCACAAACAGCATACTGGAAGGACAATGAAGCCAGAGAGGATACAGAGGTCCAGAAGCAGAGCAAGCCTTTGCAAGTCCTTGCAATAGAATCTGGGTAAACCAATCAAGCATTAGCAAAATGAAAGTAACTTTGTTTGTATTTAAAACAAAGAGGTTGCAACCAGAGTGCAATTTGGAGGGAGTAGCACGGTAGTAAAGAGTTTGGAGTAGGCATCACGAAGTCCATCTGCTGCCATTAGGCTTGACTGCTAGCTGTTGTTGACTAATATATAAAAAGTGTCATCATTAAGTAGCTGGTTTAGATTTAGATCCATGCAGTCCCCTCCGTTTATTATCTAATGTGAAATACACAGAGCAGCAGACACAAACAGAAATGTTATGTTCCCTACAGCTCACAAAATCAAATGCCTTTCAGTTCCAGGCTTTAATCTACAGTCTTTCTTCCAGGTGGTAGCAAGGCACAGGTCCAAGATACAGTATGGCTTACACCAGATGTTGGCACTCATGCAAGTCTAATTTTGGCAAGCAGAGGAAGAGGCAGGGCATGAGATGCCGTGGCAGCCATTCTAGCGTTGGCTTGGTGCCTTGAGATCATGGCAGCATTTCACGCGTGAGTCAGGCCTGGGTACTTCTCCCAGTTATTGTATGTTCTTTAAAGCAAAGCAAGTCTCCAGCTGTTATGGTGTGGTGAAGCAAACTTTAAACAATCAAATGAATGTAGCTGACAAATATGCAGAAATGCTTGAATTTGCACAGAGTCTGAAACTATATCTCCGCATACCTACACACCATGCACTTCAGCCTATACTCACTCAGGTGGGCAGTGACTTAGATGACAATGATGGTATTGTAATTACAAGTATTTCTAATTTTGGCTTCTCTTCAGAGCAGCGTTGAGTCAAGATATAACTTGAATATTTGCACAACAAAATTGAATTAAGTCATTCTATAAACTCCAAATAGCTGGCCTATCAAAAAAACATGAAACGAAGCTCAAGTAGTGCTGATGTTTGAATTAGCAGCATCATGCAAAAGCAGCTACAGATTACAAGCTGAAGTGAGCAAATTCAATTGCTAGGCATAGATCATGTGCTGTTTTATTATTTGGCTATTCTCTCTTGAGCGGTCTGGATTGAATAGAGCAACTTCAATTCAGCAACTACTGACATGAAGCCAAATAGTATTCCACTGCTTACAAAAGCATGTGAAAAAGCAAGTAAAGAATCATAAAACGAAGACCCGAAGCAATGTTCCTCCAAGTCAGGGCTGAGAGTGGGGAGGGTAGGAAATGAAGGACTACCCACTACACGTGAAAAGACAGGGAATTAAATTAAGGCATTTTTGTTGACATATGGCAAGGCCAGTTGACAAGGCATGACTGAAGCCTGGAAAAGCATCCAGGTGGTACGGTAACAAGGCAGAAGATATCATTTGCTGACCTCTTAAATTTTGGCACTATAATCCTCATTGAAACTGTTAAGTCTTATTGATAGATATGCCTTACAACCCTGATTTTAATAGGATAATGTGGGGATTGGCTGCCTAAAAAAATGTGGAAGGGAATTAGGATACATCTGAGAGAAATCCTCACCTAATGGATCCTAGTCAGAAGGGCAGACACATACCCTCTTACAGACATGCTAAAAGGTCTTATCCTGGGACCGATATGGCAGTGATCCAGGAGCAAAGACAAATCGTTTCATATTAGGGGACATGCCTTGCCTTTTAATCTTTTGACAGGGGAGAGTGCCAAATGTCCAAAGATAAAAGGAGGCACAGAGTGGGGTGGGGTTATATTTGGCTCACTGGTCATGCATTAGCTACCTGAGATGAAAAAAGCTTTAAATAAGAGATCACGTAATGTAACTAACGTCAGGTCTATTTCCAAGTGCATCAGAATAGCTTCAAATTAAGTCAGTAATGTGGCTCTACATTTACCCTGGTCTAATCTGCAGCAGCAGAAACTTGTATCATTGGCTTTAGTACCAGAGAGAAACTGACTGCTAGAAAAGTGGTGAGGTTGAGGATGAATATTCTCTGCTGTGGACAAGACAGGAACATAAAAATATTTAATAATGGAAAAGTATGTACTGGTTGACAGTGGCTGATAGCTTTTTCTTTGGAATAAACCAACTGAATTCAGCTACCTCTTTGGCAATTACCGAGATGATGATAGGAACTCTCTAGCTAAGAGTCACCTATGAGCAACTGGTGTACAAGCAAAGACACATAACTTCACAAAAGACTTTAAAAAAAAAAAACCCACCAGCAATTGCAGTGTTTTATCTGCAGTGAGCATTAAAGTTGGATGCTTAACTTAAAGCATCTTAGCTAACAATTCTAAGAATAATTTTGAGTACTTTCTATTGATTTAAGAGCATGTCAGAGTTGAATACTTTTCCTACAACAAACCATTGTTTATCCAGCATATTGGATATTCATTAATAAGTCTCTGAGCATTTAGCTGTCTTTTTCTCAAGATTTTTACCTTAAGGGACATAAGGAATCCTTTTAAGTAGAGTTTTGCCTGCAGAAACTCTGCTAATGGTGTTCCTTTTATGAACTATTTCAAATGAGGTGATGGTGGCAGGTTGAAAGCAGAATGCATTATTGTCGTAACATCCTCTGCTTTTTCACTGTTGTTGACTTTTCTGTGGTAGGCACGCTGTTACCTTCTATGTACTTTTACCGTGTGTACAATATACTGAACGAGATGACCCAAAACATCTAACCTGAAGGGTCTCACTTAGTGGAGGGAATGAAAGCACATCTGCTGAACTGGTGAGAGAGTCAGAAAAATCAGAAGCTTAAAGACGGTGCTCTAATAACCTCTAAGTACACAACAGAAACCTACGGATATTTTAAATCCTAGCTTGAAAGTCCATGAAGATAAACATGATTTTGAACCCAGGCTTCTCAAGACCATCAGTTTGAGGGATGCAGTCACTACTTTTTAGTAACAAGTATTTTGTGAGCAAGGATTTTTGAAGGGGACTGAGAGATTTCGGAACCCTGTATATTTTGGCTATTAGGTCATCGAGAGCATTGAAAACCACTAATGTTTGTAGCTGAATTAAAGTCATATTTGCTAAACTTGTTTCTATTTTATGCTTGCAAACTGTAGACACATAGAAGAAAATCAGGTTTTGAAACTGTCATTTCAACAATCTGCACTGGTTGGTTTTTTTAACAACTTATTAAAAAGGAGTCTGCGAAGCACAGAGTTCCATTAAAATGTTTAGCATCTCTCTATAAACAAGAAAGATAAAACTTGTACAATTTCAGCCTCAAAACGCTAAGGAAAGCAACAAGAAGGAATAAAATCCAGGTCTGTGTGCTGGGTATAGGGGTACGTCTGTACATGCGTGTGCAAACATACAGACATACATTTAGATGAATCCGTACTAGCAAATTATTTGTACCAGTAGAAATTACAGAAGCCTATAGTTCAAAGCAAAGGGGAAACAAACTAATTGTCAACTCAGGCATTTTCCACGCGCTATTCTGTGCTTTCCACAAATGCCCCGGCGAGGTCCGCCACTTCAAAAGGGAGCGTACACAGGCTGCAGGTGGAAGAACTGTGAAGAGCGCTCCTCAGAAGGCAGTTTGAGAACAGATGGCTTGAGTAGTGCTTGCAGCCTACCCAAAAGCTACAGACACCTCCCATGTGATTTATTTCCATATGAATCTGGCAATAATTAGCCTTGCCACATCCCCTAGAAATCAGTTCCCTCGTGAGAAAAATCCAGGCCTTCATTTTGTTGTTCTTACTGAACTGAAAGTCATGTCTAGAGCTGTTAGTCCTTACGTTCACAAGGTCAAATTTCTTTAAAAACATGAATACGGCCACAGCGCATCAGAAGACAGGATTCTCTAGCCCAGGATCCTGTCTGTACCAGGTGCCAAAAGAGGATGCTGGGGAAGGATTTCAGAACAAGGCGATCACACTGTATTATAGTCCAAGTACTTTCACTATTTCCAGGTCAAGAGATCATCTCTACAGAGATAGAAACCCGCAGTGGATTTCTCTTCCCTGAACCTCTCTAGCTTCCTCTTGATCCCATATGAAGTTTTAGCATTCCCAAACCAATGGGTTTGCCAGCTACCTTCCTCTGATGGCATCAATATAGGCATAAAAGGATTTATACTGACACTGCTACTGAAAAGGATTGACAAATAGAAGCTCTTCAGCTGCTGAAACAAGAATATGAAAAGAAGTTGATTTAAATAGATTTCTATCACACGTAATTGTGAAGCAATCAAGGGTTCTGAACAACAACTACTGCTCTTTTAAAATAATGATTAAAAGTCAGGCTCAGCTTTAGCTGTCAAAGTTATGTGTCTAATCTAAATTATTATTTCTTTATGCTATATCTATATATAGAAAAGCAACTTACTCCAGAAGACAACTCAAATCCACCCTATGTTAGGTAGTTTCTGGAAGTGCCTAGAAAATGAACAGGACCATATTTGCTCTTAGAGTAACTCTTTTACTATTTGCTTCAATTAAATAAAAAAATCTTGATTACCTAAAATAATTCTGTTTATAACAAACTATCAAAATTGTTTCCTACTAAAACATTCCTTAAAATATTGCTGGAGGAGTCTAAAAAAAAAAAAAGCTATCAGAAAGGTGAAGTTCACCACATAAAACCACATAATTAGTATTTATTTCATTGCTAAAAGAAATGTCTGACATCAGAGCTTTTCTTTAAAAGAATGATTACCCTTGGTTACTAAAGGAGAGATTATATCATCAGAAGCCCATTGCCAGAATAATGTTTATGATGCCTTCACACTTAAATGGGTTTTTCCTTGAGTAATGCTACAGAGCAGCTGGCTTTCCAGAGATATGATATAATCTTTTACTATTTGAGTACCTGAACTTGGTGGAACATTCAGGAGAGGATGTTCAGGTGTGGTTCATCTGGACTCTAGGATCTACATTTTTATACACTGCATTGGATTTTCCTAAACAGGCTTTTATTTCTTAATTCATCCCTTCTCCTTGACAATTATTTGCAACTCTTATGACAGCAGTTTTGCAACAGGTCACATGACAGTTGAATGTGAATCATGGCACAAAATCAGAATCCTAAATACTTCATTGTAGAAAAAAGTTTTAATTTCACTCAGTTAGGCTAATACATTATCATTCTCGGCACTTTGGGTTTTTTCATCTTTCAGAACTACAGCTATGAAAGAAAACCTCTGAAAATAAATCTTTTCTTCAATACGCAGGGTCATTTCATCAGATAGTGACAAATGTGTCTGTGTGCAACACACGAATCACCTCAATATGTGGGACACTCAAGGTCCTTTTGCTTTGTTTTTATTCTTATGTGAAATTCACCAAAGAGATTTTCAGATGACCATGTACCTTAAAAAACTGTTTTCTACTTTCGACCCACTCATATATTTGCGGCAACACAGCCATTGCCATGTACATCTTAAAAAACAATTTGTTGCTTAACACTGAAAAGCACAGAAGTGGGAATGAAGGTCTGTATGAACTCCTATTTTAAACATTCTGTTAATAAATAGCGTTTATGTTGAAAACAGACTACCTCATGAGACAGCAGGAGAGGCACCACTACTAGGAAATTAAATGAAAGATGACATTGTAAGTGATATTCTATACACTTACTATAATAAGTAAACACTTCTATGACTATATGAAAAAAACCCACCTTTATTCATCACAGCAGGGGATGTGATTCAACTTGCAGTTACACAATTTTAAATTAGAAATTACTTTACTAAAGCCAGTGTAATTCTGCTATCAAAGTGATATGAGGCAGGAGTTCAGCTGACCCCTCAATCAGTTTGGATCCCTTTGTACTGTTGGCCTCTCTTCATCTCCGATGCGCTGGTCCCATGGACCAGATTTTATGTGTGCATGTCAGTTAGCTCCCAGGGGCCAAGCGGGAGCAAAGAAATCAGTTAAGCTACTGGGGACATAGGACATTCTGGGTGAAGATGGCCCCAGGCTCTACCCTTTCCCCAGAGCAGGTCTTCAGCAGTCACCCCTCAAGGCCAAAGCTGGAGACAAAAAAACTGGTTCTTCAATCAAGTCTAGTCCTATGCCCCTCTTCCCTCTCATGGTTGTATGAGCCAGATGACTCCCCCAGCTGTCATCCTCCAGGCTTTCTCATTCCAGATGGCAGCAGAAATGCAGACAGGTGACCTCAGGCCCTCACATCTCCTTAGGAAGGTTTGGTAACACCAGATGGCTCCTATGCCACTGAGGCTGGACCTCCTCTCCTCCCACCCGGCCAGTAACATGCACTAGGATCTCATGAGAGGTTCTTACAGTACTGAATAGGTTTACAGGACGTTGTTGGGTGGGTTTTGGTTTGGGGTTTTTTGGGGTGGTTTTTTTTTTTGTTTGTTTGTTTTTTTCAGGAATGAATTGGGAAGATATTTTTATTTCTTTTACATAACCCTCACCAAGTGCTGAACTTGAACCAACAGAATGTTTTAGGCTTTTTTTGGCTGCACTTTCAGCACCCCCACCAGACCAGATCCCTCTTTCTCCCTCATCTTTTTATACCTTGGATTCCTCACTCCTGCTCTCCTTCCCCAACAGACTCACTAACTTATCTTTCCTGATCCAAAATAGAGATGCAGAGAGAACTACCTAACTCCATCCATCAGCTGGTCCCCTAACTCCACTCCTTTTCCACGTTGGTGCTTCTTCTGAAACTAATGAGAATTATTGCGTGAAGACAGATTTCTTCACCTCTTTGCCCCGGAAATCATTCCATTTTTAATATGAAGGCAGACATCCACCTCATCATAATACATATTTTCTGAGATACCAAAAGAGATTTCAGCAAAACCAAAACGTGTTTTAGTGAACAGAAAATAAGGGAACTATGAAATGTATTAGGATGCTTTCAATCTGAAAATTATTGATATGTAAAGACTTCAGAAAGCTGAAACACAAAAATACCTGCAAAACACTATTTTGCTTTTAAAATTTTCCATGCCTATTTATTTTCATATCCTACTATAGACCAGGGCTGAAAATTTTTGTTTATATGCAGATAAGAAATATTCCCAAAGATACTCATTAGGGATATATTATTTGATCATGTGATAACAAAAATTACTTTGGAAGTATCATTATGACAAAGAGAATGCACTAAGCTTTAGAAAAGAAAAAAATCTATCTGTAACCATCTTAGTTATATATCACTTAAGATATATCCCCACCTAAGCAGGTACATAGCAAGCACCGTTTTCCGCAATTCCAGCAAATATGTCAATGTCAGGTTAATCTTTCTACTAATAAGTTTAATGCTAAGTGTCTTTACAACCTTAGAATATATACTGCATGCAACTCTTGTAGAACTCAAATGTATATGGACAGGAGGTGTTCAACAGTAATGTCTGTTTATAGCACAAAACAAATTCAGTTAAATCTGCTCAAGTGGTCACTCAAGAAGAATTGGTTTATCTTGTATCTTCCAGAAAGTGTTTATTTTTTGGTAAAAAAAAACCAAACCTGAAAAGCAAGATTTTTATGAGAAAACTGAATTTTGATTCAAAAAATACTTTACGTGAGAGACAACTGAGCAATTAAATCTCCATTTTCAAGCAAACAGACTTCCTAATGTTCTCTTTTGCTGAGCCATGAAAAACGACAGATCCTAACGACAGTGAAGAGAGATGTAGTCCAGATCCCATACGCAAGACAAGAAAAGAAGCAATCTTATCTCTAATGACCAATGGCACTTTTTTTAAGGCATACAAACTCCTATAAATATAAATTATTACTTTCTCTTATTCATCACACGCAACATCATGAAGAACACCAGAGATTCATTACATTGCATCTCTGCTTTAGGCATTGGAGGAATGAAGCCTTTGAGCAATGCCTATCACATCTGGAAAGGTGGGGCAGGAAGAATTCTTCCCCGAACTGAAAATCAAAAAGCCATCTGAAGTTCTAAAACTTCATATCACAGCTGTAAAAATGTTAAGATGCTTAAGAATTTATGACATGGGATGTGACTAGTACCTGATTTAGAAGTCATCCTCATACATCTCTGCGACAATGATACCAGCCCTGTAAAAAGCACGCACTTATATGGCTTCAGCCTCAAATTGAATAATTCTTTTAGTTAATGAGAACCCCATACCGTTACCTTGGGGAATTGTAAAAGTCAACACTAAATGATCCATTTTATCTGTAATTCTGAAAGTACCAGTCAGGATTAAACTGTAATCATGACTTGTTATTAGATCAGTATATTTCTGACTAATGCTTGGCTTCAGGAGGATTTATCACAAGTTCAGTTACATCTAATGCTTTCCCACTTGGATTGCTCCCTGCAGAGCCAATCGGATCTCAATGGAAGTTTATGGGAAATTCAGCTACTAAAGTGACAGATGTACAAGTCTCATCTGTCCCTTCTTTCTGACCTGTGTTTTCTCCTTTTTTGCTTTTCCTCAAAAGAATGCCTGGGGTTTTTTTTTTAGGTTTACTTCTGCACCAGTTTTGGTTTGTATTCAGTTATCTCTTTTTCCTCCTCTCTTCTTCCCCCCTCTTCTTTTTGTCTTTCATTTTTTCATTTTCTAAGCTAGCTAGCTCACTGTAGCAGAAAGTTGAGGCAGGTCATAGTTACACCATACACCAGAAGAATATTCTCTCCTTTTTTTTTTTCAGGTGTCCACATAATTCCCCAAGGAGATATCCTTTTATATTGATGCAAAGCAAAGAAAATGAGATGCAGTGGGAGAGGGCTATCCTTCCAGTGGCGATGATACACATGCTCTCCCACAGAGGCTGAGAACAGGAACCAGGAGCTGCCGGTTTGTAAATTTATGGACAGTGCAAGCAACTGTCAGAAAACATCTGTGAAAGACGAGGCAGGATATAGCATTGAAAAATAAGTATCCTTATTGCACCTATATGGTCACCCTTGTGTGTTTTGGATGACTACAGTTGAATAAATGAATGAGCAGGCAGCTGGGACAATTTTCTCTGATACTGCAATCTGTATGATCCTGAATTTTTATAGACTCTGCACATTCAAGGAGGCCTGAAAAAATATAGGCATTCAGTTATGAAAGCCTTAGCATTCAAAATACATTTGAAATATATAGCTACACTTCTGCCTGCTGTAAATCAGTGCTTCTCTGTTGTTTGAAGTGAAGCTATACTTTATCCAGCTGGGAATGAAAATGAATCAGGTTACAGACTGCCCCAACACACTGGCTAGCAAGGGCGCTACTATTAGTGATCTAGATGTGAAAAGCAGAAGTAGTAGGACCCAGAGTCACTATCAAGTCTAATATTAAACTATACTATTTCCTGATACACAGCAGTACAATGAAATTACAAGCAGGTACTTTAGCATATAAGAATTTATCCTATTCCTAGTGAGATTAACTTGCTACTGATGCTGTACATGGAAATACTCACATCCTCCCATGAACCCTTAAATGTTAGGGATTAAGGTTTATCAACCAGGTTTAATGGATGTGGTACCTTCCCACTAATACTAACAGATTAGATATATAAAACTATGCAACAGAAAGAGCAAAACAAAAGGAGCAGGCTGCCAAAAGTAAACCAGAGCACTAGCATTTAAAAGATTATAAAAGATGTGGGGGTTTGGTTTTGCTTTTTTATAAAGATGAAAGAAGGGAGACACTGAAAGAGTTGATAAGTGAAGCACATAGGTTCAGATGAGTGTGGGATTTTTTCTAGTAATGAAGCGATAAAAACTCCATCTCAGGGAAAAAAAAAAAAAAAAAGCAAATGGAATAAGTCACTTAAGGTAGACTAAGGGAGGAAATAATGAAGAACACTTCTTAAGAAACTGTAATTAAGCAAGACATGCAAAAATAAGGAGTGAAGCCAAGACCAAGGCCATCTAACACAAATGTTAGGAATCTAAAAGGTCTAGTATCAAGAAGAATTCTTAAACAAAGATATTGATGGAAAAAGTACACCAGGAATTTAGTGGAAGGATTATAACAAAAAGGGGTATAATGTCAGGAAAAAAAGTACAATTGAAAGCACAGGTCATACTGACAGAGGAGAAAGACAAAAGGTAAAGAATAGTTATTGTCAAGTAATGTAAAAAAGTGAATATATTAAAATATAGAACATGTGAGATTGCCAATCAGTGCCCAAATCAGAAATTTTGTGGTATTAAAATACCTAATCAGAATAGGACAGTAACAAGCAAATGTGAAGCAACATTAGAGAGGGTATGAAGGCAGTAAATACATCTCCAGGTAAACTACATAAATATCATTTCAGATAATATGATGTGTAAAAATCATATGTTACACATTAAAGAATTTTTCAGTAATATTTGTTTTATGACTTTTCATTGACTCTGCTAGCCAGAGAACCCATAGGAAGAACAATATAGCACAGCTGAATAGCATACAGCCAGCACAGAGTACACAAAAGCTTCTTGCAAGATGTAACTTCCAAAAATCATTCTACAATAATGACTATGAACTATTTAAATACCTTCCTTTTTTTTTTTTTTTTTTTTAGGAGAGAGAAAAAACCCTACCTTTAAAACTATGGGCTAGCTTTAAAAAGGAGAGCTATGTAAAAATGAGATAGTTACAATAAATATAAAATAAACAGCTAACAGGGTAAATTACAGCAGCATGGAGTTGGTTGTGAGGTTTCATCAGCTTACAGTGATGAATATCTCATTTCAGAAAGGAGTAAAACAAGACCAAAAATGAGATAAAACACTTAAACTGGAAAATTAAAGGGCATTTCAATCCTTAAAAATAGGTAATGCCAAAATGAAAGAAATAGATGAAAATATTAACTGATTAATTAAAAGCAGAACCAGGGATGTCAGACTGAAAAAGATGTTGAGCAGCAAAGCACCAAAGGGCACAAAGCATAAACAGCTGCATCCCCTTTACTTTACACCCACCTTCTCTCAGACCACTTCAGAAAAAGAAAGTCTCCCAGGTGGGGCTATTTGAAGATCAATGCATAAAAGGAGCACTCAAAAATAATGTGAAAGCAGAAAAGCTAAATTAATTTATTGCACTAGTGTTCACTACAGGCATTGGCGAGATTTCTCTATCGCAGACTTCAAAGATACTTCAGGAAAAGCGCTGTCTTAAAAAGGAACTATCAGTAGAAGCAGTTTAAGATCAGATCAACAGAATGAACAATAAAAAAATCCCCTGGACTCCACGGACTCCATCTTAGGAATCCGAATATGCAACTTCCAAGCAACAACCTGGGGTAAGTCAACCCTTAAACTATCCTCAGTTTCAGAGGAATAGAAGGTGATAAGTAAAAATGTGTTTATCGGACATGTGGATAGATGTGATACAATGGGAAAAAATGAACACAGCTTTTGTAGAAAAAAGTTACTTCCCACAAATCTCTTGAAGTTTGAAGGATTCATTAGTCATATTAATTAATAGATTGCAATATAATACTTTGGATACCAAGCATGTTTTGAGAAGTTTTATTATGAAATGCTGTTTAAGCAGAAAATGGAAAAGAGAGAAGACTTTTTCATACATACATAAGAGCCACTAGGGTCAAAATTAATCAAAAAATAAAATGAATAAATTAATAGTTTTCACAAAACAAGATCACCAAGAAACCAAGGTTTTGGAGGGCATCTCCTGAAAAAACTTTGAAGGGAGTGAAGGGTGCGCTGGTAAAATTTACTAATGATAGAAAATTACTGCAGATAATCAAATCTAAAAGCTGAGTGCGAAGAGTCACAGAAGGGTCTCACGATACTTGAATGGCTAATAATAAACTGGCAAATGAAATTGCTCATCAGTAAATTTGGATTGGTAAATATGGGAAAAAAATTATCAGAGGCTAACTCCATATATAGAATAACTGGCTCTAAATTGATTCATGTGGAAAAGAATTCTTGAAGATGTTCTGCATGAATCTCTAGATATGCAATCTGAATGCTCAGAAGAAATTGCAAAGATGATATAACTTTTTAGGAACTGGATAGAGAACAAACCAGAAAATACTGTTAAGGCTACCTATAAGGTATTTCCTTTATACTGAATGTAGCCTTATGTTTTTCTAGTTGTAATACCTTATTTGAAATATATATCATAAAATGGCAACACAAATGATGAAAAGTATGGAATAGCTTTTCTGAGGAACAATTAAATTGCTTTTCCAAACTGCCAAGGAGATCTATACAATCACGAATGGCCTAGAAGAGCTGACTGAGGTATGCTTATTTGCCTTTTCTCACGGTACATAATTCAACAGTACCTGATTATCAGGAAGCAGACTTAAAAGAAACTGAATAACGCTTTCTTCCACATAACACAAATGAACTGGGGCACTGCCATGAGCTACCACGAAAAACAGAAAATAGGAATGTGCTTAAAGAAAAAAAAAATCAACAAGACAAATTCATGAAAGTTAGGTCCAATTAAACATCATAGCCCAGATGACATTTCTGGCTCAGGAATGTCATGAACTGACGGTTGCTGGAAGTTGAGAAGCTGTACAAAGCATGATCACTATAAATTTGTTCTGGTTTTGATACACTTTTCCTAAGCACCTGCTGGTAATCACCATCAGAGGCATTTTGGGAGCTAGCCCATCCTTTGCTCTGACCCATTAAGGTACTTCTCACACTCATCAACGTCTTTATAGCAACTTGCAGATCTGCAAACGTACAAAGCCCCGAGGATCAAGTATGACGCTACAGAATCTAATTAGAAAGCTCTCGTGCAGGAAAGAAAGAATACAAAACCACTCTCTCACGAACCAAAGACATCAATCAGGTTTTGCTTCCCAGCAAATCAATTGGCACCTCTGTGCCAAATATATACAGCTGGCTATGCGTTACCGTCAGTCCATCTGCTGCACAACCGATACGTCAGTTGCTTTATTTAGGGCACTAGGGAGACCGAGGGAGGTATCCCGAAAGGCAAATTAATGCCAATTGCTGGTAAATCTCAAGAAGTATTAGAAAACTAAACTTGCCAAGTAGTATATTTATTGAAATGATGCGCATACTAAGAAGCAGAAATTTGCACAAGAGTTGTATCAGTTATGCAGCAGTATGGAAACAGTGGCTGTAAAATTTCACATCTGTCAATACAAACAGAACTTTGGAGTTGCTGCCAATTGCTTCACCCCTACAGCTAACCTTTCTACTCTGTCTTTTGCTTTTATCTTAGGCTTCTTCCATGTTTCTCATTCCATTTTGCCAGGGGTTATAGCTTAAAGCTGCTTCAGAAAATTCTTCCAAAATCCATTTCTAGTCCACTCTTCTTGAAGACAAAGGCTCCATGTTTTTCCTGGTTAGCCCTACGTATGCTATTCAAGCATGTGATTTTTTCAATTTTCTTTTTTTCCACACTGCATTCCCTGATTGAATTCCCATTTAGACAGGAATTCTTTGAAAAAGATCACACCTTCCTTACTGCTTGCAAACTGTATAGCATATTTTTGAGATTATCAAAAGAACAAATGAATATTCTTTATGAACCATTTCTGTTTTTTTCTTCTAAGTCTAAAGACTTCTACAAATCTGAGAATTTAAAAATCAAACGTGATATTATTTTTACAGTACATATCTGTGTTTGCAGGTGAATTCAAAGCCATCTTTAATCTGTCTTTTGGGTTTGTTTAGCTACCTGTCTTGGAACTAGCAGGCTTGAAGCATACTTTTGTCAACAGTTTTTAGGGGCTATTCCAGTAGCAATAAATCCTTAAAATTTCAGAACAACCTAGAAATTTCTCCATTTCCTTCCATATCCCTCATCTAGCAATCAAGAAGTGAACTGACATGGTAACTCCACAGCACAACCTCCCCCTCCCCACATACACACCGTCATCACGAGGGAAATCATGAAGCAGTTAATTCTGTTTTAATCGTATCTTCTGTATAAGGACAGAGCAGAAGAAACATCACACATCCTATAATCTTGGGAGTTGTGGATTACATACATTTCAGGAGTCAGTTTCTACCATTAAAATAAAAGGGCTCGATCCTTAGCTCAGATAAGACTTTAAGACGACCATGTTGACTTATTTGCTTCAGCTAGCAGGGTATTGCTTCCACATTGGTCGTAGATGGGATATGGCCATTGCTCTAAAGAGCCCAAATATTTTCTGATGTAAATAAATTAAACCCTAATAATTCCTCACTTTAAAAAATGTGGTGGAATGATTAACATAAGATGCATTAGAAAATCATTCAAGAGGTTGCTATCTTATTTGCATGAAAATACTTGTTTTAAGTCAGTTATGAATAGCATAAGGATAAATGTTCAAAAGTCGGGTTTATTTTTAAATTAGGGCAAAATATGAGACTTAGTCACCTGTACAACCTTCACTGTTAAAGTTGTTGTTTACTTATATGAGAACAGCTTCCTGCTTGCACTTTCTGGATGCTTGGTACCATCCAAATGGTGCAGAGCAGTGAAGTATAGACAGATAGACATCTCGCTAGATAGGAAGGTGCTCCTTTTAAGCTGGGATAAACTAACATGAACAATCTTTAGACCAACTGCTCCTAGATCTAAAGCCATCACCTCAATGATGAGGGCAAATCAGCAGCAGAGCAAATAAAGATTCTGTGAGTTCTCAACATGCTGAGGCTTAGCATAAATTAGAGGAGACTCAAAGCCACTGAGTCTAGTAACTCAACGTGTCTCCTGCCACAAACACCTTGCAATCCAGATCAAGATCTGGATTAGCTACTTCATGATGGTATCTCTAGATCTAGAATACTAAGTATATACAAAAAAATGTAAGGAGTGTTATCTTTCTAATGACTATTGTAGCAAGACAAGTGTCCAAATCAGGAGAGAACTAGAAGCAAGTGAAATCCCTGCTGACAGCCACAACAGAAAAGCTGTGATTAGCTCAGGTCCCCCAGGACAGATTAAGGTGTATTAGCAGAACAACACGAGGGAAACTCACACTGCTGCTGATGACCTTACTGATTTTATGGAGAGAGAATTTCAGTCTCCAGACCTTTCAGCTTCAGCATTTTTAAGCAATGGTAAACAGTCTCACTTCCAAATTAACTGCAATTTTAGAATGGAAGAAATAAACAGGGAATTCCTTGACTGGTTTTTAAAGGGTATGTCCATCCTCCCCCTTTTCATAGAATCACCAGCACATGGACACTTATCACAATTAACAAGCAGAAGCATATCACAGCACAGAATTAAGATTAAAAAATATACAAATGCAGAAATAATAGACAAAATGACACAGTAGTTTCATCAGTTCTGCTGTTTTAAAAGAAAATAAATGCAAAAGTCCCCGAAAAGACTATTCTTTCTGTAGCATATTAGATTTACATATGTAGCGATCCATTTCAGAGTTGAACCATCAAATCCTAGGAGACTAATTTATCCAATAGAATGTTATAATCAACCATAGCGGATGCTCAGATCCTTAGAGACTGCATGAGTTCAAAAAAAGGTATTCATACAAATTTTTCTCTCCTACATCCTTACCAAAAAAACCCAAAAAACATTTAACACAATGAAACAGAACAAGGTAGAAAATACTCGTCAACACAAGTGTAATGTGCTTCTATTCTACACTTGGATTCTTCTAGAAGCAAAGTATTTAGAGTCCTTTGTTTAAGCCATTATTTTTCATTAGATGAGGCACTGGTGTTATCCAAAAGTTAATAGCAGGAATATGTCTGTGTAACAAAACAAATACAGCTTGAATCCTGTAGTGGTTAATACAAGAAACAGTTTGCAATAAAGTGCACGCCTGACATACACAAATCACAAAATGGTATAGAAATGTGTTACTGTGCTCTTCTTTTAATAGAACAAGCCCTCTATTATCTGGCACTGTCTTTATATCTCCAGATTAGATTTTAGTAAATAAATGGAAGCTTTGGAAGAGCTGTAAAACCCCCTCAAAACAATAAAAACCAATCAAATCTACATCCCCTCAACCCAACAACCTGTAGTCTGGTCTGACTAGTGTAGGTAATCGTATTGCTGTTTAAATTGCCCCTTGACATCAGGCATATACTAATAGTCTGTTTAAATAGTCTCATACCTTGGCAGGCTCCTTTTTTAGTCAGAATGTATGGTTTAAATAGAACGTTAGACATCCAACAGGCATCAGAAATCAGGGTTAAACCAGAATGTTTCTGTAAACAGCAGCTCTAAGCCCCATCAGCAGCTGTGGATGTTGGCTGACAGAATTGATGCAGTTTTTTGTCACTACCTTACATCCCCTCCAAAATGGTGCTGTCCTTTCTTTGTCTTCTGCACCACGAGGACATAATTTCTAACTCCTATAAGCTGAAACTTCTGAGTGGTGATGCATTTAATGGGAGTTAAAAGCCACTGGCTTGTAGGAGGTAAGTTGTTTCTAACAGCTTCCATTTCTTCATATGGTGATGATAACCAGCAATTTCCCTAAACAGCACTAACTCTGGCTCAGGTGAGATCATTATTTTGCAAGATATATTGAAATTTATTATTATATCAGTTTGTTAACTCATATGTCCCACAAAAACAAAGAACCCCCACCAAACACCCAACCAAAAACCCCAAAAGCCACAAACAAACCAAACCAAAAACAAAACAAGTAAAAAACCCAAACCAAAACAACCACCCCCAAATTTTTGCTTTAACTTGCAAGACGCTCTTAAGATATAATACTGTTCCTAGGTATAAGGTTCAAATGCTGGGAACTCCTAACTTTCACGGATTGTCTTTCAATGCATCATGATATCTTGCTTTGGCAGCCCAGTAACAGTTATAGAGTAGCTGCTCATTACATATGTCCATGTGCATATATACATAATGTGTATACACTGTTTTCAAGCATTTCTTCCTCTCTAAAAGCCAATTCTTCCAACAGATTTAAATTGCACCATTTCCTCAACAAAGATTCATGAAAGAACCTTATACTGAAAACAATCTCACACCAGCATGCATGCAAACGCAATTTCAGAAAAAAATTTTAGAGAAAAAATAGGGGCTAGTTCTCATTTGTGGGGAAAAAGATGAAGCATTAAAAACTGGAAGGCTGATTTGCGAGCTGTTTGAAGTGCCTTAGAGGGTTACAGTGTTTCAGAAGTTATCAGCAGAGATATATTAGTGAACAGAGAACAGCTGACCTATTGAAAGATGCATAGCAATTACTTTTATCACATAGCTTTTGTTTTATTATAGAACTCAACCCTCATAAGCATTCAGTATTCTCCCTTGTAAACATTTCAGTTCATAGACAGTAGATGGCCCATATTTGCAAGCAGAGCAATCATCCCAGAAAACTGTTATGGTAAAGCTATGGAACCTACAAAAACTAAAAGCAATTGAAGGCAAGCTATTATAAGCACTATAAAAAGGCTGAAGGAGGAGAACAGGATGAACACAGACTGCTGGAGAGAGAAAGGAAGCTCATCTCTGAGTTCTGAGAAGGTGTTAGCTAAAAAAAACCCCAACACACCCCAAGACACACAAAAAAGGGCTGTTAATCTCTTAATTTTGCACGCAGATCTATTATATCTTGCAGTCACATTAAGTCATGTTTGCCACAAAACTGACTCTGGAAAGAAACCATTGGAATATGCTACAGTGCAGAAAACAGCGTTTTCAATTCATTCTCAAATAACATCTTGTGATACAACACTAATTTTTGGCCATATGGAGTCACTAATAAGGTCATATATATCTTGTATGGTATCCTTCTGTATGCATAGGCAGTGTTCTGGGCCATTCATAGCTATGTTATAAATTAAAACTACTAGGATTTAAAGGTAATTTGTAGAGCTTTTATGAAAGCAGCATCCCTTTTCTGTTGGAAAAAAAAAATCAATTTTGGATTTTGTCATCTCGTGTTTCTCATTAGCTTATGATCATGCTGTGATAGAAGTGCATGAGTTATTAAGAAAAAAAGGAAGAAATATCCATCCTCTCACTTATTGTGCATTATATGCGTTCTGTGGTGCCCAAAGGTGTCAGTCAAGATTGAAAGCTAATTGTACTCAGAGCTGTAAAAACATGAAATGAGATAGCATTACTGACAATAACCTCAATAGGAGATTACTTCTGGGTCTGCTTTGGGGCAGCTGGTGGAACCAAATCTTGAGGAGATTAAATGAGGTGAATGTCAGAGTCTGGTGCAATAAGACAGCAAACCACTTCCAGGTATAAGGCATACATGACAACGGAATAAAGGATGGAAAAGGTTCAAGGTGAAAACTGATCAAGCTGTTCACACTAAGGGATAAAAAATATGAACCTGGCAGTAAGTCTACTATCAAGTAGGACTGACCCAAAAGAAGCCAGTGAAGCAATTTGGAGGCAGAAGTATCGACATAGATAAAGAAAATTATTTTAGGAGCTGAATGACATGTATTTCAAGAGGATTACAAAGAAATAATAGGGCAAAATGTAACCTGCCCACGTTCGACAATAGTTTTGCTTCTAACAAGCAAGTTCACTCTCAATCTGGCTTTTTATGCGCAGCTATTATCTAGATATGCAGACAAGGTCTGTGTCTTCTACTCTGTTATAACTCAGTACCTAGTAATCGGCCACAGAATTTAGACAGCAGTTGGTTAAAAACCTCAGTCTGGTTCTTTGGAGAATATCATTGGTAGCGGCATCCTTAAGCATCATGCTTGGCTGGTATCTTTAATTAACAAAGTTAAGTACCCTACCACAGTAGTCCAGGACAAAATTAGTAGAGAGAATTTAACAGAAGGGAAGTCTGTTATCTAAGCTTCTTGAATAATGGAGGGACAATTACAGCAATTAAAATCCACTGAAAATTTACTGTCATGAGCATATAGTTATTACACTTATGAACATGGATGTGATCATTCAAACATATGGACAAAAATTTCTATCAAAACTCTATTTAATTGACATTTATTGATTATTCTTAAAGCTTTTAAATACTTTCTGTAAAATTTGCACACCATTAGTTTTCACTAATGGTTTAGTGAAAGTGGTTTAGATGAACACAATCAGAACCGATTTTTTGAGATCATCTTCCTTTGTATTTTAATGTTACTCAGTTCCAGATGAATCATAGGTAGTTATATCTTTCGTATGTCTGGATATGGAGCAAAAAATAGACAGCAAGGAAAGGAGGAGTTTACATGAGAGTTGACACTTGTAAGGAAAGATCAGCATTGGACTATGTTGACCTTAAGCTTCATTTTGAAACCTCACTCAACTCCTATCTGCCTTCCTGTAATACTGTAAATCCCCAAGTTTTACCCTAAGGCACTTGCTCTCTCAAGGCTGTAAAATTCTATTTAATTTTTAGACAGGAGGTCAAGCTTTGAAACAGCTTCCTCTCTCACTCATCCTTTTCTGAATCATGTTTGCACAGTTTCCTGCTTCCATCTTCCCACCCTACACAGTCTCTTCTAAAGGGAAAAGCAGCAAATCACAGATCCCCGCTTCTGCTTTGCACTGGCTGGCTTTGCTTGGCTTTCACGGTATGGCTGGGCTTGGTCCAAAGACAAAATCTGCACAGGGGACTATTGCACGGCCTGGCATGGAAACCTTGAGGGTGAGCTCAGGTTTGACCCTAAATATTAGTGTAGACTCACAGTGTGTTCCAGAGGGTCAATTAATTTGTTTTACTCTGCTTTCTGTCATGTGTGGCACTGTTTCTTGATGTCTTTAGAAGCGTAGTATGAGTGCAGTAGAGTTTGCAGAGCTTGTTTCAAAGCCATGTGTTACAAATAGGCAAGAAGCAGTTGATGTTATAAGTGAGGCTCTGGCATCAAAGCCCACCTGACCGTCAACCACTAAACTTCGCTGAAAGGACACAACTGGCCTCTGCAAAAGGTTTAAAAGGCTGAGAAGCCAGCAATGAAGGTGTTTCACAGACAGAGAGCAGTGCAGCTGACTTGCAGGTAGGGGGAGTTTCTTTTTGCCTTAACTACAAGGGAGGAAAAAAGTTTAACAGGGAAGAAAAGCACAAGAGCTAATAAGAGTACAGCTTTTTCTGTAGACGCTGGGGACAGGAAGGATCTTGAGGTTCTGCTGATCAAAAAAGACATGTAGTCCCGTCATGTAATATATCCAGGTGAAAAAGCAATCTCAATATGCATCTGAAGAGGGATAGCGCACAACAACAACCACGACTCTAACAGGTGATGATATGTAGCACTCAGATGGTGGAAGATTAAAACACTCGTGCCCTTGCAGTGAAACAATTGCTCAGTGAACTAGATGACATTATGAGTTTCATTTTTCTTTGCTTGTGGCTAGTTACTTAAAACAAGAATACATGTGTATGAAGTTTGAAGTCAAATTTTCAGAGCATGATAGATTTTTAAAAGGCGGCAAAAATGAGGACCTCAAATTTAAAATTCTCTGATGTTTCTTTAAATAGTCTAGCCTTAAAATACAACTGTGCAAAGCTGCAAACGCATAAAATTAATTGAAGCTACTGGGGTGCAGCTAACAGAATTTGGCTTAGTCATGCTTACTAGGAACATAAATCTATAAGACGTAGTCAAAGACAACAATTAATTTAATCAAAAACATAACATAAAATTAAGCATTGGGTTGCTTATTTTGAATTTAAAGATAATAAATTTTGAAAAACGCCTCAGCTTACTTTGGATTAGCTTTTTAAGCATAAAGCCCTACAAGCAACAGTCTAGCAGTCTCAGCACCTCAGCTCCAGATGGGGAAAAAAAATAAGTTCCTTTCTGCACTAAGTAGTTTATGTATAATTATGTCATAAAGGAAAGGATAAGTTCTCCAAGTGTGGATCTTTCTTAAATTGGATGTTAATAAGAAACTGCTAGTGTAAAACAGCAGTGATGTATTGCATAGCACAGAATTACTCAGAAAAGGTGAGCCTGTGGAATGAGGTACACAGCACAGACACAACCCATTAAGAAGACTTGTGGCAGTAATTCCACTAGTTTCAGCTGAGCTGAGTCTACTTAATTTCAGTGATATCTTTGAGAAAAATGGAAAGAATAGAAGCCTGGACTCTTCTGTTAGTCTTCAACAAGGGGAAAGAGGTAGAAAACCCAAGAGAGTGGTCATGATGAAGCAAGTTCAAAGCAAAAAGTTTTCTGAGGAAGGCTAAACTACCAGATTTACTCCAGCGTTTCTCACTGAACTTGTTAACCTGGCCAAAGTGAAGCAATAGATAGAGACTGCACATTTCCAAATCAAATAAACTTGTGCTTCTATTTATGCTGTGTATTCCTTTGAACTATCTGTGTCTGAGATACAGATAAAATACTAAAGCTTGATCACAGGCTTATCAACAATTAGAGTTACAAATCAAACAAATACCATTTTGAGTCACCTGGTTACAGTCACTGAAAATCTGCACTTATCCCTGCTAATTCACAGAAGAAAAGCATTTGTTTTGACAGTAATACCCAAAGTCCATTATTAAAGAGAAGAACAATCCTACCTCCCAAACCCCTCCCTACACAGATACTGGAGCATCAATTCTTACCAAGTGCTACTACGTCCTAACATAAACTCCAGAAGCTCAGAAGATGTAATTTACCTAAGGGATCACTGCGGCTCCGTCAATGTCAGCAAAGTGCTCTTTGCTGTTCCTGTATTAAAGACGGCCAATGGTTTAAAAAGAGAAAGTATCGCTTAAACATGCATATAATTATTAATGATACAAGGGCATTATTAACTATCTAAAGATTCAAATTAGGTAGTCTACATGCTTCAGCACTGGAAACACAGGAAAAAACAAAACCTATCATTTCACTCACTGAGATGCTATGTGAGCTTTACTGAAATAGTCTGGCAATTTGCAAAGTGCTCCTTCCAGTGAATGCAACTATTTTCACAGCTATTGCTGTCAAAGTCTGCTTGTACACGTAATTTTCTTAAACGAAGTATTAGTTCCTTTGGACATAATGTAAAAAAGAAAACCCAGAAGAAACTAGCAGCAGCATGGAGCAACAAAGCAAAATAATAATTAAAAAAACCCAGAAAAAACACATCTGAAGCCTCCAAGAAAAGGAACAGAATCTAGACTACATCATGAAATATTTAACTGAAGGAGTCACAAAAAGTATCATCAGCTGACATTTACTCAGGCTTAATACTGTACAATATTACTGTTCAAAGAAAGGGGGAGAATGGTGGGCATCCTACTTAGATTAGTCCTACTTAGATCAGTCAGTGCTCTTTTCAGTAAGATGAGTAGCTTTTGTCCTAAGTATATTAACACTCTTAAGGGACTGGTATGTGAAATTTTGCTACACTGAATTATTCCTAGGAAATACAAAAAGTCTTCCCATGGTGTCCTCACAGACCATTTACCCTCCACATACTACCACTTACTTACCTTTCCCCTCTATTGCCTACGCTTTTCAGTTACGTTATGTTACGCTATTTAGTGTTTCATACGTCATTTGCCTACTCCATATTTTCTGCTCACTGCTAATGTCTGTTTTGAGACTTGTGTGTTAACAAATGGTCAAAAATAAGTCAGGGAGCCTTAAAAATACATAGAATTAATATTCCCATGACCCTATCTTAAATGGAGAAGAAATAACATACACCATTACAAAGTTATTTTGGCACAGTCATCCAGGACATTCAATTCCAACGCCAAGAGCGAACCACATACTTCAGAAGTAGAACAACAAAATTAAGAACACTAAGAAGTTGTCCAGAAATGGAAATTCAGACTGTTGGAAGGCAGAGGTCAACTCCTGACACTACCCAGACCCAAATGACTCCAAAAGACCCCTCCTTGTTCTGAACCTGACCACGATAAAACAGTGAGAAAATTGTCTTTAAAAGCAACCTTGGAGTGGAGGATACTTGTCCATCTCCAGCTGATGTCAACAGGACCACCCTGCTAAGCAGACCTGCTAGGTGCTCTGAGATGTCCATGTGCCAGGAGGAATCCTGGGCTGGCCCCAAAAACTCAGAGGCACAAGCGTAGCACAGGAAGCACTGCTCACATCTGCCAGCTGCTTAGGAGGCTATGGGTTGGAGAGAGGGGCATTTCTGGGTTTGTATGAAATGCATTCGTTGTTAAGGAGATAATTGTATTCCTGTAAGCAGGTTTGTTTTCAGTTAAAGGCATATAATATATTCCTGCTGCCTGCTCCCCCTTCCACACCAAGTTCCCCTGCTAAAACCCACTCCCTAACCCGGCAGGTGTTCAAAACCTCCTCACACTTGTAAGATGGAATAAAGAAAACCAGCGTGGCTGGTTTCATAGTGTTAGCTTTACCATTATCAGTGATTATGGAGTCATCCATCTTACAAGCATGACTATCTGCAAATAACCTGCAATTTGTGAATGAGTTGCATGAATGCACTTGCTTTTATTTATACCCATACTATCAGAGTTTACTGGACTCATCAGTTTGACTTCATTCTAACTGCTTCAGTCACCGGGTACCAGTGGGCTCTTTTCTAGGAGGTCTACCAACCTCCTAGATCCTTGAGGCACAAATAAAAGTCACTGTGAACATAAATTAAGGAAGTCATTGGCAGTAAAACATCCAGACTTCAATTGTTCACCGCTTTCCTCTGTCCTTTCAAGGGAAACTTGTGCTGCTTTTGCAAGGAGAAGGGCTAGTGGCAGTCAGTGGATATCAATCACCCTCCGCTTAGTTCAGCATTTCATCAAAGTTCTCCTGATTTTTCTGTAATCCTGGAAGGCAATGCTTGTAAATTTTTCATGGAGCGGGAATTCTAGTCAGTCTATCAAAGTAGTTGGTAGGTCCATTTCTGCAAACCATTAGACCCTTCTCCCCTCTCATAATCTGTTGTGTCTTCAGGTTCCTAGAATTTTCCTCTAGACATCTATCACTGGCATAGCAAGCCTTGCCTGAAACATCACAGCTTTTTGCATCCTGAAACTTTTGATAACTTTCTGTCTTCTGTGGAACATGCAGCTGGAAAACAGACAGACCTGGTGCTTCACAACAGAGAAGAAAAAAACGTGAGCAAGCCCACCCACTCATGGTCAACCATCATTATGAACTAGCCCCCATTCCACAACAGTCAGTGTAAGCACAGGTTCATCCAGTTTTTTTTCCCAGTCCACAAATGGCCTAAGATTGCGGATAATGCCAGCCCACTTATGCTCACAGAATATATAACAAGGAGAAAGACCTTATGGCGGGTAACACTGGCAACAAATGTCATGCTTAATGAAAGCTTTGTATTTCTTCTGACTTTTCAGGTGGGTTTTTTTGGCATCTTGACTTAACGGACTTAAGGGTACTTGTATTTGTACCGCTCTACGTTTGTACAGTAACACGCTCTGAAAATGTAACGGCCAGTCATTCTGTCATTGCTTCGCTGCTGTTTCCCTTAAAGAGATTCCTCTACATCATAAACTTCTAGGTGAAAATTTTTACTAGAACCAATTACAAGGAAAAAAGTAGATACATTGTAAGGATAAATTTCTTTACTCAGCACAAACCAGAATTTCATTATGGACAATTTACTCACTGGAAATTGCGGCTGTTCTCCCTTTTCAGCCTTTTCACTATATATGAAAACTAAATGACAAGCGAAAGACAAGGGGGAAAGTATCTCATGCTTTCTTGCAGGTGCTATTAAACCAGAGTGGTCCTTCCAAAAGGAAGAACAATATTTCCAGTGGCTTAAAAAAACAGCAATTTTAGGGAGTATTTTAGTGCATTATGGAACTGATGTTTATATTCACAGGAAACTAAAATTTGTAAACTTAGCTGTTCACAGAATCCAACACTTGTACAAGTCTGCAATCAAAATATAACCTCTCGACACATCCAAAACCCCAAAGTATTAAATATTCATAATAGATCCTTTTCAAACAGATCAAGAATTATTCAAATATTGTGAGCAATAATTTCATATAATTAAATAATCCCTGTTTCTGGCCAATTTATAAGCAGAGAAAAAAAAGCAAAATCCATTTTATATTTAGCATCATCTACTGTTTAGCCTTCATTTTTAAAATAAAAATGGTAGTGCTTCATTGTAATGAATTGAAAAAAGCTGTACTCAATAGAAACTTGCAGAGTTGCAAGACAGTGAGTTCCTCTGGACGCACTGACTTCCCTCGCACTGCTATAAATTAAATAGACTTCAAACCCAGGTAAAACAGACCTTCCTTTTCCCCTTTGTATTCCTGCAGAATAGTAGTTGGTACGCCAGATACATTTGTCACTGGTACAGTAAGAACATAAGGACAAGCAAAAGCTATAAAAATCAAGTTAATAACTTTTTTCCTATGACAGGTCCATCAGATTTGGAATCCATTTCATTCACATTTTAGAGATGATTAAACTTTTTATTCTATTGAACGTCTCATGTAATCTGTCAAGAATTTTGTGGGCACTAATAACCTATCATCGCAAAGGTGCAGTAATTAAAGGTCTTGTTTTGACAGAGTTGTTACAATCCTGGCACCTTGCAACAAAAGCAAGAAAAGCAATTTACTTGCAAACTAGAAGCTAAATACCTTCACACTGAGACTAGAAAATACACCGCTACCTTATTGTGAGGTGTAATATTATATATTTCTATAATGGAAACACACAATACAATTAATTTCTTTTCAGACAGTAGGAGGAAAAAAAAAAACAAAACCAAACCACAAACAAGAATAGTCCTTTCCTGTCTGGACTAAAATGTTCCCATTCAGAGTAAATAGATGCTATTACGCATTTAGTGATTTATTCACCAGCATTACACAGTGAGGGCAGATTGCATTAGTATAGACAAAACAAGCAAGACTACCAGGGTTACTATTTTGCTGAAGAAATATATAAGAAAATGAGTCTTAAATTTTATTTACTTAATGTAGTTTTGAATATGAGCATATTACTATACAGCCAGGTTTTGAGAATTCTAATATGAAGTGAGTATATGAACTCCCTGCAGAGAGTCTTGCAAGTTATTAGTAACATAGAATAAATGCTATTTCCATATGAGGAATCCTTGTAACTGCTAGACAGCAAACTCAGAAACAAATTCTCATTTCTGAGGTTATATTGTTCTATCTGGCTGATAGTAATTTTGTGCATTTTATTTACACTTTAAGGATTTACCTCAGCTCAGCTATGAGAAGTGAACTGAAGAGCATAGTAAGATCCTGTGTATTTCAAGCTACGGTCTAAAACTGTAGACTGGATAGCAAAGGATTATCTGAAACTTGTTCACTGAGTTTGTTTTATTTCCAGTCCACACACAATCCAGCAGACACAACAAAACATAATAAGGAATAAGGCTGAAGAATCACATCAAGATGCAATCTCATGAAAGATTAAAAAGCTATGAATGGAGATGCACTGTTTATTAGGGACTTGGGATAATAGAATTATGCAAACACAAAAACAATCCATCAAAAGCCAGTTGAGGTTGAAACTGCATTTCAGTGGAGCCCAGCTCTTCTGTGTAATGCTGATGAATACATCAATGTATTCAATTTTGATTGCAGTGGGAACTGAAAGCCATAAACTGCAGTAGGAGTGGGCTCAGCACCTTGTAAGACTGCACCTGCCATCTTTTGGCACAACTTCATTACAGAACAGACTTTAGTTGGTAAGTTCACTCACAGACAGGTTATGTTTTGCCTTGTTTGAATATAATTAAACACCTGGTTGCAAAGTGAAACCCAGTGATGCAGTAACTGCTTGATACAAGCATTGTCCAAGGATTCAGCCTGGCTACGTGACGCAGGGGCTGCGTGGTTAGTGCAGGCACATCCTCTGTGTGCCCCTGGGATTTATGGTTTTACCAGGAGAGCTTCGATATTCCTCACGCGCTGTTCCTGAGGATAATACTAGATTTTCATTTTGCGTTCCCCTCTCTCTGACATCCTTGGAGCATGGCTGGCAAGGGAAACCCATTAAACCAATGGTCTTAAAATAGTGAAAACGTAGCAATCTACAAAGAATCAGTAAGAAGGAACAAGAAACTCCCAGTTAAATACACATATTTGCAGAGAGCCTAATGGCTGCTTCTAAGACAGCCATATTCTAGTAATTAATATATGTTAAGGAAGATATATATATCCAAGTCTAGTTCATCCTGAAACACCACTTAAAAGATGTGTTCTGTTTTCAATTTTTCAAGTGCAGTTTAGTGTACTAGGCTGTTAAAACACTATAGTCTCATTACTGCAGTAGCCCGAGAAGCAGCTGACATCATTCCCTCATCACACACAGCGCACTGAGCCTATGGAAGTCGCACATTCTGTGTGCGTTGCGGTTAATCTAAGACAATGAGGTTAAAACCTATCATTATCTTCTCCTTTATAAAGCACTTCTGTCCCTAGTGCCACTTGAGGTTTCAGGGAACAACGACGGGGGAGAGCCACCACAGTTAAATGATCCTGGAAAGTCCTCTGTATGTAGGGTCCTGCCTGCCTAAATGGGGAATCTGCAGATGGGAGACTCTCTGAGAAGGTCACAAGAGTGACTCAGACATTTTGGTGAACTGTCTGGATATCATTTCTCAGCAACTCTGTTAAATTCCTCCACATTAGCAACATTTTCTTGGCGAGGAAAATAAAATTAATAAGCCCCAAAAGCTTAAGAAATGAGTTCTAGAGGGATATGCCGGCATCCGGCAGGCCCAGATCCTCCAGCCTGCTTTCTTTTTGCTCCAACTTTATTCACTCGAACTCCCAGGGGCAAACTCCGGAGCAGAAACTCATCTGTCTGTCACATTGCACTTGACAGTCCTTGACTTTACCACTTTCATTGGCTTCTGTTGGAAAGTTAATGCCGCTTCTCTGAGCAAAGATGGGGATTGTCAACAAAAGAACCAGAGCACCATACAAGCTGTAATGCTCCTGACAGTCTGGTGAACTTTTATTCTCCGAAGTGGAGAATTTGTGAAAGGATAAAACAGAAAGGAAGAAATTTCAAATTGCAAGAAATCTGTGGCCCGTACACAGAGTTTATTACAAATGTAACTTGGATTGGGAGAAATTGTCCTCTTAGGCCAGTACAGCACCTGATAGTTCAAGGAAACTTTACAATTGCTCCTAGATAAAGTCTTGTTTTTAACTTCTAGAAAAAAGTACAGTATTTTCAACACCTTTGGAACACTTCCTCAAAAAAATACTAACTTAAATGGATTTTTTTTTCCCTTTGTTTCTGCTTCTAAACCATCCACCAAGACAATTTCTACTTATTACTACATCTGCAGTCATCACAACAGGGAGATATGCTGGCACACAGGGAGTGGATGCAATAGAAATATTTAGTTAATACCTTCTGTAAAACAGTGCATTTCACTTTCCCATCACACTTTCTGTATTTGCTTTTTTATTTTCAAGTAATAAAATTATTTAATTGTATTTGCTGGTGGGAAGTTATGCTATATTTTTATGATACCTCATGGATTTTTTTGTATTTTTATTCCAGCAAATTGAATCATTGATAGCAATGCTGATCAAGGATTTGGCCGGTAGAAAACGCTGAGCCAACTAATTTAACTTTAGTCTAGTGAGGTCTGACACTACATTATGTCTCCCTCTGGTTTCATTATCAGTAATAAATTGCTGGGACTGTGCAAATAGTGGGACTGTGTAAATTCCATTTATCAACAGGGTTTGAGGTCCTTGGTAAATCCAAAGGATTTGAGCCCTTCTACTCTACACAATATTGATAAGGCCTTGTCTGAAATCCTGGGTCAAGACTGGGACACTTCCCTTGAACAGATGTGGGAATCTAAGAAAATCCATGGAAAAGCACCGACAATAACCCAAATTCCAGAAGAGACGGAACATACGGAAGGAAAACCAGGAAAAACCCGGTCCAGTCTAGACTATAGACGACTGAGGAGACAGCTCCAACTATTTAAAGGTTGCCACAAAGAGGAAGAGAATAAACTATTCTCTGTATTCAGCTGGACAGGGCCAAAAAGCGAGGGACACAAATTGATGCACACTTGGATTACACGGTAAAGTCTTCCTGACCATAAACATAGGTAAAAGTTTAAACATTCCACTGAGAAGGGAGATGGACTCAACTACTCGAAGTCCTGAAAAAAACATAGTAGAGAAATACAGTGCCATGAACAGTTTATGTACAGCTGAGTAAGGACTAGCCAGCTTCCTGTAGTCCTCGCTCAGTCGCTTTTTCTTTGATTACAATTCAGTAATAGGAACATTTAAAGTTAGGTCAGTGAAGGTGTGCTTGGGACATCGGCTATGCAACTCTTTGCTTCCTTGAACAGAAGAAAGAGAACGACCACAGGAATAAGAAAAGATTAGGACAACAGCACAAAGGTGGAGAAACAGCAAGTTGTGGGTGTTTTTCTGTACAAAGCAGATCCTTTGTCATGAACATGACTGAATGCCTTGCACCAAGAAATTATTTACTAAATTACTTCTTTGCATTACCTGATATATTTATTACCCCAAAGCATTCACAATAGTACCCCCAGAACAGGAAAGCTCATTCATAACCAGAAATAACTAACACTGATTCTGAGCCCTATGCATGTCCAAAGTGGCAGTGACAAGTGACATAACCTTCCTCTCCAGATGAAGTCCAGAAATTAGAGTCTTTTTCTTCTCCCACCACTCCCGAGCCAGGGTAGAAGCAGAAAGCAGCTCTAACCTCCTTGCTTTATGGGTTTCACAGCAGCAGACTTCAAAACAACAATTGATTTTCTAGACAGAGGAGCCATAAAACTTTTGAAGTCCAGGAAGATTTAATCTACTGCAGTTCTTAGAAAATCAGTTAGCATACTTAAAGCCGTTTGATTATTCAGACACAATCTATCTTTGGCAAATCCTTGGTTCATCTTCTACCCTTTTTTCTTTATCTCTCTTTCTTTAATTACAACTTGTCTGGTGCATATCCTTCAACCACAGCAATTAGAGCAAGCCTATAACTGCTTTCATTATCTCTTCCTTCAAGATCTCTTTTAAATTCTTGCATTCTAGTGAGGTTGGACTAATGACACTAGAGTTGTCCAGATCACTATTTTACAATGCCACACAGGGTTGGACATGATATGGATTAGAAACAGAACTAAAAATAAACATGAGGAAATACAGTCGGTAGAGCTGAAAGGGGAATATCTGGCTACAATGGAAGACCTTAAGTACTGGATTTACAAGACACTAATTTTTCATTCGCGGGCCCAAAACAAGAAGTAGGAACGTTCTAACAGAATTTGCAGACAATAAGCAGGTAAGAGGTATTGCCAGTCTTCAAGAGAATTAATGTATCTGCTGTAAAACTCTGAAATAGAAATTAAGTTCAAACATACAATGTGCAAGATCGACTTCTGGGCAAGCTTTTTTTACAAGCAAGGAACTCATCAATCTGAAATGACTAAGGAAGAGAATAACAATAAAAATTTACCAAGAATTGCAAAAGCGGCCATGAAGACTGAAGTCCTTATAGAACAGCATGTATTATTACTTGTACATCACTGTTATTCCTATCATAAAGAAAATAGACTATACTGTAGCACTGGAAACATTAGCACAAACTCGTGCACTCATATTTCACCAAGAACGCTGCTTTACAAATAGATAAACTGAACCAAAACAAGTAGAAGAGCCCTCTTAGACGGCGAGGGGAATTGAAAGCCTATTTGAAAGCAGAACCTAAAAAAGACTGATCTGATTAGCCGATAAAAATGAAGGCTAAGGGGTAATGTTTTTACTTCTATCAGTTCAAATGTAAATAGGTACAGAACATTCATAATAAAATTCAACAAGAAATCAGAAGTTTCTTATCTTTTGATGTAGCCAGATCGTGACAAAGCCTTCCAGCAGAGAGGCATATGGGAGACCCTGAAAACATATTGCTTTTAAAAAGAAAGAAAATAGAAATTTAATTTAAAGGTATGGCAGTCAGCAGGGTAGGAGAAAACTCAAGGGCAGATTTAGCACCACGATCTTCTGTATCTTGAGGGAAATTGGTAGCCTTGATGGAATGACCACATCACCCACTTTGTGGGCAAAAAAAATATGGCACAGCAAGGAAGACAGCAGGAAATCCAAAGGAGGGAGAAAAGAAAGTTAATCCAAATACTTCACACTTACGTAGCAGCTTTTCAGATACCCATCAAACAAGAATATGTTAGCAACTCCTTGTAACTTAAGTGTGTTTCCCCAGTGTAAAAGTAATGAAAGTTAGGCTACTCAGATATTATTTTCACTGAAATAACCGTCAAGATATTGTGATTTAGAAACACAAGACTTACCTACATCACTACAATGAAATAAATTTTAATTTGCACTTAGGTAGAGATTGACTGCCAAAACTAACTCATTGCATTTTCTCTTTTCTCTCCATAAAATCTTAAGATACTAGAGAGGAAGGATAAGGGGATAATGAAACTGCATAAAAACTTGATAAGACTAAGGTTTAAACAACTGGCAAACATATAAAACAGTATTCTCCTGTTCATAGCCTCTAAAACAGATGAATCCTATGTTTATCAAAGGTGCTGAGGAGAGACAGGGATGAGGAAAACGATGAATAAAACATGGAAACCGAAAGACTTCTGAGCAAACTTAATATGAATGAATTTTTCTCCAGATGACATGCATACGCTGATGCAAGCGATTAAGAGACTGGGGAGGGAGAGCATGGAGTGACTCTGAACAAAAGCATGCATTAGACACCGCACGTTGGCAGACTGGAGTATAAACTGTACAGCAAAAACTCCAACTGCATCTCAAAATAATTTGGCATAACGCTGGCACAACCTGGCATGAACTCCATCCTGTAGCTTTTCTAGCATTTTATGTAATAGACAATTATAATATTGACAATTATATTCCTGTGATACCACAGTGCTGTGAACGCGTTCATGGTACTATGTACCATAGTACATAGCTCTTGGCAAAGAGTCAACCTGTAATAATAAACGGCGTTGGATTTTATTTTCAGAATCCTGCTTGTACAATGAATTCACAAGCTTTCCTTCCCTTAGTGATCCTCTGCCCCATACAGTAACGCAGACACTTGTGTAAGTTTGGTAAACTGACAGATCGCACTCAAATGGGAAAGAAATAAAATACAAAACTTTTTCTTTAAATGGCTTGGATGAGAAGCTGCCAACTCAAGTATATAATTATAAAGGGATATGATGGGGAAAAATGATTAATGTCTAAGAAGTAAAAATATTATTTGCCAATTCATACTGTTGTTTGTCATGATTCACGTCTGAATCTGAATTTGGGACAAAACATTCAAGTGTGTATGAGGCTGAGCACATGTTTAAATGCTGTTCACAGTAGGGATGAATTCACCATTTGTTTCAGTGCTGTTCACAATAACAGTCCAATACTAAATTACGGGGTACAAATCAGTATAAACACAGCAGTGTTAATGGAGGAACGTCAGCTTTTATACAAGCCAAGATTCCAAACCTGTACTCTGTAAATTTTGCAAGGGCATTTCCAAACATAAGATTCATGGAGTAGATGGCAATCATATCCATCACGTATGTTGTTGTCAGATTAGTTTTCGCCTTGTTTTGTTGGCAAACAAATGTAAAAATATTAACATCTTTAGTTAATGTTTTCATGGCGTAGTTCAATTATTTTTGCAAAATGAGATTTCATGTTATGCATATTTAAAGGTGTCATGCAAGAACACATTTTCCTAGACAATTTAATATTCTTACTGGAATTGTAGTAAGTTCACAAGTAATTGAGCCTTAGGATAATACTAACTTTTTATAACATGCATTCTTTGCTCTTTTAATAAATATGCAGAATTCTTTGTTGATTGAGTGAACCTATTTGGTTTCCAGGTTTTCCTTGTCTCGGAATTGTACACCCATTGATTCTGCAGTCCATAATTCAGAGAACACCCCACATATACAGACATAAAGTTGTCTTGCTGACTATAGAAACATACACACTTAATAGAAAACCTCTTTTCAATTTAGCTTCTGTGTACAAATACAAGCAATCATTTCAGATATACTAAGTACATATTTAGAAAAAAGCTTTATGTGCGGAAGAAAAATTGCGTTTTATAATTAAGAAAATGTACATAATTTAAGAGGTAATTGACCAACAAATGTTGCCTGTGAGTCTGTTTAACCCAATTACATACGTCATTTATAAAGTGGGAACGTAGCTGAGATCATCATTTACAGAGGCGGTACAAGTAGTAATTAAGCATGGTTTAGATGTTTGCCTGCTTTCCTATAATCTTCCCTTAAAGATGTCACAAGAAATCAGGAGGAGAGGACCCCAAATCCTAAGCAGGAAGTTTCATTATAGATGTTCGGTCTGCACTTCTGAAGGAAGCTCAGAGCTCTGCCCAGATTCAACTGCGTAACCAGGCCCTTAGGGAACACGGTTCCTCCCAAAATCTAGGAACGACAAAACGGCTATTCATCCCGCAGCACGACGCCAGTTGTGTGCACAGTGCTAACGCTGTCACCTTCCCAATGAGAAAGAAACACAAAGTCCTAACAAATCCGGACATTAGGAATGTCAGCACGCTTTGCCTGGTAATGTAATAGCTGGCATCGGCCTGCCTCAACACTGCCAGGTAGTTTATTTACAAAAACAATCTGAACTGGAAAACTTCCATTTTCTGATCTGGGGCACAGCAGGAGGTTTAAAAGCTACTGCCCTCAACTGCACTTCTGTGCTAAGCAAAAAGAGTATGATAGGAAGAGACCCCCTCATATTTAACTGATGCCTTTTTGAAATACTATAAAATCCGTATGATTATTAGGACAAATGTTCTATACCTGGAAAAATGCAGGAATTGAATGTTCGTATCAGACCTCTGCTGTAAGCATTCTTATTATCACTTGGGCTCTCTGGTCCAAGAAATATCAATTTGCAGTAAATTGAAAAATCTCCAAGAAGGTAGATAAAAGCATAAACGTATCAAAAAAGCCAAATTCAAGTCCAACTTGAATGTGACTTTGACTTGGATATCTGACATCATAAGTGAATGTCTTTACCACCGGGCATTCTTTCCATCTCATTTCTCACAGAAAGCTTTGAAAAGCCTTAGTTTTATCCCCACAATGGAACAGAACCACTTGTGAAATCTCAGGGAAAAAATACCAAGATGTGGAAAACTGTTCCCTGTGCACAGCTTCAGAAGATGCGAGATTGAATGTTGCATTTGCACGTACTGCAGCTCTGACTCTGCATATTTTCTCATGCTCGGTAGCCACGTGTGTCCGAGCCCGGTGCGCTCCTTTACCGCCGGCACACCAAGCCCTCCTCAGGGAGGAACTGAGATGTCGTTCTGCATAAGAGGAAAGCATTCGAGCACAAACCTTGTGGCGCTGCTTCTCCTTTGTGCCTTTCCAAGGCTATTACAAGTAAATTCTCAGGAATTTCCCTACACTTATAACTGGATCCGCAGCTCTACTATGTTTTGATTGGGCCCACATGCTACACCTACAATGTCATTAAAATGCTATATATTAAAAATGCTTTTTCATTATCTAAATGTTACTGTGATAGTTTTAACCCTCCTCATTTATGCTTACGTCTTCTAGCTGAACTGTTATGTACGAACCTGCACTGAAAGGTAGAGAATAATCTTCTCCAGGAATGAGAGACAGACAGAAGAAGAATAATCTAATGAAACATAATTGGCCAGAATGGTGGGGATGGGAGTAAACGTTCAAGCTTCATGGGAGAAACCACAGTGCAAGAACCTAAGCAAAACCATTTGCATCAATGTAATAGAGAGGGAAGGTCTGCAGGTCTGTAAGACACAACATGTTCACATAGTACGGGGTTATTCAGATGAAGAACCACCACTTTGTGCTTGGCATGGCAGCATGACCCCATTGATTATAAATCCTTATTTATCTTTTCCCAAGACACATGAAGCCTGCCCATGTGTTACCATTGTTTGCCAATACATACCCCTCTGAGGAAAACGCATTTTGTGCAAGTCTTTACTTGGATCTGAATACCAATTCAGCCACAAGATAAAAAGTCTAAGTTTCCCTTTGGAAAAACTTCAGTAACATTTAAAATGTAATTGCTTTTGCAAACTGACAACTAATTATCCAAAAGCAAAATGCACATTAGGCATTTAAATAATGAAATGTCAGTCAGTATAATAGAAGTGCCACTTTACTTTTTGCTTTTGGAAATTATTTTAGTCTATCTACATATACATAGGCACACGCATTTTGCAATTATGCTTATTCACATAAAATAAAATCTTACTAAATTGTATTATTTCCACCTACAGACTGCTTGCTTATGTCCTTCAACTACCACTGCTATTTGTAAAAGTACAAATACCACTATTACTACAAGCTGTTTAAGACCCACATTTGGTTTTAAGTGCTCTCCGTATTATCTTGCTACTTGCCAAGGGAATTTTCTATCCACTGCTGATCACTAGAACATACTTATTTTACTGTGTTACGAATCTGTAAGTCAGACATCATTACACAGAAGTGAACCATATTAGCATTGTGGCATCTGAAAAAAGTGGTCTGCCATGAAGCTGCAAGTATTACTTATCTGGAAGGTGTGCTCCATTTCCCTAGTCATAATCAGATTTTGTATGAAAAGATTGAAGAACAAAAGAATGTTTACTTACTTGTTCACTTAAGTTTTTTTAACAGTGGTGAAGTGATAAACAAGTGGATAGAAAAAAAAATCATACTCCTTAATATCATGCCTAGACACATCATTCCATCAAATTCTTCAACATCTCCTCTCAGCTGTGATGCTAACACAGCTATGGAGGGGAGGATCTTCCCACTATATCCTCCTTGCTCCAGCTGCCAAACACACCAGGGGCCCACTGAGAGCAGCTGCTCAAGGCTCCTTCCTCCTCCTTGTCTCTTCAAGGCGGCAAGACTGCTTCTTAACGCTGCATTTCTCTTCACACGCTCACTCCCTGTGGTAGGGCACGGCTATGTCATATGGCAACGTACAGGATTCATTCCTTCCACTTAATGAAAAAAGACATCAAACATGGCAGTGCAAACAGTGAAATTGAGCGTGCATTCCTGCGATGAGTGTGACATTTGTACCCCAGTACAACTGCCTGTTTTAGAGAGCCCTAAGTACGTCACATATGTGTAGGGATAAACACGTGCGTGTTGTAGATTCACGTGTACCTGAATGTATATGGGCTGTATATGTAGACAGATGCATATTGAAACAACGAAAATAATTTCTATAACATTTATGTCTATTTTATATCTATGTATGTACATGCATTCACCCACATATGTGCCCTGTGAGGGTGCAGACACAGGTCAGTGTCTACACACTGACATTAGGACTGATGCTCTCTGTAACAAATACAAGACAATGGCATTCCCACAGATAGACACCATGATTCGTGCGGAGAACTACACTGCACTTGACACCCAACTGCACTGGAAATCATATTCTAGAGCAACAGACCAGGATTCAGTGTGAGCAAAAGGCAGACTTCCCTCATCACTATGTGTGTGGAACTGTTCACAACACGAGCAAAGATGAGAAGGGTGTGCCACTGGTGTAATATCATATTTTAACAAAACAATTTAGAAGTATGAAAAAAAATAAAATATAGAGTATTTTAATAGATTCAGAAATGCAGCCCCATTCTGAGCGCATCCATCATTTCACCTGTAAAAGCCTTTTTTAGGCAGTGGCTGTACTTATGTGTAGCACTATAAATGGGCATGAAAATATCTTCCATAAATTTGCTAGAACAGGGTAACAGTAGTCACTGTAACTGAGGTTGCCAACTTGTTCCCTCTAAATAGTCACTGCTTGGTCCAAAATTTTCTGTTTCCTGTCTCTATCCAAGAATGGTTTCTATTTAATAATTTACCATTATCTGTTCTGTAGCTTGACTAAGACACTTCACTCATTTTTGTTGTGGTGAGAATAAAAATAATATTTTCTACATTATAAGAGAAGAAGCAGAGATTTTCTGGGCAACATTTTAACCCAAATAACTGAAAATTTAGAGTTCCAATTTGTCACCGTGATAGTCCCTACTGAGAAAAAGGCATAGCATTATGGAAAAAAGGCCTTGATTGGACTAAATTATGAGCTTTTGGAAAATGGTGTGCAGAGGTTTTGTTAAACTTACTAGGTGGGCAACGCTTTACAGTACACTGCCTAATTTAGACACTCTAATTTAGTCACATACATGACAGGAAACCCAGGATCAGAAATAGGTAGTTTAACTCCTTTTACTCCTCATTCATTTTTCATGACAATACTTCTTCAGTCAATTAAAAACCAAGAATTATGAATCGCTCCATCTCTATGTATATTCAAATGATTGAGTTTCTTTATTTGGTGCACAGTCTAGTTTGACGAGGCCCACGTGAGGCTCTGGCCCGATTCATAACTTGCAAGAATAAAAAACAGATTGCCCTGTAATTGTGAAAATTGATACTATGGGTTCACTCATGATGCACCCTACAGATGCAGGCACCGTCTCCTAATCTCTGTAAGATTTATCGAGGCTCTATCCATCCCCGAGTGCCCGTGTTTAATTCCAAGGGAAACCAGCTGGCACAGTGAGTGACCTGATCCTATCTGGAGGTGTAGGTATGAGTAGGTGAGTGTCTGAAGGACCATAGCTATAATCATACAGCCCATACAGTTTATAGGTCATAGGTGTGGAAATGTCATTTTTACCTTCTCACAAGGACAAAATTTGGAGTTGCCTTCAGCATTAATATTTCCCAATTGGCTGTGGTGCTTAAACATACACCCTTCCTCCAATTGCAATTGGTCAAATAAGTCACAGTTATGTTTTTGTTTCGTTAATGGAAGATTCAGTTATTTCCAGAAAACATTCACATAAAGAAATGTGATATTAATATTAATAATGAAACCTTTAAAACTATTTTGATGAGCATTTGCGCTGTAATATGCAGCAAGGCAAACGTCTGTTACAGATAACATAAGGAAGGTAGAAGTATGACCATTTAGTTTGCGAGGCAGGGATTTTAGGAGCTGATTTTTGAGCTATTCATCAAGCGCTTTTTTTGCAACAGAATTTGAAGAAGATGAAGAATGGCTGTATAAACATCCCCTCTCTGCTGCGTCTGTAAAGCAGAGACAGAGCTAGCTCACACATTTTAAATATCCACAGAACCAGTCATTATGAAGACACTATGCTAGATTGATATCACTGTGATTGTTGGAGTCATTTACAGGGGAAAGGAAAGAGCAAGGAACACTGTCTCATTATTTCCATGTGAAAATGAGGAGATGGAGCAGACACGAAACAGATATTCTTACTGCACCGCTTCACCTTCCCCCTCACCTTCCCACACACATTCCCAAGATTCAGGATATGTAATAGTGCTATTTTGGAACTGAGTGAGCTGTGACTAGTTCATAGCAGACTTTTTCAGTAAAACAATTTTAATTTTTAGTAATACTAAGCAGAGCAATCACAAACAGAAAGAATCACTTTGTGATGACAGCAATGAATTTCTTGCAATTTCCTCTATCACAGTAAGAAAATGGGAAATATATCCAAATATCATTTCCTTCTGCAGATTTATCATCACTAGATTGCATTTTATCGCTATTATATGAACACTGTATTTAGATACTTGTGCTTAGGGAAAACCTCCTCATTTTTGGTAATTTCTCTTTTTTATAACTCTTGAATTCCAGCTAATTTCTGCCTCATTACTTTAATATAATTCCTCACTGATGAGAATCTTAGAAGGGACACGCTTTACAACATCAGTGCCTCTTCATGAAAAGAGAATGTAAAAATAAGTATGAAAGCAACTGAGTCCAGCAGAAAAAGGACAGGCTTTAGAGCCCCAGCCCAGATCTATTTAAAAAATAATTTCCCCCCTTATGACACTGAGCGACTAAAAGAAACAAAACAGCAACTTTGTACATCAGGAAAAAGTACTAATAAGGGAAGATCTCATTATGAGATTGATTTCGACTTGTTTAATAGAATCACCAGCTCCTCCTAGGGATAAAAAACCCCCAAGGCCTAGGATATGCGTTAAAACTAACCTGGGAAGAGACTCAAAAGATTAGCCACAAATAACCATAGTACTAGTTTCAGACTTAAGATTTTTAAGTGGCATCGCCACACCCAGAGTAAACCCAAGAAAGAATTAGCATCTCTGCATCCTAACAGCTAAGCAGAAACCATTTTTGACCACCACAGTCCTTCCTCATTCAGAGCCTGTAATTAATCCCCTCCAGGTATTTATATCCCTAACGTCATCCCGTATCGGCATCCTCGGCACACAGAGTCGCTTAGAAAGACCCAATCAACACTCAACTATCCACTTCTCAAAAGACCACGTGCCTTGTGTTTTCACATGCCTGAGCACCAGCTGGCAGATCCACGTCCCAGCAGCTTAACAAGCACCTAGATCTTCTCTCCAGGTTCAGCAGCTGCTCGCAGCAAGGCTGCTTTAAACCCAGTCAGGGGGTTGAACTCTTGTTTCTTCCCTAGCAGTAGCCTTGCAAAATTATCTCAGCTGGAAATCCATCACTACTACCTAAATTTTTATCTCTGCCTTGAAGTAATGGATTTTGTGGAAGGCTTTGCAGTAATTCCTGGAAGACATGTTGCTTTTTACCTCACAACACATGGGAAATTCACAGTAACTTCTCAGTTAGGTGAGGAACGCCAGTGGTCATTAATATTGCCGTGGTCAACAGCTTCAGCACTGCTGCCCCGCAACTAACAGTTACAATACTTGTTAGGACACGAACCAAATCCATGTCACGGTTAAATACTTTTACGGATCAGGGAAAAGGGGAGGGAGTAGGAAGGCAAGAGATCACAAGCTTCACCGTACCTTTTGTGATCCTCATTCTCACAGTAATGCAGTGCTCAATGGTGGGTGAATCCCAGCAAAGATAAGAAAAAAAAAGAGGGATCTTAGAGTGGGTCTACTCACTCAAAATACTGGGAATCACACACCCTGGCAGATAAATTCTGCTGATTATAGACAAAAGAAAATGCAATTATAGCAGGTTACACTGCCTGTTCAAAAATTCTACTCGCATGCAGCGAACCTGTGGGTTTTCTGGCCCTGCTACAAAATGTCATTCTCAGATGTCTGTAAGTAAGAACATGTGGATCCCCTAGTGAGCACCTTCCTAAGATAACCACCACAAAGAAACCACTCCAGGTCTCACAATAAAGTATAATTGCTGAACTTCCACTAATAGTATTCCTTCCCCAGGGCTCTGTGAGCTGCGTGCCCCTATAGTTCAACTGCTGATTTCAGAGCAATAAAGAGAAAAAAAGAAGAGAGACAACAGGAAGATAGGTAATCAAGTCTCTAGTTCACCACCACAAACAAACAGTTTGTAACACTACACATATTAAAAGTGACCTGCAGTTGAGCTGACACCTATAGCCTATGGAAAATTAGCTTTTCATTTGAACATCCTTCTATAGCAGTGGTGGGTCTTCCTCTTGGAAATGGCACTGCTAAAATAAAGCTGCTGACATCTCGTAACATAGGCCATCTTGTTTCTTGTATAAAACGCTGTCATAAAACTAAATGCTGTCATAGGAGCAGACAACATGCCAAGCAGACTCTGCTGATCTGAAACGTATCCAAAAATATCTAAGCCTCTTGAGTCTGTAAATTCTGGCTGGAAATTCCATGACAATAAAACTTTCCAGCACTGGCACGTTGGGATCTGGAAAGTCATCTTTTCTCTTGGTCTTGTTAATTCCTTGATTTATATTCACTTGTGTGCAGCTCAAAATAAGTCAGATTCTACTCAATTACACTCTGAACTAGACAGTATTTCCCCACTCAGTTGCATGGTGTTCCAGGACAGCTAAAAGAAAAAAGTCTACAGAGATGCAGCGCAGAAGATAATTTTGGAGTTGGTATTTTGTTTTTTAGTACCCAAGTTTGCTTTGCCTTTTTTTTTTTTTTAATTACTTCTCCATTCTTCTAGGAACATACTTATATTGTTTGTATTTGAACAGAAAAATACTACCAGTTACATGCCTATCTGTAATAACTCTTATCACAAAGGTGAAATACACCAGATTAAGACTTGAAGAAAAAACACATCCGCAGAAGTAAATTCCATCAATGAACCTGTTCTGACACTGGTATAGGACGGAGTAAAATTTTCCAAACAAAACATGACTACAACATAGCTAATCTTTCATACTGAAATAATCTTGCATTAGGAGGCCTGGGAAGACTTTAATAGTATTGTAGGAAAGCAATCTCATTCTGATAGCAAAGTAATTCTGTATTCATATGTTAAAAGTCTTAGACTGGTCCCTCAATGTTTACCATTTAGAATTTTCTTCTAATTTTCTTGCCCAGCACAGGACTCATAGCCATGATTGAGAAGGGACACGTTGATAGGTTTCTAAAAGATGCTGAGGAACAGTCCCAAGTTCATTTATGAGTTCAATTCTTTCCTCAGAAGGATAGCATCAGTTTCCTCTGTTCTTATCTAGCTTTTTTCTATTATTATTTTCAATTTGGAGATCAATTACAGCAGCAGATATCTCAAGACTCCAGACATTCACAGACATAGCAGCCAAAGACCTGACAGTCACAGGAGAATCAAGCTTTTTTACTGAATCCAGAAAGCATAAATGTCTGCCTTGGGCTTAAAGGAGGAAGATTATTTTTGAGGCATAAGAAGAAAGTGAATTTTTGTAAAATTTCACAACTACAGAGAAGATAAGTATACTCCTTTGAAAGTTACCAAGATCATTTCACACACATTGCAGAGCAAGTAATACAGTATTTGGTGCACTCATCATTTCTGTGTGATCAGTTCCTTACACCAGACCAGTGCATCACTCCCCAAGGGGTACCCCGGGAACCCAAGGTTTCAGCAAATCTCCGTTGTTCGGTTCTAGCGGTGCAGAAACTACAACTATACATGTCAAGAGTCCTGAGAAAGATGACAGCTTGAAGTTTCACAAAAGAACAGCTTCACTACTGTATGAATATAGCGTGAATATTGCGTTTCTTAAGGCATAAAGAGTCAACGAACCTTTCTTACAAAGGAAGTCCCAGATTCCCACATTTGTGAGGCATTAATCAGAAGCTGTTATGATATGGGAATCATCGATCTATTAAATCTTTGTAATCTTCAAACTGTTACATATTAAAAGATAAATATAAACAATAGTTTTTAAAAAAAGTAGTGAGAACAGCATGAGACAGTAGGAGAAAGTATGATCTGGTAAACTAAAAAGAGTCATTTAACTCCTCCCATATATAATTAAATAGGTAATTTAACCATCAATCCCCGATAACGGCTCATTCATTTATTTTGCCAAGACGGCTAATGTTCCACTTCTTGGTGGATTATCGGTAAGATTCCTGGTTAAAAGGAAAACAAATACTCCTTCCACATGTTTATGCAAGGTTAAGAAATGAGCTTTCACACAGAAATATGACATTTTTGTTAAATTTCATACAGTGTTTTTTACAGTAGCAATTCTGAATGCCATAGTAGGAAGTTGATTTGATCTGCTCTTAATCAGCCTTGCGAAGCCGCAGCAATTTAGCATCATTGACATTTAACTCTTACTTACTTGTTTATTATTTTAATAAAATCTTGGAACTTGAGCCTGTTACCTCAGGGCAAAGGCAATTTCACTGAGGAATTTGAGAAATGTGGCTAAGTTTCTGAAGTCAAGCCTTTGTCCTTAACAATGCAAACAGATCAATTTTTATGAAAACTACGGGACAAGAGGGTGAAAAAATCACCTTGACCAGATACCCGTTCCAAATTGCTATTTGTTCCTGAAGGCTCATGGATGGGGTTTACACTGAATTTTTACACTGTAGAATTCCACCCTCCAAAGCCCCGTGTGAAGCCTATCTCGCGTGTGGCAGGAGGCGTGTAGCCCGACAGCGCAGGATGCCATCAGCAAGCACGATCTCCCACAGGGTTACGTGTTGCTGCGGTGGTCCTCTCACTTGCAACCCACACTCAGCTACTTAGCTACAACCAAACAGTGACCTAGAGCAGAGAGGAGGTCACGGTGTCACTCTGAAGTATGTGCAAGCTAGACATCACGCTACTGGAGAAAACACATATGTATCATATCAACATTCATGTGGAAATCGACATACTTGTCCATACAATTTCCATTCAAAGCTGACATATCAATCAACTCTGAATTATAGCGCTTTGAGATATGTCATCCTTAAAGACAACAAGAAAGATACTTTAGGACACCATGACAGATTTGTTATTTTCAGTTTTCATCCAGATCTGCATCTCACAGGTTAGGAGAAAGAAAGATGTTCACTTTGAAAACTTACCTGCATGGCACGTCCTTCACAAGTGTAGATTTAACTATTGGATCTCCCAGTAGGCTCTCTTTTTATTTATTTTTTTTTAGAGCATCATATTCAGATGAGATAAGGCTTCCCTAGAGAATAAGACAGAAATTGTAACAGAATCAATATTGCTGAACCAAAAAGTTATTCCAATTAAAAAAGGAAAAATATTACATATTTCCCACATCAGCTAAGATGATGAAAAATACACTGGAGTTCATGCATTCTCTCAAACGTATAAACACTTGAAAGTTTCCACAGCATTCTTCTTCAAACAAATCATATGCAATAGATGGACCTTTATCTAAAATACTGGGCCTAATTCTCTGGTAAGCCTGCACCTATGCAGTCCTTAGAGGCCCAGCAGGAGGGGAGGCAGGGAACAACAGGCATCTTTCCTGTAGCCCCAGGCATCTCAAACCACTTTCTGGTAGCATCAACTGGTATTTCCCCAGAGCTCTCCTCACCTCTTCAAAAGGCTCAATATACTCTTTGGCTGCAGAAAAGGGAAAACGCACGTATTGCTTACTGAGTTCCCCAGTAAGCCTAGTTCAGCTTTTGCTGCAAGCCACATTTGGTCCATTGGCAGAAGACAACTCCTACCAGTGGACCTTTTTAGGAACACATGCCTTTGGTGGGTGGGGAGGGGGTGAACCACAGCAGAACTAGACCTGATCATCTGTTCTTTCAACCTTCATAAACCAGGACAGGAATCAAAAATCTCACACCTGCACATTGCTCAGCAATTAGCCTTAAGTTCGCCAACATGGCATTAATATGCCTATTTTAAAAGGCATCCAGGATTTGGATTATATTTCAGCTGGGGTAAACAGCACTACTGCAGTCTAGGCGGTTCTACACGGCTCCCTGCCTGGAGATGGGTAGTAGCTCACTACAGGGCTCGCACCAGGCAGCCTGAGAATTTACCTGTGCTTTGAGCCCTACGTAGCTGCAGCTATCCTACTGCGCTGGCTGGAGCCAGGCTTAGTATGCCCACAGACCAGAAATGTTATCCTCCAGAATGTAACTTCAATACCTGTCTCAGGAGAGCTTTTCTTATGGATTACATACAATTAGAAGGCACGGTTAAGTCACAAGATGTTCTAATCAATATTGCTAACTATCACTCCGGTGAAGTCTCCTGATTGCACACAAGCTGAGATCCATACTTAAGCAACTGCCACCTATCTACATTTGGATTCCACCATCTCTGGGTAGTAGTACTGCACATTTTCTTTAGCACCTTAGAAATGTATAGTGTGCTTATTAGATAGTATCGAAAAGAAAAAAAAATTCCCCTCATAACTCAGAAAGAGCATCCCTGTGCTTGCCCCAAATCATGTAACAGCATCCCTATTCCCCTGTACTGCTAGGGGTGTGCCCTTGCATTAACCCTAAATCCAAAACAGAAAGTGTTCACATGAATTTCTCCAGTATAAAAAGTGGTAAAAAAAATAGGATAAGTTATTCCACCCCTAAACTTTATTAGTTACGGGGCATATAGTTTAAAAATCATACACGGGATGCGATCTTTCATTTATTAATTATTCAGCATAGTCTGATTACTTGTTTAGAGACAAAAGCATTTGAATTAGTGCTAGGAACCCTGCCTCACCTGTAGTTTGCTTCTACTTTTCCCTCTGCCATATACGTGTTTTCATTTTAAACCGGACTAGATAGCAAACCTGATATGTCAAAAACTTGTTTGACTTAGCAGCTCAGTCTTAGAGTGCTTGCACGTGTAAAAGCTTGTGATATCATACAATGACATACGGTATTTCACTTACACACTGACGTTTCAAATTTTGTTAAGATTATATTCTACCTAACATACTTACAGAGCATTACCAGAAAAGAAAGTTCGTTTTGTCTACACATACAAACGCATGCGATTAAGGACATGGCAGAGCATTTTGATCACAGCAAAGAAGCTCTTATGACCATTTTCAGACGAAGCTAGAAAGAACTCGCAATAGTTTGTGTTTTGTTTGGGTTTTTTTACATTTAAAACCAACACACAAAGCTCAGTCATTTGAGAAAATCATCTTAGAGTAATTGTCACACTAACACTATTTAGTATGCTCCTTTCCCTGACTGAAATATACATCAAGTAATTACATGCAATTAAACGTATTCTTTCCAACGCTCTTGCCTTGTTTCCTTTTTTCATTTCACTACAATCATTGCAAACTTCCTTTTACTAATCAGCTTGCTCTTTTCAAACAATTTTGCATGCATTTAATGCATCAAAAGGGACAATACCAAATTTTGCTTTTTCAGAACAACCACCTCTGTCATCACTCTTTACATCAGAAACAAACCAGCCACAGAGCTATTTTCATACCAATCTGTCAGCTGTTCGGTTTATTCTAAGCAAAACTTGGGTAGGGGCCTTTCAAAAAGAAGGATCTTTGTAGACTACCCTGATGGAGGGCTGTAGCATTTCCAAATTTTTTCTGTGCCTTATTGAGGGTCTCTCAATAGGATCTACGCAGCAGAAAAAATGAAATAGTCAAATTGCATTGTGAACTGAATATTTTTTTTTCTCTTTTACCGCATGTTACCATTTACATGAATCATTAACTACGAAAAGGAACTTCATAAGCTATAGTGTTGTAAAACAAATAGCTCATTCATTTGAAGTAGGGACACAAGATGGAAAAATACATTGCATTCTCCAGGAGAACACATCTGATCTCCGCTACAGTGAATCATTCCGTTTTTAGGCTCTTGGAGGCAAGGACTGTCTTTTGATGTGTTCTGTGGTGTACAGTCTGAGTGGGTCTTAGAAGCTAGGATATGTAGAGACTATTGCAATGCAAACAGTAACAAACACACGTAAGTCAACCTTGATAGGCATAAGGGGCACGATCTCTGCCCTTTATCAGATCATAATTGCTGATCTCTTCCTAGTCCCAAACATTTTAGGAACACAGATCCTTTCCAGCCCCCATTAACTAACACATTATTGACTTCTCTCTATACCAAAGACAGCAGAAGTGTGCTACAGCCTCAACTAGAATAGTTACAACAACTCCCATTTCTAATTTTCAGAGGTTGCCTGTCCAATTACTGCTAAGTAAAACAAACCAGCAGCTGTTACACCAACTGAAACATACAGAGAGACCAAGCGAACTGCTAACAAACCTTTACTTTATGGCTTCTTGCAGAGAATACCACGATAGTTTCCGGTCCTATGTGCAAGCCAGTTGCCACCAAAAATATATCAGGAAGCCATAGAGCTGGAAGAAATCTACTCCTCCAAATCCTTCCACATTCTTGGCACATAAAAATGCGGTTCAATTTTCCTTAAGTACATTATGGTATGATAACAATGCAATTCAAGACTCTATTCCTGCTTGATGCTTAACAGGCAAACTATTCAAATAGACAAATTTACCTTCAGATCATCAGTCCCGATCCTATACAAACCACAACTACACAGATCTCAGAAACAACATGACTCTCCTGAAGCTTAACTCTATATATATAATCAGGCTGATGACCTACCGCTCCATTCAGAGTGCTGCAACCAATAGTGGCATCTCAGCAATTTACACCCACCTGTTTGATTTTCTGCTAAAATGAAAAGGGAGATTGTTAGCAGAGGCTGTAGCTAGGCAGAAGGTGGCATTAGAATCAGCTGGGAACTCTGGTAGTTAGTAGCTCCCCACCTGAGAGCTTATGCTCCTCAGGTGTTTTTCACTTGTTTTGTTGTAAATCTGATTTTTTCACTGGTCTGGGAAGAGGAGTCATTTTCAGCTGAGAAACAGCTACTAGTCCTACATTATAGAAAACCAAATGCTGTTATCTACATGTAGGATGTGCCTTATGATCATATCATAATTCTGAACAAAAACAATCTAAACATGACCAGCTGGGGCATGGTCCTGAGTTCAGGCTTGGGTCAGTGTGAATATATCCTCAGGGAAGCCACTGAAGTATGGCAACTGGTCACACCAAGGCCATTAAAACAAAGGTGCTCTGTTCGTCCATCCCCACGCATACATGATCCAGAAAACCAGCTATTTCATCCTTTTGTCCCACGATGGTCCTTGCTTGAGTCAATCCAGTAATGACCATATAGCCGATGAGAAGCAAGACATTCTAAAAATAAATACCAATAAAGTAATACTTTTGTTTTATATAAACTTGTGTGTACTGGCAACTTAACTGAGCTGTGTCTTCTTTGGGGCAGACACATACTAGCGGCATCTATTATCTGGGGTTAGAGTTAAGAAAACTATATTTTCAGCAGCTGAGATAATGCTTAGATTCTACATGTGCCACAAAATAAGGAAAATGGATGATGTTAATAGATTGAATTTTTTTCCCCTTGTACTCTCCTGGCCAGTTTAAGGATGGAATTTCAGTTTGGTGACAGTAAAGTCTTGGAGATGAAAGACAACAGCCAATAGCTTGATTTTTACAAAACCTGGAAAATTGAAAGAGGTCTTTTAGCAACAATTTCTAATAACTTCTTTTTTATTCTACTGCTTCCCTGGATCTTCTGCCTATATTTAGAGTTAAAATCAAGGTAGATGTTAAAGTTTAGGACTTCAGCAGTGTAAACAATGATTGGATGCAACAGGCTGAAACACGAGGAAGATTGTGGGTGTAACTTTCAGCACCCTGTTTTCCATTTCACTGTTGATTCTGGTCTGTTTAGATATGGGAGGGAATAGGGGTGAAGAAAAAGTTTGGAAAAGATAAAGCTTTTGTTCTGAACACAATTCACAAATTAGGAAGAGGCCTGGTATTAATACATTTTTTTTTCCTCTTATTTTTCTTTGGATGTTATACCATCTATTTTAGTCTAAGTATTGGTTCCCTGTCTGAAGTTAAAATCATGGATAGTGTTATGGACAGTGGGAGCTAAAATTTAAACTAGATAATAGATGGATCCTGAAAATTCAGCAAAGTTAGACAGATGATTGGAGTCAAGAGGATCCAGCATCTTATTTTCCATTTTAACCTAAAGAATGATACCCTTGTGGTATTTAAGGTGAAAAATAATTTCAGGATCACAATTAGAATTTGAAAAAGTAAAATGTCAGAAGTCCTCTATATGATGGGAATCTGCTTAGTCCACAAAGTTATGAAGGGGGTGTTGTTAACAGTTGCCAATTCCTAACATTATTGTTTACTGTAGGAATCAGTCTCATGGGTATAATGAAGTTATAGGGACCTAAATACTCAAGAATCAAGTTTATGTTTGGGTTCTTCAACATACAAACTTTTAAGGATTATAAGTAATGCTTGACTTGTTCCTCTTCCTCAGAGAATTGCATTGAGTTATAATTATGGCCAAGGTTAAGGTTTGGAAAACTGATCAGATCTTAAAAGTAAAACTTTGGTTAACTTCTACCTGCTTAAACAGTTAGGAAGAATGACATCGACATTGGCAGTGCCCTATCTTATATTTTATTTTGGGATTGGTCACAAGCTACAGCTGTGGTTAGTGTTGAGACTGAGATTGGAGCTAGAGTTCAATGACCAAAACCACAGCTCTTTCCAGCTGGATGCCAATGTGTCCTGAAGATTTGGAGGTGGTTTTGTTTTGAAAGGGCGTAACAGTAGTTTCCCGAGTTTGGCACACATAAAGACAAACTACCTTTCTATGCAGACTATGCTGTGGGTGCACAGCAATTCCTCGAGATTATTGAGGGCTCTGCTTGGGCTTCCAAAGTCTTTTGCCCTCAAGTCTAAGTGGTATATCTGGGCCTGACCAAGTGGCTGCCTCTCACTCTTGCCTCTATGATTGCTGCCTCCGGTTCCTCCCAGTCTTCCTCTCAGAAAGAATTTAACTCAGAACAATTGCTCTCACCTATTTTGCTTCTATTTTGCATCTGAAAAAGTCATCAATAACTCGAACAGGCATAAGAAAATACATTATTTTTTTCCCCACAAACCTATGATACCTGTTAAACAGCTTTATGAGGAAAAGTTTCATTTGCCTTTCAGACATTAGACATTGGCCAGTGTTCAAGGAAGCATATCCATCCAGATGAACAACTGGCTTGTTTCAGTACTGAGCAGCCAAATTCATCCCTGGAGTAACACCAATTAATATTTGTAAGGGATATATGGCAGATGTGAATTCAGGCCATTGGAAGAGGCAAAAATAGTGTATCTTAAATATTCTGACAGGACATACCAGTAGATTATGTTTGACAGAAAACAGGTACATCTAAATCCGAGGTACCCAGGTTTTATTTTTAACATATATTAAAAAAAGCAATTGTGTCAGAGGCAACTCTATTAATTGTAAATCTCCTCAAAACAAAATTGCCAAAGTACCCACATTCACAGTCTTTCCTCACCTCATTTCAGACAGCATATGGATGGAAACATGCCACAGTTATCGTTACACATGATTTAGAAAAAAAGGCATTGAGCCTTTCTGCCTTGCTTCAGTAGTCTATTTTGGACCACTCACCTACCATCAATATTTGTTTAGAAGCAAACACTGAAAACTGAGTCTCTGCCACTAAAGGCTGGATTCTTTTATGGAGCCTTCTGATGACACAGAGTTGCCCTTTGGACAATGAAAAACACTGGGAAATCTATATGCTAGAGCTCACTGTCTCCCGTGGGGGAGAAAATGATCATATTTCGAACAGGAAATTGCAGTGAAGGAACATGCCACGAAAAGGAAAATGTAATTGTCACAGGACTTGCATCAAGAGACTATTCCAGCCACTGTAACTTACATCATCCCTGAAATTGCGCTAAATTACCATCTGGATTTACTCTCTGGTTGACTTACCCTGAGAAGGATTATTAAACTTTTTTTAGGGATACTTGGTCACAACCTTAATGGCATAAACTGTGTTTTCATACTTATTGGGGAAGACAATATGAAAATTACTGCTTGCTTTCTCTTCCAGTGGTGGAAAATAATTTCAAAAACTGAAGACTGAAATTACATGCCCCAAAGACCATAGAATTTGTGTTGTACTTCAAAAACGGTGAAGCAGTGAGGCACAGAGAATTTCTGCATCAGACTGACAATCACCCACGATATCTTGGAGTCACAGGGATAGAACTTTCAGTTATGTTTGCTGTCTGGAAAATATCAATAAAAAAGAGAGCTTAGGTAAATATCATTCAGAAGCCAGCTGGCACTAAGTAGGACACCCGTATACACCCTTAGGATTTCAGTGCAAACTCTGACCCTGTCTCCAGCAGGAAGGCATCTGCTTGTTTGATATGAAAGCCCATAAATGAGATTCCCAGGCATCAAAATTATAAAGCTTTGATAGTGACAAGTGGCATAATATACCTGCTTCAATTACCTAGCTTTCAATATTGCTGACCACCGGACCAGAAAATATCATGCATGAAGCACCTGCATTATTGAAGTATCAACGAAATGAAGGATAACAGATATATTTTGCTATAAAATCCTATAAAGCACACGACACCTAGATCTTTTAAGCATATGCCTCATTTTTGGTTGCAATAAAGAATTGCTGAGTTGATGGTGTTGAACACAGGCAGCATATCATGGAACAAGTCCTTTGGAGCACTTTTCTGGGGACAACGAGGGGAAGAAGGTGATCAGGACCAGTCAGCATTCGTTTACCAATGGTAAATAATGTCTGACAAACCTGAATGCCCTCTATGATAAAATGCCTAGATTTGTAGGAGAGCTGTGGATGTCATTTACCTTGACTTTAGCAAGAGTTTTGACATTGTCTCGCACTACACTTTTGTAGCCCAGTTTGGACATTATGGCCTGCATAGGTAAACAATGAGATGGGTAAAAAACCTGGCTGGCTGGGTTCCGAGGGTAGCAGTTAATGGTCATTCTCTACCTGGATGGGGTACACCACCTGGCAGGGGTCTGCCGAAGTGGTACCTCAGGGGACTATTAGGACCTCTCCTCTTTATCAATGTTCACTCACCTTCTCCAACGATGAGGAAGACATGATGTAGCTCAGCAAATTTGCAGATGAATACAAATGGGGGACCAGCTGATACTCTCTACGGCAGGGCTGCCATTCAGAAGAACCTAGAAATGCTGGAGGAACAGGCCAACAGGACCATCGTGAAATTCAGCACAGATAAATGCAAAGTCCTGTATCTAAGAAGAAATAACACCTTGCAACAATAAAATAGCCTGGGTACTGACTGGCTGGGGAGCACCTCTGCCAGAAAGGACCTGAGGCTCCACATCAACAACAAGCTGAGCACATGTTGGCAGGGTGGTCTCACAGCAAAGAAAGCTAACAGCATCCCGGGCTGTATCAACAGAAGCGCAACTGGTAGATCAATAGAAGCCATTATCTCCCTTCACTTGGAACATTTTAGGCTGCATCTAGAATACCCTATCCAATTTTCAGCCTCCCAATTCAGGAAAGACATCAACAAACTGAAGAAAAATCAGCAGAGGGCCATAAGGATACTCAGAAATTTTATAAGTATCTTGAAAACAACTTTTTTCTTCCTTGTCCCCTAATCTGCAGTGCATAAAGTGCATAAAGCAAGACTATGGCAAGAGCTGTGCTTATAACTTAGCAACTGTGGGAAACAGTCCAAGACCATACCTTGGCACTCATGCCTTGGCACTATCTGGTTTATCACTAGGAAGCAGTTCATGACCTTAAGTGTATAAACAATAACAAAAGGAACATATCCCATTTTCTTAATCTTTCTTGAGAAAAAAAATAATTAATAGATATTGTGGCCTACAGTATCAGGACAGAACTGTGAACTCACTGAACTGGTGGGTATGGGCTGAAGGGGTCCAAGATCACATTGTCTTACTTTGAACTGAACTATGTTGATATAATTTCACTTATTTGAGAAAAGTTATTTTTAAGCTGTTCTGATAATATAAAGAAAATAATTCTATCCAGTTATCCAGCCTTTTATAGAGAACAATATCTAATTTCTTCCCTTCCTATATTATTCTGATATTCAATTTTGTCTTTTCCCCTGTTAATATGCCTCTCTCAGCTCTGTTATCAGTGGATACTGTAAAACCTCGTTCTCCTTTAATTGATTTCTATCACAGCTTCATTACACATAGCTGAGAAACTTTCCATAATGCCAAGCATATTGTGTTATAAGTTTCCAGCTGAGAAAGCCAACATATGTTTACAGAGCGTCAGCATCTTCCTTAAGCTATAAATATAAAATATGTTAAGACATTTCTAAGCAACCATTTTGTCACTTACATGACAATAGCAGCAGAAGTTCACTCCCTGTGAGATTTCACAACATCTAGAAAATTCTGCATTTTCAGTCTAAGCCATTGCACATCGTGCAACACAGAAGCTGTGCACAAGGTACCTCTGGGAAGCTATTAGCTCACATGCTCCAAGTTGCTTTGGCTAAAAATTGTTCTTATACGGGCCTGAAGAATTCTGGTCCATTGAGCTGAAGCGTGTTAAACTTCTAAGACAATGAAAATTCTACACCTTCACACTGAACAAATCTTTTAAATACCTTTTGTCTCCAGCTCCTCTTAGTTGGATCTGTTGCTGTCCTACAATTTCACTGTAGACCTCCCAGGTTTACGCTGGTAGATGTGCAAAAGGGATTTGTCTGGCTCTACAGACTAAATTTTCTTCTATAGTCAATGAAATGTGGAAGAGTAGATAAAGTTGCCGAAAAATTTTAACCTGGAATACTTCAGAAAATAATTCATTATCTTATTGACAAAGTCATATCTATACCTACAGTTCATAATCATTGCTACAGAACCAAAGTGCTAAATTGGAGGAACATCTTTAAAGCAGAGAACAGTCCGGCTACAAAATGAAAACCAGCTGCAGACCCATTAAAACAAACAGATTTATGCTCTTCTAATTGGAGTCCAACCCTGCTGCTTCCTCCGTTCCTTATTCCCTACAGTAGCTAGGACTTGGATCAATTGACTCCTCCAAACCCGGGTGGACTTTATCAAATCTCCTACTACAATCTGTCAGACACTTCTAATCATATTAGTGATTTCCCATCATATAACATCAGTAATTATATTATTAGACATCACTTATTCCCCCCAATCTGATATAAAATTACCTCTGCATATTAATAAATTTTTTATCATGAGACTTTAATGAAGCAGAATATCAATGAGATGTGATGGGGTGGAAAACTGTTAGTGATATAAAAGATGTTCACATTCTAGAATAGACATGCCGTTATGCACTATTAGAAAAGGTCTTTTCATAATGAGCAAAGGTCTCTCTCCTTTTTCTTCTTTAATTTCCCTCGATGTGGGACAACTGTAAAACTTTATTTACAATTCATATGGAGAGTGATTAAATAGCTTTCATTCTCTGTATGTTGAACAGCACTGCAAATCACAAAGGCATTCACTTGGTAAGAAGAAATCACAGTGATATTGTCTCATCCTCAGCATCATTTGTTACTTTAAAAACCATAAGAAAGTATGTCAAATTGTGGCAGAGACTGTAGTTTTATCTAAAATAAACTTATTAAAGACGACAGATTTTTTATTAACAAGTCAGAAACCAAATGATTAAACAGCTTTCTCTCTCTCTGAATACAAAATAGAAATCAATGTACATTATACAGCCGTGGCAGCTGAGATTGCAGAAGATCCAAGGATAGCATAAAGACTGTGATTTACTGAAAATATTTCACCAGAGCAACAGCCGTAAGATGAAGTCTGGTTTGCCTGCAGAATACATTCCCTTGCTCTTTTCAATATGAATTTAGAAACCTTACTTGCATAAACTGTAAAAAAGTGGTATTCTCGTTGCAAATCCATAACTGTTGAGCTAAAAAGAATTGTTTCTACATCCTAAGCAGATGCTCTAGAAAGCCTTTTGGAACATTATGTATTGCTGCTCAACGGCAGACTAATATTAACAATTTTTTTATTGCTGGTTGTGACAATTACAGCAATAGAAAATGTTAACTGCAGAACTCTGTGTTTCTATAACCTCCTTGCAAGACTGAAGAGAAAACATCATAAAAAGTCTATGTTCGCCCAGTGATTCATCCATAGTGATTCACAACATGTCAGCTCTGCAGATAGAGAATACAGAGAATCTGGATCTAGCGATCCAAACGATCAAAGGATGATTTCCATTTAACATTACTATCAAAGGACCTATAATATAAAATAGCACACGTGACAGCTAAAGTATTTCAATAAAGCATGCAGGTTTTTGATTTCCTACAACTGTCTTTGTCTCAAAGATGCCAAACTGCACACAGGAATTGATTTTCCCTAATATAAGGAAATATAAGAATTTTACAAGGGTTTTCCATAGTTTCATACGTTATCCTTTGTCCAGTTTTTCATTTGCTGGATTTAACCTCGCAGAACTGAAATAAACAGAAGAATGAGGCACACAGTGGCTGAAATTTAAAAAGTAAACAACAAAATGGTGGCGATATGTCACAGAAATAAAAAAATTCCAGCTATACTATACTAATCGCCATGAAATACATAATTCAAAAAAATCAACAAGTTATTAACCATCATGTTCATGTGATTACTTCAACTTTAGTGATATAATTGGAAATTATTTAGCATTATTTTTTAGCATACTACCTGACCAACATAAATCAATATCACACAGATAAACCTGTACTTTTCCAAGTGGCTTGGGGAAAAGATTCATGTACATCATACAGCTAATATACTTTCCACTAGGCAGTACTGTGTTTGTGAGACTAACAGAAGTAAATCTAGAGAAGCCCTGGATAAAATAATTGTACTGTAGGTGACAATCAGGTAGGAAATATTACCGCTGTAGACAGACATAAAGACAAGTTCCAACCTGATTTATAGTACATAAAATTGCATCGGCTACAATTGAGAATACTTATAGTAAGTCAATGCACCTTATAGGTGATGCAAAGCAGAACAAATGCTTGCTAGGTCTAAATGATAGATTTTATTGAGGTAAAAATGCAAATCCAGAGAGTATGCAAACACTCAAGAAAATACATTTAAGCTACAATTATTTATCGTGTGCAAAGACAAAAAGTTTACTAGGTATGTCTCTCACTCTTTCTTAACTCTTCTAAAACAACATATTCACGATCTAGTGAATACTTCCAGGCTATGTCTGCACTAGTTTAGAGAAACAGGTGAGGGATTGCCCTCTGGCTCTGAGGTGACCCACTGCAGCATGGATCGTGTCCACGCAGCTGAACTGCCTTACTTCCCAAAAGAGGGTAATCACACCCAAACTGCACACTGTGACAGGGCTACGTGCTCTAGGGCACCTCTGCTCGAACGCACGTGAACAGTTCAATGGCATGGATGATTCGGGGCAGTTCCCTAGCCCCACTGTGGTTGAAACCTTACAGCTCAAGTTTGCTTTAAGTCTGTAGCAGTCTGTGTCACCCACTATAACCAGTCGGAAGGAAAAGTAAATTTAGTTAAAACAAAAAGTGTATTTCAGACAGCAGGTAGACCTTACAGCTTTTCCTTGCATCTAGGATCGAGCCATTTTGCTCAAAAGTTTAGTGGGGTTCTCACTGTGGATCAGAGTTTATGCTACCCTTTCAGACGTTATAGATATATTACAGCATGGGCACAATACCATTTTGGAAGTGGACATACCAGGTCTTACTCTGTCATGGCAGCCCACAGTAATTCCCAGTGATGGTCATGGAAATTGCATTCATATCTTGCAGTGGAGGAAGAGGGTTTTGTAATGTCAATGATATCAGAATTCTTAGTAACTCAGGATATCCTCTCTTATTATCAAAGGCTATCATAATTTATTACAGTGAATAACCAAATAATTTTGGAAGGTTAACCCCTCTCCTATAAATTATAGCCATAATTTCTCTAATGCTCCTTTTGTTTTTAAGTGCCTCATTCTGTTAATATTCAGATAATAAAATCTTGTTCTGTATTTATAATAGTTCCATCTACTCTACACAAACACTATGTCCAATACTTGGAGACAGTTAATCATAATCATGAAAAAGTCTGATAGGTTTCTAATGAAAGCTTCAAACAAAAGTGCGAAGTCTTCTAGAAATGGGATTATCTGGTGTTAATTGTTTGGTTTGCATTATATACATTACCTTTGCTTTATGAAAGCATAGGGAAAGCAACTGGAAGAAAGACCAGGTATCTGACTCATTCCTAGGAGAAAATGTATGAGGACCACCTCATTATTTCATTTGATATTTGACTAGGTAGGACTGTCACCAGCTAGAACTTCTCCCAAGGTAGATGATGATTCATGGAGACATCATTCACGTTATTAGATAACGCAAAATCTTTAAACATTCAAAAAATATTAGAACTTTCTATAAAAAGCTTTTGGCAATGTTATAAATATATTTATACTGTTTTATAGTATTTTAGGATTAGGAATAGTGAAGGATTCATTCTCTTAATCCTGTCAGAGAACTCTCTTTGCAGTTACACCAAAAAAGTAACTTTTAAGACCAAATGCTTGCACTATATAGAATATTGTTTTAGTGGGTTTTGTTTTGTTTTTATATATATACATATAAGAATATAGTTAACAGAAAACTACAGATAAGATATTTTGGGGACACACATTAAATGGCTTTATATTATAATAATTATTAAACTCTACATGTTCCAGGTAAAATAAAAATCCCATAAAAACTTCTGCTGACGAAGCCAAACAAAACAAAAATTCAGTCCGAAAAATGCAAAACAGGGTAGAACGTGCAAAGGGAAATGAGACAAAATAAAACACATCAGGAACACATTGCAAGCCAGACGTGTGCAACAAGCTGATACAACGAAGCCAGTGTTAGCTGTTACTCAGGATGCCTAGAATCCATATTGGGGAAATACTGAAAAAAGAAAAAAAAAAATTAAATGGGAGCTCTATGATTTCAGAATTTTGGAGAATGTTGTAAACGTGCCTGGCTTAAGGACTCTGTGTAGCCATGGGAGAAATTTGAGAGAGGAAGACTGCAGACATGCAACTAAGCCAAATAACAACATTTTTAACAAGTTAAAAAGAATTTCTTCTAGAGTCTGCCACATTCCAGTGTTCTATCTCAATACATTGAAAATACTACTGAACTGGAGAACGTTAGGGCAACAGGAATACATACAGCTAAGAGCACTGAATTGTGAAGGGGAACTGAGAGAAATTAGTGTACAAAAGATGGCTAAGTGGTGACTGAAAAATGTGAGAAAGTGCGATAAGAATTGATTAGAGCAGACCATGGATCTATAAAATCCTGAACTAGTAAAGAAAAAAAAGAATAGTTTAAAATTGAACAAAAACCAAAGGGCAAAATTAGGTCTATTACACTAAAATATAAGCCAGTTAACCTAAAACTAAAAAAAAAAGTACGCAAGAAAATACTGATGGGTTTCAGTACATAACTAGCAATGCAAACTGATTTGCTTTCCACATGTTCCGCAATCTGAATTATGAGAAAACTTGAGCTTTCTCTGAGCCAGTAGCCTTCAAGGGCCAAATGTAGAAGAGGAAACAGAGATGACATTGGGAAAATTATACGTGTATTTACTGTCTAGAGCAAAGAATCATCAAGAAAAATGGCAACATGAAATAGAAGGTAATTCAGATTTCCAATTCTTTTTGTGCTTTTCTCTTCCTATCTTGTAAGTAGTTTAATGTTAAGATCCAAATATACTCACATTACAGTTTGAAAAACAGTTTCTCTGAGCTGAACCTAGAATTCCCCAGGTAACAACTCACTGGAATTTGTATGGCATACTTCCATTCCAAAAATAACGCTAAAAGGCTTTGAACAATTATTCAGCAGTGTCTAATATCCATTACGGATTCCTTGCAAATACCTATAAAGCCCCTTTTCTGGTACCCAAAAAGTGGAAAACTGTTGAGTCAACTAGAGAAAGCAAGTCCATTAAAATAGTTATCTAAGCTGGAAGTTAAACCTTGTTAGAACTCCTTTTTCTTTATGCTTCAGGGACATGATGAAAAACACCAAAACACCTTGGTGTTTACAGCATTTTGCAAGCAACAGGGAACAAAATACAGATGTTGTCCTTCCTACCACTCACTAGGATCGTGTTATCCTCACTGTTAGCATCCTCCACCCATTTGAAATGACAACTTGAAGGTGACAACAGAAGTGTGATCTTTCTGGTGCCATTTCTTCAGCACGTGATAAAAGTGGTTCGGAAACCACTAAGAAGAAGTGACTTTCAAGCTGTTGTCAGGAACCTTCCTATCAGTGGAAGGCTTCAAAGTGAAGAATACATGTTAAAATACTGCTTTAGCAACACGCCAAGGGAAAGATGTCACACCATACTACCTTCTAATGGAAACATCCAGCAGATAACTGGAAGGATGGTCTCAAACAGCTCCTGCTCTTCTGCTGATGTTTCTTTACACCCCACACCTCTTGAAAGAATGTGCTTGATATACTTAACAGACACTTTGATGAGCAAGGATCAGCTACAAATGATATATTATTTTTCTCAATAAGAAGCTTCAAATTCAATAAATAAAAGCTGTACCTGCTGTATAAACATTACGTAAAGCAAATTTTTTTAAAGATAAAAACATCACAGAATCAGAATCACAGAAAGGCTGAAGAAAGGGACCTCCAGAGATCATCTGGTCCCCTCCACCTGCTCAAGCAAGACCACCTACAGCCAATTGCCCAGGACTATATCCAGATGGCTTTAGAATATCATGAAGGAGGGAGACTCGACGACCTCCCTGGGCAACCTGTTCCGGTGCTCGGTCACCCTCACAATAAACAAGTATTTCCTTACGTTCAGATGAAATCCTCCTGTGTTTCAGTTTGGACAGGACCATCCATCAGGACAAAGTCCAGTTCTCAAAAGATAGTAGATATACATCTAGTCTTCTGCTCTGGGTTTTTTTTTTCCCCCAATAGTAGTAAAATATTCAGGACAAGGTCATGCTGTGCAGAACTACTTTTCCATAAGAAAAGGGAGAAAAGGGCTCTCCTGACTCCAATTCATAGAAAGCACTTCTCAGCATGATCTTCTGTTGTTTAAAATAACTATTACATTGTGAAAACTAATATCTGCATTCAAACACCATCCTCTTGTGAGGAGAAGCTATTGCTGCTGATGGTGGTAGCTCCATGGACTGCGCTCCTGTAAGAGACCAAAGTTCATAGGGGCAAGCTGCTATGAGTTCTCCATACAGCTCTTTTGTGATCTTCCTGTGAGGTTAGAGCAAGGCAAGCCCAGAGCAACCCTATTAGCTGCTGGGAAGATGGAAAATAACTGACTTAACTTCTGAGATGCACCCTTTATTGTTTCGTAAACACCATGCCTGCATCTCCATAGTCACTAATGGTCTTGCTAACAGAAAAAGGCTTCCAGTCTACTTGTAGAAAGTTCAGAACATTTCAGTTTATAAAAACAGATCATAAGAAACTTCACAGCCAGTGGAGGTTGTGCCACCTTTGATTACGATTGGTTTCATTGCTCCTTACTCATACAACCTCACTCTTCCTTCCTCTCTCTGCTTCCATTTTATGTGGTAGAAATTGTGTTTTGTTTCTCTCCACTCTTCTGGGATTTCAGATTGGCTGAAATGAAAGAGGGACAAAAATGTATGCTTGGATGACTAAAGAAACACCAGTGATATTAAAGAGGCTTTCAGGTGAATCCTGATACCTGTCCTGCTTTCTAAAAGGGAAAAATAAGGAAAATATTTTCTCACACTCATCTCCTGTCATATGTGGACACTGTTGTTATTTTTATATGCTCTAAGCACAGTAAAACATACATTCTGGAGATGTAGTTACGGACAGCACCACACAGAAAGAACATGTCACTGCAACTGTCAAAAGAAAGTATGTCCTACTGTTGATCCATCTCGAGAGTCTGTCCTGTTTCTGTTGGGGATCCACTAAAGGAAGAGACATTTCAGTAACAGTTAAGTAAGTAAGAAAAAAGCTTCTGGGCAACCTGGTCTAGTGGAGGGTGTCCCTGCTCATGGCAGGGGGGGTGGAACTAGGTGATCTTTGAAGTCCCTTCCAACCTAAACCATTATATGATTCTATGTTTCTAGGTTTGTAAGACTTCAGGCAAGAGAGAAAATAATGCTCTCCAGCTCTTAACATAGCTTAATATTTAATATACTGTTTGTTCAGTGAACAAAAATTAATATTCATGAACTCGACATCAGGTATAATGATGTAACACATAAATACTGTGATAATCTTAATGAATTCAGGAACCTACAGGAATAAAAATAGTTGCTATTCACAGCTATAGTCCTTGCTTTTTTCTTGGATCAAAATAAGCTTCAAGGGTTACGTACAATCACTTTTTCATTGTTGCACTGATCATTTAATACAAATGCTTTTCCTAAAATTGGGCCATTTTCCAGGCATTGTAAATTAATCTTCCAGCTCCACAATTAAAGATATCATGCTGATGAATGAGGTAGTAATGCTGATTTACATTCAGCAGTTATGTGACTCAAAGATACGATGTACAATATCTTTGCCTCCTCAGCAGAAGCAGCAGGCAGTCTCTGAAAACCATTGTCCACCAGGTTTCTTTGTTATCATTCTCACTGAAAAACCTTTAATGCTTCAGATAGCAGGGAATTTGCTAATACTCAAAATAGTTTCCTTCTTTATTACCTGTTGTAAAAGCAAATGAAATGCTTATTGACAACATCAAGCTGACGGTCTTAAAGACAGATGATTTATTTACTCAGAGGATTGTCACACCAGAGGCAGAACCTGGACCAGTTTTCTTTCCCAGTACAGCAAATCAGCTTTGGCCAGCAAGAGCTATTCTGAAAAGGATGGAACGTATTCATCTTCAGCCCTATTCAGTTCTGGATCTCACTAGAGAAACTGCCAACAAATGTGTTAATTAGAGAGAGTCTAATTCTGTAGATGGTGCTGCCCATTGGAACAGAGGCCTTGGAATTTGTCTAAACTTGACAAGTGTCTATCATTTGAAACAAAATGGTGGAAATGCTCCAAGAACAGGCACATGAGAACTTATAATGAATATGTAAGGGCCTTCAGCTGCAACTTCTCCTTTTAGGGTAAGTCTCTACCATTTCAAGTGGAGATCTGCTGCACTTTAAAAATCATCTGGCAGCTTCCAGATTTGAATCAGAGTAGGTGGGGGGTGGTAAGAAGCAGGATAAAGAGAAGACTCCTACAAACTTGAGGTCAGAGTGGAAATTTACCCCAGCGTAGCTGTGTGAGGATTTCAGAAAGAGATAGGAAAACGAAGCAGATGTCAGAAAACTTGCTAGTAGGGATTTTTTGCCCTCACCTGGGGACAAGACCTTCCAGATCGAAGCCTGTTTGAGTAGGAGAAGAAAACTCTTGCCAAGCTGGGCTGATCCTGGAAGAATGGACAGCAGAGTTGGGGAAAAAGGTGCCAGTCAAGTTTTCACAACCAGCTACGCTTTTAACAGTTGGTTCAAACAAAGGCACTACAGACACCTATACTGAAGAGAAAACTGCAAACCAAACCAGATGTTTGCTAATCTGAGCAACCTGATCTAGCTGAAGGTGTCCCTGCTCATTGCCGGTGGGTTGGACTAGCTGACCTTTAAATGTCCCTTCCAACCTAAATCATTCGATGATTCTAATGTATTAACTACTTTAAAGGACATGGTACATGGTGTAGCTACATAGAATTTATACTGTGCCTGCTCACATACTCTTTATGTCAGATATTCAGCATTTATTTTTTGATAGCTATGTTATGTGATTTATCATCTAAGTCTATGGTCTTTATAAAATTCCAGATTAAATAACCAGCCTTTTTTGAAACTAGGAAAGAGCGAAGAATAAATTTATGGATTAATAATTTTGTATGGTAGAACATGAGGATCTTCAAAGAGTTACAAACATTTTTAATGAATTCCTCAGAGTTATAAGAAGTCCGTAAGTAAAATCAGAACTGCCAGTGAATGAACAGTATGCTTTGACTTTAAAAAACCCCCCACAGTTGCAACTGATATATAACTCAGTGAAGTTAGAAACATCCTATATTAACACCGAGCCGTAGTATTTCCTGACATATGCAGTACAGCTTCACAGTACACCTTCCCTTGCGCTTTTAATCTCCTTCACCAAAAAACTGCAGGAAATAGGGAATATATAAGGATTGTAGGCATGATAATACCAACATCATATTCAGATGATTAAACCTCTTCACTGAGTTTTAAGATCCCGCTGAATAGCTCAAGACTAGTTAATATACAAAAGGTGCACTTTGACTTAATTTTTGAAAGGATAAATGAAACTGTCATAGAGGGTTTTGGTGCTTAAGAATAAGTATTAACATAATTGCTCTAAAAATATTTAAAAGAGATGAAGGTCACTTGCTGACCCTTCATGTCTAAGAATATACTGCACTTGGCCTCTGTCTCTTGACAGTAAACTGATCAAGACTGTTGCAATATCCAGACACAATGCTGTCTGCCAATGCCGCTGAAGTTACGGATTTATCACAGGATTTTCCTTATCATTCCTTGGTTTTGGAGATTTATAACTTCATTAATCATCCTTTAATATTAATGCAGTAAATTTGCTGTCATGTAGAATGGGATTTAATTACTAGATTTTTTTTTTTTTTTCCATTTGTTGAAGGGACAAGTCAGATTGTTTTCAATTTTCAGAAAATGACCGCTTTTAGATTAGAGGTCAACATACAAGCCTTTGCAGATGTCAATCATTCTGCTTTCTTATATACACGGAAGACAAAAGAAAATCACAATTAAGCAGTTATTCTAGTTCTGCAGTCTTGTGTACCTGCTAATAAGCACTGACAAGCCAATGGGTACCTCACATACTCAAATTTCTGTTTCATACTAGATAAATTCAGAGCCTATGCAAAGGTGTCTGTGTCCTTCCAGCCTCAAAGGGCCCTGGATTCAGAGGTTTTGAAAAGCAGTGACTGTTCCCACTAAGATCATTAAGAGATCTTAGCATTTGGTACAGGAACTTTAATGTGGGGCTTTGGGAGGCCCAAGTGCTACAGGGATTCTTGAACAGCACCTTTGAACTGGTTATAGTTAATTCTTCCAGGGGAGAATTTTGCTCTCAGTATGTAGTAATTAGATTCTTGATGCTAGTATGCATATAAAAATACATTGCAAATCAATGCACGGGGATGAATTTCACTCCCTATGCTTGATGAATCTGAATCCTAGAATGGTTTGGGTTGGAAGGGACCTTCAAGACCATCTAGTTCCACCCCCCCATGCCATGGGCAGGGACATCCTCCACCAGACCAGGTTGCCCAAAGCCCCATCCAGCCTGGCCTTGAACACTTCCAGGGATGGGGCATCCACAGCTTCTCTGGGCAACCTGTGCCAGGGCCTCACCACCCTCACAGGGAAGAATTTCTTCCTAATATCTCATCTAAATCCACCCTCTTTCAGTTTAAAGCCATTGCCTCTTGTCCTGTCACTCCATGCCCTTGTAAACAGTCCCTCTCCAGCTTTCTTGTAGGTCTCTTCAGGGGAGCAGGTTGGGCTGCCTTACTCAGCATTTTTTTTTTTGCATTCTCCTCCTAGTCTTAGATCTCCCCATAGGAAAGCTGTGATCAGCCATTTAGACTGGAGAAAAGAGCCACTTGTCTGAATGGGTTTCACAGCAACAAAATCCTTTTAGATCCAGTCAACAATGCTGCCACACACTGGCCTAAGGAAACACAACTCTGTATAAACAAGAAGACACAATTTAGACATGTTATACTCAGTTGTAAGGGAACATAGGTCACGATATGTGGCAGTTATTTTTTGCTTTGTATCTTCAAAGCACTTCAGAAGCAAACTAATTAATCCTCTAAGTAATTAATACTAATTATTTAGTAGATGATAATTATGGTGGTCTATTGCTTTAAACTAATTAGTTGTAAATGTTTTCATGATAAACTGTTTTATATGCAACTGTTATGGTCTGCTGGGTTATAATGTGTATCTTATGATGTTTATTCCAAAATGGCTCGCTGTGCATCTCTACAACAGGTCACAACTTTTAACAATGGATGATCGGATCATACACAAGCTGAAGGGCTAGGTTCACACCAGGACTCGTGTGCTGGGACTACCATTACACTAACTGGAATCCCGGGCAAAGAGTAAACTATTTAATCCTCCTTATACCACGCATGGAAACAGTGAGGACTTCAAAACAGGGGCTTCAGCAAAGTGTGATAATGCACTCTCAGGGCACAACACACCTCAGCAGCTGTGCAAGGATGACCAAAAAATGACAACTGCAGCCCTGTACACACTGTTTACAAATGTTGTGCAGGGCATAAATCAGTTTTAGGACTTATGGGCACATATTAATGTGAGATTTCTTTCTTTTCTTAAATTCAGGAAGGGTGATTAACTCGGCTTAGTCCATAAGTAAAGAAAGAGAGAGTCACAAGCCGGCAATAGGTATGAACAGTCATCTGAGACTGAGAAGCAACCAGAACGTCATACGCTGCGAGAGGGAGGGCACTCTCTTGGGTGACTGGAGATAAGGGCCACAACCCACTTTGGCAAAGTGGAATCAAACTGGGTCTCCCACACGAAGCAGGAACGCTCTTACCCCTACTCCTTCCAGGCATGCTTTTGGCAGAGCTTTTCCAGCACATTTCATCAAGTGTTTTCATGTCTGAGGTGGGCAGTGAAATGCCTGGCTTGTGAAACCCACCAAGGCTTAGGGGTGAGGACGGCACTCAGCTGCTCAGCTCTGCCAGGACTAAAGAATGTCTAAGCATGTGCTGGAGACACTGGCATCTTTTTGCCTTTGACTATTGCTCTGACAGTAAACAGCTTAGCATCATTTGAATGGCACTAGTACTTCAACAGCACAACAAAGCAAAGTTTTAGCTTTAAAATGTGTTTCAAGTAAGAAAAGCACTGTTAGAAATTACTTCACAGGGCTCTGTGTTTTGCTCTCCCCCCAGTGACTCTACATCAAATCCGATAGGCTTGCAAAACAAATGATTTTTCTAAATGTCATCTCTAGCATACAGAATCCCCAAGATCTGAAAGTCAGCTTGTGCTCATTGTACTTCTTGCACCATTACAAATAATAATTTTGCAGTCCAAATCTGAAATTGCAATTTTTGACAGAATGGAATTTAGCACAGCTCTCTACAAAATCACTGTTTCAATACCAACTATAATAAAAAGTTGGATTCCCACTGCAAATTAAACATAATAAGTCAAAGACAACTAAGCTACTTTTTTTTAAATGTACACAGATTTTGAGCATTCCCCTTCAAACACAGACTTTCACCATTTAACTTCAACATAAAAGAATTGTCATGAAAATAAATTAATATGAGGCTGAAGCCAGAATTGTTGCTTACTATATATATATATAAGTACAAAGGGGATTGATTCACTGAGTTTACAGTTATGTACTGCAATGCTTCTCTCTCACACATTGCAGCCTTTTAAGTTTCAAAAAGCCCATTTTAACTAGGCACTCTAACCTCCTGTTTAGCTCTAGCTGATTTTCATGCCCTAATTCCAGCTTCACAGTCCAACAGTTGGGTTTGAACAAGACCTTTTCTTTCAGAAATATAACCAGTCTTGATTTTAGTATTTCCCAGTGATGAAAAAAATGCATCAGAACTCTTTGTAAACACCTCCTATTTTTAATTATCTTCATAATTTAAAATACACCGAGAATAACATTCTCAAAATTCTCTCTCTTGACTTTTAGCCTTTTATCTTCTGCCTGACTCAAAAGCTTTTTTTTCTTGCAAAATCTTGTGCTGTAATTATATTACTGTCCTTTAAGTCTTTATAAATAGAGTCATATATCAATCCATCCATTATTTTGCCAGAGATCACATTGTGAGATGGCTGGTTTTAACTTAAACAAACAAAACTGTCATGGTACTAAGCTTGATTCTAATCCTTGAAATGTCTGTGTTTTTCCAATATGTATAGAAAAATCAATATTAGCAATCCAGAAAGCTCTTTTGCTAGCTGTTTTAAAACTCATTTGATGGTTAGGCTTTAATATATTTAATTTATGTAGCTACTCTTGTAAAGGAAAGCATGTCATCATTATTTTAAAACACAAATATATAAATACATATCAATATATGTAACAGTATTTTAGAATGTTTACCATGGAGATCAATAGGACTTTTACAGCCACAGCTCTACCATAAGCCGAGTATAGATGTTTAAGTGACACATAGATATTACCTAAAAACAAGGCTTTTGAGGGGTTCTTTCTTAATCTATTATTTTTTGAAAATGTCCTAGTCAATATTTTTTAACACTTATCAGCACGTCTGCAATACTCTATATTACCTGAAGCTGTATCAGTGGACTCTGTCAACTGAACATTTTCAGAGAAAAGTTTTAGATCACTCGAGTAGCTTTTCAGAGGCCCTGTAAGTTACAGTTCTAGTCATATGATAAACATAATTCTGAGGTAGAAAGTACCATCAGATATCTCCTGGCAATTATTCACTTAAGCTCACCATCATTGGCATGCTTAACTTTCCTGAGTACCCTTTGGCAATTTGGAAAAGTTATCTTTGCCTACCTAATTTAAAACAGTTCAATTAACCTAGTTTAAGTGAAATGTAAAGTGAAATTTGACTGTGATTTCAGTGAACTTCCATAAGTATTCAGTCAGGCATAAATTTGGACCTTACCTCTAGATGTGCCCTGTGAAGGAGCATAAAGCACACCGTTATGTTGACTACGTTGGCCTGAATATTCAGTTGTCCAATGAGCTGCTGCACCCTGAGGAGAAAATAGCATTCAAAATGTATCTGAAATTCCAGAACCATGCTTCTAAGTATCCTTCTGGACTTTTTCAGATTATCTCCTCATTAGATGAGTGTAGAGAACAGTCTGTGCATTTTAAATTTCTCTACTGAAGAAATACATTAGAGAGAAACTTCTTTTTCCTCTAGATCTTGACTAACATTTGAACGAAGTGGTAATCAGTTAGATGACCAAACCACATGAAAGCAGGTGAAAGAGCCTGTAAAATGAGCAAATTATTTGCTTTTAAATGAAAAAAAAACTATTTTTGCAGACATAGGAAAACTTTGAGTAAGAGTGAATTATGCAATTTATATTTTCATATTTAAGGAGAAATTTTTTTCTTCAAGGTACTCTTGCGGGAAAAAAAAATCTACTGAATCTAATACTGATTAATTAGTATCAGTATGATACTAATACTGATAGTATCTATCATCAGTTGGATGATAGACATTTTTAATGGTGTTCTACAGTCATTCCTTAAAAACCCCTTTCTATTTTATACAGAACAATGAGTTTTCACACAAGCTTTCTTCTTGTTATTTTAGGGTTTCTCTTTGATTAGTTCACTTCTGTTGGATACTCAGATAGCAGTGGGAAGCCAAGAGAACATTTTCTCTCTTATCTAGCAAGAAAATTGAGACTGCCTTTCCAAAACAATCCTCTTTACAATAAACCATATTTTCTTTGTCACAACAGGATTAAAGCTATTGTGTTAATTCTGCGTAATATATGGGAGAGTTTTTCAGCAGGCAATTTCTTCTTTGGGCACAATGAAATTTTGTCCTTGAATTTTACTTCCCACACAGGCACTGTTTCTATCAAATAAACATTTTAATTTTTTTTCCTCGACAGTTCTAAAAGTAGTTTTTTCCTCTTCTTCCATGGCCACATTCTATAATTTAGCTTCATCCTCCTGTACCTCAAATGATGTAGCCTCTTGCCTTTGCTACTTATTTGCCTTATTTTGTTCAAATTGTAGCTTTTCCATTCCCATCGAATCATCCTTTTGCCTTGACCTGTCTTAGTGTCTTCAGGGCTTTCTGACACTTCCCATATCAGTATGGGATATATCTTATATATTGGAAACGTTATATGTAGACCTAGTGACTTAAACATCTCAGCTTCCATGTCTTACTGCCATCCTCCATATTCTTTATCTCCACAGTCTTTTTTTCCACCCTTTGCCATTCTTGTTACTAGCTTCCTTACACTTGAACTATCAACTTTTTTCCTCAAAAAAAGTACTTTCATTTTTGTGCTTTCAAAGATCCTCACCAAATACACTTTTTAAAACTTCCTAGCACAGAAATTCTCTCAATAGACAGTGAGAAGTATTTATGTATTCCTGTGCCTCACCATGGAAGGCATATAACGAACTTCATGATCTCTTTTCACTAGAAATATTATTTTCTTTAAAGACTAGTTTTCTCTCTCTTCATGATGTGTTCTCGCCATGTTCTATTGTCATTATCTATGTAATAGGTTTATAAACATGAGCCTAATATTGTTAAACATGAGGTGCAAACCACTTTTTTTATGACCTCAAAAATTGTCCTGAGAAGTTTTGTTTTTTTTTTTTTGAACAAAAGACTAGCTGTGTGTCAGGATTATTTGGCTCTTTCAAATGTCAAGTTCCTATTATAATTCACTGAGATACTAGAGCTCTTCAAAATAAGCAAAAGTAATTTCATAATAGAAAGTGCAGAGAAATTTTATGTAAGGTTTTCTCCCATTTCTTATATTAAAGCTTCTTGAGCTGCACTATGACCTTGCAAAGAGGAAGCATTCCTGAAACACAAGCTGGATTTTGCAAAAATTAATAAAATTTTAACAATACCAATAGTGGTGCTTTGTTTACATTCCATAAATGAAACTATCATTCTTTTCATTCCAAAGGAAAGTTACAATTCTTTATAAATCTGAAAAAAATTATTTTGACAGTGCAACAAAAAGAATGCTGACAACAAATTTGAACTGCTTGATATAGCTGCTGGCTTATAATAAATATTATGTCACAATCACCTTACATCCAATCCGTGGAAACTTCATCTAAGCCTTCAGTTGGTATAGAAAAACACTAAAAAAGAAAAAAAAAAAAAAAGGGCCCCAAAATCTTGAACTGTTTTCATTATGAAAGCTTCCACTTCACATTCTCGGGGTATGACCTTGCAAGGTCAAGGAACTACCTTGCAGGTGTGGGCTGTAAATGCATGGATTATATATGGCTTTATCTGCAGCAATGGATTTCTATGATAGGTCTAATAACTGCAGTAGAGATAGCCCATATTTCCAATATTCTGTAGTGTGGCTAGTGGAATTTCTTCATTAAGAATATTACTTTTTTGAAAAGCTTACTGCTTCAGCAATTCCACTGAGCTGACCACAACATCACGGTCCTCTACACTGAATATCACAATTTGTAAGAAATGAGTGGGAGAAATAAACACCTTTCAAGTACGTTACTAAAATGGACAAACTGAAGTCGGATCATTTTCCTTATATGCAGATAGCTTTTTTCCCTAGTCTCAACTGCCTTAATCAATCGGCTCCTTCCAGTCTTTCAGAATCACACTTATTAAACCTCAGTCTCACTCCGAAAGGCTAGGCCAGTAAAACACCATGTATTTTTGTAAACCTGGCTCTATAACTGGCTGCTTTTCACCCTCTTTTTCCCGTGTGCAGAAATACATTGCAAATCACTGTCTCTCTTTGCCACCTAGCGGGAAGCCTGATTTTACAATTGTCTTTGAGCTACTTCCCTGTAAAAATATGATCATGGCATCCTACATCAACCTAAAACTTGAAAAGTATCTCTGGTGGGCCTTCTGGAAACATGAGCAATGTATGAAGGATGCCTACGGTGTAAATTACAGGGAAAATTACACGAAGAAGGCTTTGAGGTATTGCATTGCTGCTCCAAGGGTAAATGTAGCTTTTGAAATAAATCAGAGCGTTTTTCAAACCCTTAGGTAGTATCAAAGTGTGATTCATTTCTGAAAGAAACAGAAAGTCCTGGCATACTTACTTGCATTGTTAGTACATATGTTTGCTTGTAGGTTCCCCTGTTCTGAAGTTATGTTGGAATATCATCAAGTTTGTCCTTCCTCAAATTATCCATACCAATTTTTTCATGCAAATATAAAGATGAAAAAAATTGTCAGAATTTGCTTAAAATTTCTTGGCCTTATTATGGAAATTATGATGCTTGCTGATCTATGCATTTAGAGAAAACAATACCTAATTCAGGTCTTTCCATATATCTGTTAGTCTTTCGCTTTCCAACACTAGAGTGGACCAAAACTAGAGATCAAATCCTGGCAATTGTTGCCAATGCTGTGAGGATGCAAACAGTAAGAATGCAAGTCCTGAGCATTTATATCTCCTGCTTGGGCTTTGTGGAGGCACAAGATACTCAAACCAATAGCCATTTTTATTTTTCGCATGCCTGGAATTAAACTGCTTGCAGACGGCCCAACATCATACCAACTGGATTTATGCTGTCAGTATTGCAGACTATTTTTTTTTCTTTTTTTTTTTTTTTTTAAATGATTTCATACATCTTTGATCTTTAAGACATGTTACCAAATCATTGCAGAGCTAAAAATACACACTGTTAATGGCTGAGCATTCTTTGCTTCTGGATGGGCTAAACATACAACACAAGATAATGTAGACAGATTTGTGAAGCAACTGTGGAGGTTGACCTGGCAGCTTGACTCCGGAGGTTGGCCTCAATTGCTTCACAACATGTCTGTGCAGACCTGCCCAGTACAGAAGTGCAAAGCAGTGGAACACCACAACGTTGTTCCTTGTGAGCTACACGTTCAGAACTCTGAAGATCAAGAGAGTCATAAGATATTTTTGGGCTCAGAAGAGACTGACTTCAGGAATAAAAAAAAAAAAAGGATTAAATGGGAATTTGTACTATTATTTGCAACTAGTACTTGAACTTGTAGTATATCAATAAACAGCAACTTTAAATATTTACAGAAACTCACCAGTATACACAGTAAATCAAACTCTGGTTTGTGCAAAAGTTCACAGACGCAAGCCAAATAAAAGCTAGCACCCACTGCCAAGTTGGTGAATATTCAAGAGAGCCTGGACGTCAGAACCTTAGCTATTTGTTACCAGTCTTCTTAAATCAAGTCAATGGTTTGGCATATTCTATAAGATGTACTCAAAGGTGCTGTGTTATTGCTTGTACCGTAACAGGTAAACAGGATAACACGGCGCTCCCATCTGCTAGCTAACATGAAGCATCACGACATTTTTCAGGCTGTTACACAGAAAGAAAATTATTCATGCCCTCATGTCCCCCTCCTACAGAACAGATTTATTTAAACAGAAAACTCTTCTCCAAATTTCCATCTTGACTTAATATCCTGATGCTTCATTTTCTCTAGAAGAGGGAATCAAGCAGTCATTCTTAATTCTTAAAATTTGATAGAGATGGAAATAGTGATTCATTGCTTTGTCAGCTCTGTATCAGCTCTTGGGTTTGGTACTTTTCCAGTATTCCAGTGAAGTTAAAGACAAGGGAAATCAAAGAAAATCCTTAATCATGTTCCAGAATATCATGGTTATTCTCATCTTGGCATTCATTGAAATATTACTGGCATGAATTCATTGCCTGAAGATGCAACTTACAAGTGGAAATGGGTCAAGGAAGACCCACACTTGATTTGCCAAAGGACTGCTTTGATGAAAAGACAGAAAATGCATTTGATTCATCTTTCATTTCCCCAATGTCAGTTCAAGTCCATTACACAAGGGTGATTAGGGAAAAAAA
>VXBL01001837.1:117667-179551 GCA_013400195.1 Aramus guarauna
AAAAAAAAAAAAAAAAAAGGACTAGCAGCTTTCAGTGTTTCTGCTGAGCTCAAGAAATGTCTGTATTCTGCTGAATGATACTAACGTTTGGAGACTTTCCATCCACTGAGGACCATTTTGAAAGTATTTTGACATTTGTAATCATTTCTCCTTCCCTAGCTTGTGTACATTCCTCAGGCAGATATCCATATTTAGATTACACATACTGTACAATATAATAATCAATGTGATTTTAAAAAATGCTAAGCAAATAGTTTTCTTGATCTCTGCAATATTGGCCTGCACCATTACTATGAGTTGTGGCATCTTCCAGTTCCATAGAGCACATTCTAAACAAGGACATAAAGGACATACACAGTTATTGTGATTTACGGTGCCCTCATCCAAATTATATCAACTCAGCTACGATAGTTAAACATGATGCATGCTGTGAGAAGTGTGAGACTGGGATAACATAAATAGCTACAGCAAACCAGGTTAAGCGTACATCTACACAACAGGGCTCTCATTATTGCCAGCAATGTAAACATAAGTTGGTGGTATTAAGAATTATTTTTATTATTTTTTTTTCCATTTCCCCAGCCAAGCAAACTGAGTTTTTATGTACATACCTCACTAAATTTCTCCATACACATCACAATTTCATTATTACCTTTTTAAGCATTTTATGGCAATTTCCACACCACACGTGGTAACTTAATATGCAGTCCTCAGTGAAGAGGTTTCAGATTCTTAAGATGAAATGGCAGCTGCATGCAGTTAGGCTAAGACCTAACAAAATAACAATGAATTGGTGAAGAAAGTCCTGAAGTGATCATGTGCATCATCGTTCCTTATGAGTGCTGTCCAGTGGGCTAACCCTCAAAGTCTTCCTTGCTTTTAAACACAGGATATTACAAGTTTCCGTAAGAAATGAAAATGTTCGTCTCATGGCTGCATTTCTAATCTCTCTCAGCTCTGTTTCTAAATAACAGCTGAATAATACAATTAGGAGGAAACAACATAACTTGACGAGTTTATCATCTTTTTTCCTCACTGAGAGAGATCACAGTTTAAAGGACAGCTTTTAGTTTAATTTATCAAACTATGCAAAGGACTGGAGTGAAAGTCATCACAATCCACTGAAGGTAAAGCAATAGAAGAATGCTTCTCCCAACATACAAGCTTTATGCACTTGAATGTCCTAGAGCTATCTAGAATGTAACATGGAATTCACAAACTGTTAAACTGATCTTGAAATGCACTAATGTAAGAGCATCAAGAAATAGTAAGAACATAAAGGAAATAGAGATTGAATGAATAAATGTAGATAATAATAAGATGAACATTTCATCAGATTAAGATGTGCAATTCAATGGCAAATCCTTGACCTAGCCATAAAATTCAAATGTATTTTCAAATATTTCTGAATTGTATTCAACAGACAATTGATGATAGGTTTGTAAACAGAACAGTAAAAAGTTATTAAGAAATCAGCATCAGTGCAGAAAATACAACCATAACACTGAAGAATTTTAGGACTAATGCTAACATTGCCAGAAAAGAACAGTTCTTACCACTGCCAATAACTGAGAATATGTCTAAGCATGGACAGCTAACCTAGAACTTTAAAAAGTTTAAATGCTATAACATCTTGTAACAAATATTTTTTTTTTCCAAAAGCATTACTCCTGTGGTAATTTCTGTATTTTGGAATTAAGCTGCTCATTTCCCCCTGTATTTCAGCATCTCACCTAATTCAGTACCCTGAAATTATTACCCATTCAGATACTCAGAACATCTGATAGATATTATCACCCATACAAAAATAATTCTGTAAGAAAGTAACATGAGCTATGTATCATATATATATATGCATGTGTGTATATACATATTTCCCTGATAGGCAGCTGGCCCTATATGTAAACAGAGTTTCTACAGTAAATCATAAAGCATCATTTTCTTATGTTAGAGAATCTGGGGATCCCAAGTGCATAACAACGCAAGTATTATTTAGAGCAGGTCAGACAGAAGCTTTATTAATTAAGATCACAGAGAGAAAAGATTCACACAGCATCTCCCCCTCTGCTGCCCTGTGCTCTCCCAAATGATTGCAGAGACCAAAGCTATATACTGGTTCAGAAAAGAAAGAGTTGAGGAAAAACAATCATGTCAATGTTAATACAGCCAGGTATCCACCCCTGGGAGGGATGGACTCTTTATGCAGCTTGCTAAGCGCCAAGGATTCAAACAGTAAATAGCATGACGATATGGAGAAATTACTCGATGGAGTCTCCAGGAGTGGCACACCTAGTATTCTCTTAGCTCAGAAGCGAGGAGCTGGAAACAATCACAGACTGTTAGCTTTTAGTCAGAAAGGAATGTTCACTGAGTAAAGAAAACTTCTTAGCCAGACCTCTCAATCTTAAATATTAATAATTTTACCATCATACTTATAGAGCCTGCACTTACATTTTCCTTTCTACCCATACAACCAAGACATGACATTTCAGACTTTCAAGCTGTACGTCTATAGCAAACATTAACTATGGAGGCTGTAAACATGCATGCAAAATTATTGTAAGCGTTAGCACACTGAAAGGACAAGCAAAATGGAACCACAAAGAGGTTATATTTCAAGCTAATATGGTATAATTGAGAAAGAATTATACTTACATAATTATACTCACAAAGTACCACAGATTACTAAATGACAAGTTAATAAGTACATTATTGTTGATGAAGAACATGGGTAAATTATTGGCCAAGGAAAAAAAATAAAGGGTTACAGCAAAATGACTGCTATTATTTGCACGTAACATTACCAACTGAAACTGTTAACCATCGGAAGGAAGGAGCAGACACGGAGGGCAACTGCATTTCATAATGAGTCTAATAGAGAAAGGAATAGTCAATACAAAGCAGGAGAGCAATAAAATTTGGAACGGCTTAGATTGACTTGAAGCATGGGCACGCTAAGCATTTCAGCATTGAGAAGTGGAAGGTAATGAGCCTGCGGGAAAAAAATTGGATGGGAATTTTATTCTTAAAGGCCATATGTTAGAAAAGTTTAAGCAGGAGTAGAATGTACCATGGTGGTTGATAAAACTAAATACTCTTGGCACTGTGCTTGAGAGTGGTAAAAAGAAAATCAAAAAGAATGCAAGATCAAATTTCAGAAGATACTGGAACAATTTCAGTCTGGTGTGAGAAGGTGGAACTCCCACAAGGAACAGTTGTCTGGTACAACATGACACACTTTGGCTAAATACAGGCCAAGGAGACTTAGGCAAAATTTCAGGACATATGAGAGTGTAATGTTACAAAAGTTACTGGCATCTGTCTATATGAAGGCTGCTATTTTCTCCATTTTACTCATGATTCATCAACACTTCATGAGAAATTCTTGGCCTGGACTGTGCAATTCATTAATTTGCAGATCACATAACTTATGCGTAGGCTTCCATTCTCTGAGCAGAATGTAATTTTTAGAATCAGTTTTTTCACAGGAATGCTTTGAGCAAGCTTTTAATGTGCTCGTGTAATTCCAAAATTGTTTCCCTGATTATTGATACCACTGGGCTGGTATCAAAAAAGGTGGGTGGGGGGTGAGGGGCTAGTCTTTTCTGTTTTTCACATACACACCTTTTCTCTTCCCTACCATAAATTCTGCAAGGTCTGAGGATGGAATTGGTGGCTTGAGGAATCACAAGCTTTATCCTTTATTTCACTTTCTCCTCCAGTACTTCAGAAGACTCCATTCCCATATGGTATTTTTTTAAAATGTTGGGAGACATATTCTACACCTAGCTCAGATGATGTCTGTTTGATTTGATCTGGCCTGCTTCTGTTCACATCACTTCTCCATGGTTGCAGCTACATGACTGTAAGTGTCAGAAGTTTACAAGTGCTCAAAGGACAAAACAGACTTTGATTGCTTCTTTTATCAGTATTTGGTAGCGATTTGGGCCATGATCTTTAAAATGTTCAACTTCAGTGACTATTTTAGGTACTGAGAGGTGCCAGGAAGAAAATTAAATAGGGATTTCTTATAATCAGTAAGGCAGCGGAACCATCACGGAGTTCCATGGGACAAGACACAGGTGGTACTTTATTTCTGAGGTACTATCCCTGTTAAGTACCAGGGAGCCACCATAAATAAAGGTAGCATTAGAGATTCCCCAAAAGATCACAGCATTCTATCAGCTTCAATATTTTATCTCTTATCTTTGTGTTCGTATTTGCTTTCACTGATTTGATCACATTGCCAAAAGTAATTAGATTTTTATCTACCACTAGCTCTATAAAATGCTCCTATTTAATTTAATGAAGCCTATTGTCATTAAAGATATACATAACTCTCTTGGCCTTGTTCTGTATTTTCCTCAGTCTGATATGTTATTAATATCTGAACACGAAGACTTTAAACTGATAATACAATTAAAAAAAAAAAAAAAAAAACAACAACAACAACAAAAAACCCCAGAATTCTCATTGCTGATTGTTTCCAAGTCTTGTCACTTTGTTTAATTTCCGTTCTGGTTTAGGTAAAAATACCTCGTACTGAACTATTTGTGAATATTGGTATAAAGTGAAATCAAAGAAACAGTTCAGATTTTCTTTTGATATAAGATTTCCTACACTTTAAGTAATAAAAATACTACACATTGCACAATGCATTATACTTTGGAGCACTCTGAGTGTCTCACAGCAATAAAAGGTATTATATATTTTCTCATGAGGAATGGCATGCACGAAGTTGATAATGTAATAGCATTTACTGAACCCAGAAATAAATCCCAATATACAAGCTCTCAAGACAAAGTGGTATCTTTATCACGTGTCCCTATACTGAACAATATAAAATGTGATGCTATCATTTAAATAATAATTAATATAGACAAAAGACAAACCCTTTTTGATACATGTTTTCTATTATTCAAATAGAGATTATAGAAGTCCAAAATTCAAAAATATGAGACTGATAAAATCAGGATAAATGCCTATGCTCTTTGTGCTTCTTCATATTAAGAATTATACTGTAAGGCAAACTCAATATATTTTTTTACAAGTTTTCCACAACAAACACAATATGACAAATTCTATTAGGAATTATGGACACTGGAAGCATTCCACTGAAATATTGTGGATTGTAGACTTAGCTATTTTGGTGTTTTCAGAGATTACTGAAATTCAAATCCAAAACTTTCAGGTTAAGACAACCTGAATGAAGCTCAAAGTACAGTAATTACAGTTTTGACTAGAACTACCCAATAGATTTAAAACCTGCTACTTGTATAGACAATGTTTAGTTATTGATCAAAACGAATCCAACATTGCCAAGAGAACAAATGTTTATAGGGAGCTCATCTCTTTGGGTAAATTAGCACTATAGATTTTCAGCTGACAAACTTTTTCCTGTCTGATCTATATTTTTGTCACACATTTAATCCAAACTGCTTTTGTACCTGAGTAGTATTCTGTTCACCTCAACAAACCATACAGGAGAGTTAGAGTTACCCATTCAGCATATTTCATTTTATACCTCCAGACAACTTCTTCTAACATTAACACAAGGGTATTATCTAATTCACCTACCTATCTTATCATATTATTTTATTAATGAAAAGTGGGGGTTTTTTCCCTGCTATTTCTCATTCTTAACCTAATTTAAATGTACTGGAAGTGAGCAAGTCAGATCTCTCAGTAACTTTCTGTTTCATTATTAATATTAGCTGTATTTTAACTCATTATCAGACATGGCTTCCTAAATTGTTTTTTATATCCTTATTGCAACTTCCTTATTTTTCCCCCCATTTTCATTCCTTATGTCGCTTCTACTTAAAATGCCCTTTTTCCCCGCTAAATTTATGGTAATTCAGAGCCACAATTCAGTTTTATATATCTGCCATGACTGTGGTAATTGCAACTATATAGGAAAACTGAGACTTGTGATCGCTTTGTATATTCTTGAATGGGATTACTTGCAAATACTATTCATATGTTCTCTGGTTTGGTTTTGGGTTTTTTTTTTAATACATATACAGCACCACATTTATTTTCACTGCTTGGTTGGTACAGTGCATTAACATACCATAAACATCTATTCAAAATAATCCTGGGGTAAACATAATCTTTTACTGATTAAGAAGGCTACAGGTTTCCTTTGAGATGAAGGATGCATCAAACTAGATTCATTGTTCATTTACATCATGGTGGTTTGGTAAATAGGTAATAAAATCACTTGTTATTAACAATAAATAACACAGAATATTTTAGGCTGCCTATCCTCTTTCTGAAGACAGGAAAGTGTTGCTTTTTTTTTTTTTTTTTTTTTTTTTTTTTAGGAAGCACTTCTTTCTCGAGGTGTTTAGACCCATTTCTTCAAAATGCTTTCCTCATGCCTTGGGTGCCATCTGAAATGCTCTTGCACTACCATTCAGCAATAATCGGCACCAACAGGTCCACTTTAAGACTAAAGAAAACTCTCAGTATATGGTACCGACCAAAACCCGAGGTCACTGGAGTTGAATACATACATCTCCAAATATGAAATAATAAAGGCCCATATGACAAAAAAAAATTGTCTGCTTTCTAACTCTATCAGTTAATCTAATGAAAAATTCTACCTTTTTTTAAACATTTTGCCATTCTAAATCAGCTTATGTTGCCTAAGGTAACGACCTTATAAGAAAGGGACCTTGAGCACCAAAATAAGCCCCTACTACTAAACCTGAAGAGACAGCAGCTTCTTCTGCACCAGCAGCACGCTGCACTGCACTGTTTTCATTGGTGAGAAACAGGTAACAACCAGGGCACCTCCGCGTTAGCACTTCAGTGTACATCGGCCAAGCGGATTTGATGTCAACATGTTCAACATCCCCATTTACTGCTCTCTCATTCTCACTGCAGTGCGGTTCTGCACTGCATGAATTAGTCCTCCTCCAGGTGGAAATAAACCCAAAGCTGTACTGGAGGAGCACACCTAGCAACACTGAACCCCCGATGTGCATTCATTCCACAGGACCCCGAATTAGACTAGTGTGAATAAAACCTCCCGAAATTCATACAGCACAGACATTAGCTCCTCCATTCCACAGAGCTGCTGCCTGCAGTCTGCATCACATGCTGACGTACGCATAGCCATAGTAAACAAGTGGCTACTCTTAATATCTCTGAAAAATCTGTTAACCCTAAAAGTCTCGTTAGGTACTCAGCAACAGGAGACATTTCAAAGTTTTGTTTTAAATAACTTGACTTAAATGTCTGCAGACAAGCTGAAATAGATCTGCATAACCATCATTCCCAGAATAGAACTCTAAACATTGGGTAGCACCTCATTTTTTACTTGGGGATAGCGAACATTAATTGCCGATGCCAGATTTTGAGAAAAATGTATTTGTTCTTTGACAGCTTTATCAACAGAGAAAAATCACTACTCTGAATGAAGGAGCAATCCAAACAAGTTCTGTTTCCTGAAATAAAGCAATATACGTAGGTCATAGTGAAAGAAGCAACAAAGTCAATGTCCCAGCCCTTACTCCAGGCATTGTTTGTGAATTACTGTTGCAGAATATACTCCAGGTAATAGCCACAATTAAATCATAATGAAAACCCATTCAGTTTCTTCCCTCAAATTAATTTTCATCAAGCCAAAGCATGATGCAGTAGAAGAATTGACTAAATATATGTAATCATTACATTTTAAAATACTTTATTAAGCAGGAGGCATTTAATCTATTAATTAGGGTATTGTCACAGGCAATTGGAAAGCACACGTCTTAATCCAAATAGAGTAATTTACAAATGGAGAAATACTGGATTATCATTTGCACAGACATTTTGATGCTGACTTACAGCATTGTTTCCTAAAATCAATGATGTATGGGAAGAAATTAGTATTTGAAAATGAAAATGAGCATATTTCATCATAATGTGATACAGATACTCTCTTTGACAGAGACATTATTGGTAATGGCCTCGAGCCAATATCTGGCTGTTATCTTATTTGTACAAGGCTGCACTTGAAAATCAGGAACAATAGCTGAGAATGCATTATTTTATTCAGTTCAATCATTTTGGTTGCCTCTCCAACATTGGATTGGTGCAGTGGATGCTCAGTGTGTTTACCAGAAAATTCACAAGGCCTATACAACAACTTAAATCCCGTTAAAGCTTCGCACTGGGACTTCAATGGTGCATCAGCCCTTTACACATGGGTGACTTTCATCATAAATAATGACCCTTTTGAAGCAAGGTTTTCAACTCTAATTAGAAAACATTTTTGTTACTCTCCAAGTGGAAAGCTTCCCGGGGTCTCAGTGGTGCATCCTTTTCTCTGCCTAGGACCGCAGTGGCTCTGAAACATATATACGTGCCTTTAGCCACAAGGTGCAGATGGATTGGGTTGTAATCCATAGCAAATGTTAAGGTCCTCACTTAAAGAAATGTGTGTAGTTTAGAAATGCATGCAGTTTATAATTTGCAGGGCATTTTTTTTTTCCCCCCATTTACTAGGCAGGATTCATTGTAAACTGTGGAAATTCTTTATGAGGCTGGCTGATTTCTCAGCATCTGTTTTCTGTGCTTCATCCATTCTTAATGGCTTTCTCCACATATTTACTTTTCAGGCTGATCTCTATAATACACTCATTCTCTCCCACTTCAAATCTACTGGCAAGAATAAGGGGATATTTTAAGAAATTTTAAGCTTTACACGAGTCCCTGACTGAGTCAGATTAGCCTTTCAGTTGCACAGCCTAAATGAATTCTGTATAAGCCTGCCCTAGCAAACTACAATATCCTTTTCCAGCCATCCCATCCTCTCTCTCTACCATCAACTCACCAAGTGCTGCAAATGTAGTGGAGGAGCTAATTATACTGGAAATTAAAACTAGCAATGTATTCAGAAATTCAATCAAAGAAAGGATACAAGTGTGTATATAACATTTATAACAGCAACTGAATTAGCAAGATATTAGAAACCATGTCAAAAGGAACAAAGTCATTTCTTAGCTTTCTGACTCAAATGCAGACTGCAAAACTGTAAATGAACATGAGTGGGAATAATTTTAAATTAGGAGCCCGGTTTCTACAGTTGAGAAATAGGTAGTTGTGTATAAATAGAAAACATGATAATGGCATTATGTAATATGTCTATAATTGAAGGGAAGGGTATATTCTTATTAGAAAACTTCCACTTGGAGTAAATACTAAATTTCCTTAGTATTGTGAAATTCAGATTTATACTGTTTGACAAAGATGAACTCTGGGGAAATTTTCCAAAATCTGGAAGAACAACTAACTACTGCTTTTTTTCTATAAGGATTTTTGTTCCCACAGACCTTTGAAATTATTGGTACTATTGCCAGATTTTATGCTTGTCCCAGTTTGTTTGGAAGTGGAATTTGGGCTCTCTCTCTGAGTAAAAGGCAGATAAAATGCAATGCTTTTGGTTTTGAACACTTTTCATTTAAGTCTATCTTTTAAATTGGCCTTTCCAATTGTCCAGGGTTATGTAATGTACATGAAGAAAACTGAGAGGTTCACTGAGAAAAAGGGTAGAGAGTGGGGTGAGCAGAATTAGCCTAAAGAATTAGTGTTTTCATGGGAGGGGGAAAAAAAAAAAAAAGAAAAAAAAAGAGAGAGAGAGAAAATTATTCTGGTCCAATGAAAAAAGCTACAAGATTTCACTCTATAAACTAAGGAGAGATTGTTGCCATGGTACCAGCAAAATTTCTCCATCACTTATATGCGCACACATGAACCTTTCTTGACAGAATAAAATTATAAATGTGCAAGGTAAAATATTTTCTATTACACTTCTTCACAGTATTTTAAATAGATATTTGCATTATATTAAGATGAAATCATACAGATAATCATCTCTTGCAGATGTCTTCCAAAGCAAAGCAACAAACATTGTATTGACATTGAAATGCATGTCCTCAGAAGGCACTAGGTAACTCAAGGCACGTAGAGGGGTATATATTGACTTCCGAGCTATTCTCCAGCAAAGACTGATTTCTCAGCAACTGGAAACTCTCTTAGCCTGGACAAAATCATATTCAGCAAATATACAACTTGTTTAAAGTTTTTATCTAGGATGACAGAATGACTCGGAGTCATGTTCCTGGGGCTCTGTTCCTACTTATTACTCTGTGGCCTAAAATAGTATAATCTTATGTTCCAGCCTATTTGTCTTTATAACACATACGACATTTTGTGCCAATTTCCCCACGTGCTCCGAGCACTTAACAAGAAAACTTTTATTCACGAGTTCTTAGACACACAATCAGATAGCTATTCAGTGGCCTAATGTGGAAAGGCACTGCTAGATTTTCATTGCACTTTAAATAGGTAGGTGTCCATTTCATGCACAAAAATTTCACACCAGTCCTTAATGTCAGTACAAGCATTGATTTTATATGATGATATTATACCACCTTGCGCCTACAATCGGTCCTTGCAGATATAGTAAATTTAATGACAGACATCTTGAAGACAAGAGGGACCACCTACTAACACTCAAATAATCTGTTCTTGCATAATGCATGACATATAACTGCCCCTGATGCTAACGTCTAGATAAGAAAGAAAATGTATATTTTCAAAAAGATCACTGATTCACAGAAGATCACAAATCACTAGAAAAATCACCAATCTTTGAATAAAGTCTTACAATAGCTTTTTAAAGTTTATAAATTCATTTACAAATGTGAGCATAATTTCTATCTGAGTTTTGTCTGACATCAACTTCTAGCCATTAGATTATGCTGCACTTGCAATCAGCTAAAGTCTTTCCCCATGTAATACGCCGATGTGATCAAGGCACCTTTTAAAGTTCTCTATGATTGTGCTTTTTTAGGTTTCACCTAAGCAACTTTTGCATCCTTCTGGACAACAGAACTGGACATAATAGCCCAACAGTAATTCCACTAATGCCATATGCACAGGTAATGTAATTTTCTAATTCCAAAAGAAAAGTTCTTTCTTCATAAGCCCACTCAACATGTGTGTTCTCATAGCCGGAGCTTCGCATAGGGAATTCATGGTTGGTTGATTACCCAGTATGACCCAAAAGTCTTTTCCAGAGGCAATACTGTCTTGAGCACTGTCCCTCAGTCTGACAACGTGACCTAACTTTACTGTTCCTAGGTGCATAATAATGCATTTGGTTATGCTGAAGTTGAAGCTGGACATATTTGAATAGTAAAGCAAGCTATTCACATCATACTGTATAATTGGCTTGTCCCTGAGTGAGCACAATTTGAAACTTTACATTCCCTCTGCAGGATCTGTAGTCTTTTTCTGTAAAGGAGAGACTTCATCCTCCAGTGCGCTCTACTTCACGCTTTTCACACCAGCATGATGCCCTTAGAAAAACTACAAGGTTGTAATCTTTCTTCCTTCTGATTAGAGTCATATATTTAACCCTTTATTTTGTCAGTAATCAATCCACACCCCACCATTTCATCTCCCCGGTGCAAAAGCCACTCCCTTTGGATGGGTGAACTGTTCCGCACGCAGATCTGGAACACACATTTGCTGCAGCACCCCATCGCTCTTCCCTTCTTTCTTTCAGTAAGCAAGCAACAGTGAAAACAAACACAGTATTGTGTTTTGCTGCTTTCTTTCTAGCATACGCCGTGCTACAGACTGTCAAGAAAGATTTTAAATAGAACAGAGCTTCCTTCTCATTACAGTGATTTTAATGAGAATGATAAATTAGTTCAAATACAATAATTCAGGCTCCAGTGATAAGATCGCTATCTGTTCTAGTGCTGTATCTAACCCAATTTCATGATGTCATTATCTTCCCTGAAATCTAATGGAATTTATTCCAATTTAAAGGATCAATCTTAGTATATTTCCTATATGCTGAGATTTCTCTGGCACAGGAAATCTCCTCTCACTGGATCTTCATTACGACTATACTTTCAGGTATTCTTGCTCTCAATGAGAAAATTGCTAGCTACAGATTAACACATACATTGATCTGTGCATGCATAAAACACTTGCCTCTTGGTTGTTTATTCCTAAAAGATCAGAGATCTTCTGTTATGACTGGTACTGAGATGAATATTGTAATTAAACAACACCCAAGAGAGAGAGGAATAAAAAATGCCTGAAGAACAAATTAATTTGTTTTTCAGATTTTTTTTTTTTTTTTTAGACTGCCAAACTTTAAGAAGGCTGCCAAAGACTTCCTCAGAAGGAGTACAGCAATCATCAACACAAAGATTACAAGTGAAAAATAGACAAATAATCCTGAAACTTTATCAGGAAATTTTTTTCTATCAGAAGGTTAGAGAGAACTGGAAATTCACTAGTTACTTTACCAACACAGAGAAGTCGTAAGTCAAGGTGAAAGAACAGCAGGCTAAAACTTCAGTGATGATGAGGTCAAGGCAAGGATTTTTGCTACAATAAAATTAAAAGCTATTGTTCCCTTTCATCATCCTCCTAGCAATTGTCTGTGTTGCTTTATGTTTTTCCTGGTCCCAGGTAAGAAAGAAGAGGTAGAGTAGATCTGCAAGACCATGTTGTCATCTTCCAACAATCAGAGTATTCATACAGCTTTGTGAATTCTTGAGATTATCAACTGTTTTGATGGTTTCACTCATAGTTCCTTGTACAAATGTTTATCTGAGAACATCTAAAGAATCTGAAAGGTCACCAAATACTTCTTTACCATGCCTCTTTTTGGGAGCCTAGTTTATGATTCCTTCTGAAAGAGGTGGGCTATGCAACACTGCTGCCAGAATGCTGTTTCACTGAGGGTTTTATACGACATCCTTGCAGTCCTGATAAATGCCAAAAACTGTTCCAGAAGTAAACAGAGCCTTACAGATTTTCATTGAAACTAGCAATGAATAAACACTAGTGCCATCAACAGTCACCTGAGTATTTCACCTGGTTTGTTCCAAGTCATTGCTAAACCCTTGCAAGGGAGACAGAATGTCTCTTTTCCCCTCTCCTCCTCTTCTCCTGTGACTGGTTTTCAGGCTTATGCTTCCCTGCTGAAAATCTAACTGGTGTAAGGTGATGGCAAGTATATTGTTTCTTGTTGTATACAAGACCTTTCCGGGTTTAACAGCTTATCCACTGCTGTCTATTAGTAGCACTCAATAACACAGTTGTCCTTTTAGTCCTGTGTTCTTATGGCTTATGGCTCTCAAACCTTAACCATTGGGTCTTAATTCTTACGTGCTAGAAAAATTTTCCAGCAATGCAACAGCTCTGCATACTTAACACTTGATGTGACTTCTTGGCATATTAAATTTTGTTCTCCTCCTCAATTCTTCCTGTCACGTTTGTTAGTCTCGTTAGGCAAAACAAACGGAAAGATATACAGTTAACACATGGCCATTTTTGCTGATCTTGTGGGCAAAATACTAGCTGAGTTTTTATGGAAACATAAGCCTGAATGTTTATTGCCATATTTACTCAGCTCTTTGTTCTCTGCAGAATGAAGAAGTCTGTATTGTGCATTGGTATTTGGATAAGATTCCGCCCTGCTGGCTTATCTAAATATAAAATAAGAAAATAAACAACATTAACAAAACCTTCCAATTTAATCCCACATGAAGCACCAAGGTTTCAAAAGCACTCCCTTTAAGTTAAAAAAAAAAAAAAAAAAAGTCACAGCCTTTTTTATTAGGGCTGAAATTATAGAATGAAAATCTCTCCTCTGCGCTCCAGGAAGGCCCTCAACCACCTCCTCATTCCAGAGATGGCTAATAATTCCTGCATGTATCATGTGTATGCATGAAAGTGCTTCAGGATAAAAAGTGCTATATAAATGTAAGCTGCTATTAATTATGGCACTCAAAGGAACATTCAGATAGTTTAGTTTTTCAAACCAAACCTACATTAACGTTGCTGTATGTTCTAAATTTCATTTTCTCCATACCTTATAATTTGCCACTCTGTCATCAAAGAAATACAAATTCACTACTCTGGCACACCTCTAAAGCTACATATCCTGTCCCTGCTGATTCAACTGCAACAACTAATACATATTATTCCTAGAGCTCAGCTGAGGCTGATGTGAAGCAAAGACTCAGAAAGGAAGACCAAAAAAAAAAAAAAAGTTTGTTTTATATGTACATACAAATATATATATTTTTACAACATAGGAGCAAGAGTTCTGAGCAGGGAGATCAAGAGTGAAGCTGCTACACACAGATTTTCCTCAGATTTCCAAGAGATTATGTTAAAATGTACCAAGTAAACAGGGAGGCAGAGGATGATAAGGATTATAATCAAATTTGTTCTTCTGGAACATCTTCAAGCCATTGTTCTCAAATAACTTCATTAAAGAATCAAATCTTATATGACATGACATAATTTACTAAGAGATTAAAGGATATTTTCACCCATCACCAGGACGACCACCTGGTATTTAACCAGCAGTTAATACTACCCAGAAGTAGTATTAGGCTCTCTGAATGCAGGAGGCTATACAACTGTTTAGTTTTATGATCCACAGCAGAGAAGTGATTTTGACTCCCAGATGGTTTTTGATGATCATAACATAGGGGCAACCTCATCATTTGATGGTCTGCATCTCTCTTCAGCACGGCACGTTCTCTCTTTGAATGCAACCCTTATCACTCTTACCAAAATTAGCTTGCTGGAATATATTTAGTAAGGGGCTATCCTTTGAACACTTTCTAGATACATCTGAGGAACTCAATTTGTTAACTTGAGCACCTTGCTAGAACCATGTGATTGCTATAAACTCTTACATGACCTACAGTCATACCGAGGTGTACATGTTCCATGCCAAATTTCCATTTGCTAGGAAACCTGCTCAGTCTGGACCTTTCATGTCACAAACACTGGTCTGCTCCCAGAAAGCTTTCTACAAGGTCTTGTTCCATTTTTGATCTCAGCCAAGTGGAAATTATATTGGGTTAGAAGGCTTTCAGACTGAATAGATATTTTTTCACATGCTGAGACAAAAGACAATTCTGTATATGGTTGAAGGATTGATTACATTAATGCTTCAGAGATTTAAACTGCATTGTTACTATCCATCACAGTAGCAGGAACCCAAGCCAAGGAAATTGTCTTTGACCTATAGGTAGGATCCACTTACACCCTAAGGAACTGTTTCACCCAGTGTTCATCTCAGAGAGGTAAGAAAGAGAGAAGGAAAGCATCACCTACTGAATTAACAGTAATTATCCAGCTATGGGTAGTTCGTGCTGTCATCACTCTGAATAAAGAAGCAATTTGTTTCTCTCATATGACAGGCTTCCAAAAGAAGGCACTATGGTTGAAGTCTCACAGAATCTCTGTAGACAGTAACATGACGCTTCCACATCAAATACTGGGGAAAATGCCCTCGGTATGCAAAACCTCTAGATTGTCTGGATCGTGTATGCTAAAGGACGCTCAAATGCCTCTATGAAGAAAACAGATTGAGTGAATGAGCAGTCACAGGCTACCTGTAAAATTATCTATGGAGACTGGAAATATCAAAACACAATACCCCACATGATGCCTGTTTACTGAGATTCCTCACCTCTGACCCTTAAAAAAATAAAACAGTAAGGGCTGTGTTGCAGCAAGTCAAGGCGGGTATGAAGGTGAACATAAAAAGCTCTGACAAGAGAAAAAGACACAGAGGTATGCTGAAGAACTTCTGGGACAGCAGAGGGTAGAAAGTGCCAACATTGTTGTGTATACTGTCTTCAGGAAGGTAGACCTTAAAATGAACCATCTCAAGAATGCCCTGCTTTCATCTCGGGGTTGATTTGTCTGAGAACAAGAAGCAATTTAGGTAATTTGGACTAGGACCAAACTGGGATCCACATTATTGACACTAGAAATACTCAAAATCTGTAACTGGGCAGGATCTGTAAGAACACTAGGCTTCCCCAGCACAGAGAAAAAAACGAGAGGTGGGTAGGACAGACCACTGTGGAGCAGCTCCAGGCTTCTCTTTGAAGAGTCAGTGCTTCTTTAAAATGGAAGGTATCACCTTCCCTCTTTCATACTTCTCTTTGGGAAGGCAACTCATGCAACTGCAGGGTTTCCTTCCTGACACATATCCAGACAACACAAGAGCAAAAAATGGATACGCATTTCATATCTCATACCAGCTCAGTGGAATCTCATTATCTTGTTTGGTGTGGCTGCTACAGTGACTTATCTATGTTATTTTTCATCAGCGGTCTTAGAAATTACACTTTAGTTTTAAACTGATGGATATTTCATTATAAGAAGGAAAGCAGGTTAGAACTGGAGATCTGAAACCAAACGCTGATGGTTCCATTCAGGTCAAGCTTCAGGACCAAGCCCTGCCCAGCAGAGTAACAATTCGGTCTCGCTGTTTTCTCCACACAAGTCATGTCTGCCCAAGCCTTGCCCTGGCTCTGGCTGAGTCTGCCTGCTCTTTCAACATCAGAATTGCAGGGCACAGAGGAAAAGATCAAAAAAATCCATCATTCATGCAGAAAATGTAGTGTTCTCATTCAGTCTAAATGCTATGGATGATTCAGATTCAGAGGAGATTAGTGCCTGTGGATTAGAAACTGCAGATAACTACTCAGAGATGGAGCTTTACTATGTGCATAGTTTGGGCTGGCACAGCTCTGTTGAATAACTTTGCAAAAGTTAAGACAGTGAGTGAGGAACGCCTGTAGTCCAGAAGAACACCCACAACAATAGTTTTCTACTACAAATGTTGAGCAAGTTTTACCTAAAGCTGAACTACTCCATCCAGACACCCAAAGTGGTGACTTTTCGTTGTTCTGCCAGTAAACGCTGCATTAAAGGGTATAAATTTCATCATACTAGCATTCCCTGCTTTAATTTGCACAGGATTAGATTGTTTTTTCTTCTTAAACTCTCTAAGATTTTATGGGGCTTTAATGAGTAACTAAAAAGGATCCAGACTTGTTAAGCCTCTGACAGATGTTCTTCAATAATATCATCATTCTTGGTCTTTTCGGAGACTCGACAATTGGGATCGTATTTTGTGGTCTAGTATGCAATCTTTATTAGAATTTAACTATTTCATTAGCTTGTCTTATGAAGATGTCACATTGATAGCTGCTATTCCAACTTAATTGTAGCTGATTATACTTTCCATTTTTACAAGCATAGCCACACTGTGTGTATCCAGTACATCACCTGTGTTTACTTTTTAGGAAGATAACAAGGCTTACAAAACAGTGTTATTCTATAGATGAAATGGTGTCACCCAGTAGGTTTTTACTGATGTATACACTTTGATAGCATAATGCCCTTCCTTTGGATATATCAATTACCTTCACCTCTTCTTTCTTTACACTAGCATACTGTTGTCTGTTCAGAAATAGGAATAATTTCCTTGTCCAATAGCACAAGCATCACATTCAGTTGTATCGCACGAAAATGCATCTATAAGTTTGGGGAGGAAGTGGGGCAGACACACAAGATAAGAGAAACATGACAAAGTCGAGTATACCAAGGTGGTAAAAAGGAAAAGACATATAGCTAGGTATCCTACTCAAATAGCTTTACCAGAACCCTCAATTTCTTTTCCCAAGGAAAAAAACCGATGTTTTTGAGATCGCTTTAAGAAAATGAAGACAGCGTAAATATCTATTGTTCTTCCTTCCTGGCAGAGCAGCCAACATTCTGGCCACACTTACCATATCTCACGTAAGTCACACAGCCCTACAAACTGCACAGAAAACTGATTCTTGAGCTTCAGCCAAAAAGCACACTTCAGATATTAGCACCAGCTATCTATGTGTTGACTTTATCAGTGCCTACAACTAAGACCATTACGGAGTATTTCCACATAATTTATCTGTAGCCAGCAGACTAAGGATACCTACTAGAAAAACGATCTATAATGCTATTACCTTCCGTAGCCCAACTTGCTTACCTGTCTCCCCAGATTCCTCAGTAATTACCTGGTAAAGCTCCCGTTCTGGAAGCATCCTTGCACTAACAGCAGAAATGTCTCACAGATTTCCTTCTCAAGAGTCCCACTGCTTTTTTCATTCCTTCTGAATAGCGAAAAACATTTTCTCTAATGACATTTAAGAGGGCTATTTTTGAAAAATTATTCTGCCTTTACATATTTACCTTAATAAAGTTAAAAGAGCCATAAATCTTTGATTAGCTATAAATATGCCTCATTTAGCATATAATTGTTTTACTAGTATAGTGGGGTATATAGAAGGAGGCATTTTGTTTACTTATTTACTTACTTTCTTACTCAAACTCAGTACTAACTCTCTAGCCTGTTTTTGCAGTAATTGCAGCTGACTCCAAGCTATTGCTTATAAGGTTCACCAGGAGGATACTTCCTATCCCAGAATTCAATCAGGTTTTCTCATTAATCAAAGTCCTTGAGAGCCGAATGTTTCCTGTTCCCTAATCACATCTGTTAATGCTGCATTAGGGAATCTTTTTTGCCAGCTTTAACCACTTGTCCTTCTGAATTGGACTGAAAACATTGTATTTAACCATGTCTTTTTTTACAGGACTTAAAATCCATTTAATGGAAAGAGGGAATAATTTTCTATTTCTCACTCTTTTCTCCATGTTGTGTGAGGTCGTCATACAGCCATGTCTTCACCTACCTCAGTCAGCAGTGCTTTTTTGTCCACTTAAGTGCTATCTATTTCCTATTTCCATATTTTCCTGCTATCTTTTATTTTCTTTCCTTCCTCCTCCCCAGTTTTCTTCAATAGAGATAAGGGAGAAGAGGGTCAAAGCTCAGCATAAGGCCATACCTGCATTTACAAGTTGTGCAACACAACAGGAACATATCTGTAGAGTGAAACGATTCTTGCTGGAGAACTGACATCCACGCTATACAAGTTTCAAGAGTTTTACTTCAGAGGAACTCTAACCTGCATACTCTTTAACAACTACAGTGCATTAGGTGCAATTCTTGAATACATCTACCACTTTATTTCACTGGAAAGGAAAGCAGTCTGTGTGTTCAGAGATTACCCCATGATACAAAACACAGTATTGTAAAAGAAGAGATTATGGAGGATTTGCTTTAAAAATAGACTCCTGAGCTAAGTTGTTCATATAGACATACCTTAAGTCACTGAATCAAAAGTAATTCAAATCCTAAAGTTAGAATTTTTATACAGTCAACTTCATCAAAAAACACACTTAAAGGATGCTGGACCTCAGTTATTGAATAATAACATAAAGCATTTATCCAGGAGACAAGAAACCTGAGTACACTTACAACTTCAACAGGAGGGACTTCAGTCAATATCTACTGCCACACAGAGTACATAATCACTGGCTAATGCAGTAAGACGGAAAAAAGCATACTTGGTTCCTTCCACAGAAGATGAAGACCGAAATTCAGGCATCAGAGGACCAAAACAGATGTAGACTAGAAGACAGGTCGGTCAGCTAGAACGAAAATCAAAAGGCTTGCATTTTGTTCCTACGATTGTTTGTGTATTTCAAATTGCCTAGTCATCAGCCAAAGAAAACAGAAACCATACTGTGAGCAAGGTTCAAATTCAGGTAAAGTATACAGTTTCCTGTCTGACAGAAAGTAGTAAATTGTATACCAACCTTGAAGCAAACCTTGTAGCTGAAGGACACTTATGCATGCCATTCAGAGACTTAAGACAGAATTGGGAAACCTTTGCACTTTGCTTTTGGACCACAGCAGAGCAAGGCAGGTGTTCCAGGCATCCACCTCTCTCTCTGATTTCTGCCAGCGTGTTGTTGTTATGTTGAAAAATCTCAAGAATGCTGCAGCTCAGAAAGTAGGTATTTCTGGGGTTTTAAGGGTATCAGAAAATGAATTTTATAGACTTTTCTTAGACCTGGACATCTAAATTCTATCTATCTCCTACAGACAAAAAAAGAAAGAAAGAAAAAGAGGTATTTTGGCTTCTCGCCTGTGACATTTTTGGGGTGATCTGCACTTGCTTAGTTCAGTAACCTGCTCAGCTCAGGAGAGAAGCAAGGACTGAGTGATTAGTGTCATCACTGCTGAGACACCAAACTTTCCATTCTTCCCTCCTCCCCATTTTTCTTTCTTACACTGAGAAGCCATCAGTTTCTCACATTCTTTGCTTTGAGCTTTCTTTACAGATAAAAGGCCCTGTGACTCAAGAGAAGGCTTATGATGTCTGTCTTATGGTCCTAATGGTGAAAAGTAAATTGCAGAGAAGCTAGCAAGCAAGAGAGGTCTTGATATTAGCTTTAATTTTACAAGAACTAACTCTTCCGCTAACAAAGCTTATTAATTATCGAGGGACCCTTAAAAACATGAGGAAGTAAAAGTTTTATGAATACTCTTTTTAATGCCAAATATTTTTTGTCAGGGTAAAATGCTGGACTGCAGCATTTCATTACTGTATGAAATCAGAATTTCATACAATAAACCAAACACAAATATGAACTTAGGAGGAATTCATTGTCAGGTGTATTTGAAAAGGATTGCAGGCACCCAGGGAATGTTTCTGTTTGTTGGTTTAAAATGCCTTCTAATCTGCATCCAATTTCCTCCTAAATCTTAAAGCATTTCAGCAAAGTCTTTCCACACAATGCAGAGTGTGATGCATGCCTTGCACACAACTCTACCCTGGCTCAGGCTTTGAACTAGCGGCTAGTGGTAATGGAATATGGAGCGGTCACGTGTTCTGCTATTTCGAACTCAAACTAGGAAACGAGAGACTGAAAATAGTTACTCTTTTGACTCTCTGTGTTCTGTGTCACTGGAGTTTGAGTTTCTCCTTTAATATCAGAGAAAATCCTGTGAAATATCATCATCTGCCCTGTCTTCATACTCTTCCCCTGGACACCCACTGTTGGCTACTGTCAGAGATAAGATGCTGCACTGGATGGATCTGACAATGGCTGCTGTCATGTTTTTTGTGCTTTTCTGAAATTTTAGTAGATCGCAACTACCTCACATTGCCACAGTCACCCTTAAATTATACCTTTGGTTGATCTCAGTAGAAAGACCAAAGCCTGATATTCTTCCCACCATAAGCAATGCAATTGGTCTTGTTGCCTCCAATGAAAGTTGCATTAGGTTTTAACTCAGAAATTGTAGAATGAAGACCCTAAAGTGTTTTCTCTTCTCCAAGGTTATCTTTTGGATCAGATTCAGTTTTTTCAAACTACAATAATCTTCTGTTTTCAGGTACCCAAGAGGAACAGAATAATACTGGTGCTAGTTATATGAGCAATGACTCCTCACGTACCAACATCATTCCTGAGAGGCTGGCAAAGAGATCAGCACATAGCTTCCATGTCAGCTGTACTACCATAAGACATGGGCAGCCAAAAAACCCTGCAGGAATATATACCTTGTGTAAGAAGAAAACATCATTAACCAAACCTTATCCCTAGCTCTATATACAGAAATTATATTGCAATCAGTGAGACATACACATACAGAACCAAGGGCAGAATAAAGCTGCTAGATAGCATTTCACTGTAGAGCTGTGTTCACATTGTTTTTCTCAAAATAGTTTTAGATTAGCATACTGTAAAACTGTGTAGTGAGTAGGGTAAATTCTACTTTCCAGCTGGAACCGTTCCAGACTAAGATGCCTCCTGATGCATAAGCTAGTTCTGCAGTCAATGAAACCATGACATGATGTTGAAATATCAATCCAGAGTCTTTTGGACAGCTTGCAAAAGAAATGCAATGGGTTATTTACTTGGTGTTCAATATTCTTTTGTTATGGAGGTCATTTTGTATTTCTCTCCAATTAGAGGGAAAGGTTCACGCAAAGTCCAGTCTGTGTTTGAATTACATTATCTACATGTTCACAGGCTTTTTTTTGCCATTTATGATGTCAACTGCAGATGTCAAAGATCCACGGGTCTGGCATTCATCATGAGTCAGCACACAAGAGAATAGTTTCTGAACTCAGCTGTATAGTACAAATCCAAAGGCATACTATTACCTGTCTCAAAACCAAAACTTTCCCATAATAAGGAATCAACAGCCTTTGTTCACCAGTCTTTGCCAAAATCTCTTAATCTGGCACTCAAAACGATCAGCTGGCGGAAAACAGAATAACTCCAGTGGTGTACACAAAATATCAGCTGGGGCCTAGGGCAAATCTTGGTCCTAATGAAGTTAATGGCAAAATTCCCACTGATCACAATGAGACCTGACACAGAATGTGACAGCTGCATATAAACCAGAGCAGACTGGTAACAGCCTTTCAGCTCATTGTACTTCCTTGGAAACACACAGAGGCTTTCACAAGTCCTTTTGTCCACTCCAGCAACTCAAAGGAGATTTAAAATTACCTCGAGGCTAATGCTGAGCAGTACAGATACAACTGATTTTTATTTCTCTTCTGTATAAGAAAAATAAGAACGAAATGTTGTTTCAAGACTCTCTCAGATGAATATTTCATGAACTTTCTAGACAATTAAAATTCTAAAAATTACTAGCCAGGCCAAAATCTGTTCAATTTAAGATGTTTTGCAACACAGTTTAAAAAACAAAGACATATATTCTTATCATTCAGTTAAACAAAAAAGTAATTTTGAATTTAAAATCTACTAAAATATTTTTATAATTTTTTGCCACGAACTAACTGGAACAATGCTTATAAGAGGTGTTGAAACTTCATTTCCCCAAAAATAGTTTTGGTCAAAAAAATCCTAGCTCATTTTTTGTAGATTTGACCTTTGGATGGCATGAGGCTGGCAGAATGGGTCACAAGCTGCTTCTGGACTCCTTCCCAAAACAAGTGGCTTCTGGTGATCTAAAAACATCTCCAGACAAAAGAGAAGTGGTTTTAGTAAGCCCAGCTGACAGAATTGCTCCTCCTGTCATGCAGCTACTGTACCCTAATCTGTGGGACAGTTCAGGACTCCTGGGAAAAAACAGAAATTGAAAATGAATTTGCCTTCCACCAAGCTTGTTCAGTGCTTACTCCTCTACTGCACTTGCATAGAGCAATGTGCAGAATTCCCTCCTTGTCCTTTGATTTTTCTACTAGCAAGGTAGTTTAGTATTGCTATACTGAGTCCCACCACTCTGTAGGGTCACCTAATTATGCCTGCGAAAAATGAGTTTTACCTTCTTTTCCTACTGTATCTTTGCCTTTATAGCCCATATCACAGGTGTTTATTCAGCGGGAAGAATAAGGTCAGGGTCTTCTATTTTTCTTTGAAGAGGGTAACAAAAAGCTATGCTGTTTTTTCTTGATTTAATTACCAATTCTGCGAGGAAAGCTCTCACACAGGTTCTGTTACTGTTATTTTGCTTCAGTTGCTACTTGGGGCCATTGTCTGTTTCGGATATGCCTCCAGGCAGTTTTGGCCTGCTGAGATCTTTTTTTGACACCCTGAGAACTACTGATGAGTTTTCGTACCCCTGCGGCAATGCAACCTGTCTCCTTGGCAGCTAAAAATGACACTGCACTGGTTGGACTGCTCTCCGGCATGGTTCATGTATTCTTTTCTTGGCACATAATTTTCAACAGGTGTAATCATGCACTAAGAGGCCCGTGGTAGCAGCCTGTACTACAGTAATTGCTTAAAGGAGCAGCTCTTTTAGAAGAAATGACGCTTGCATTGTCATGCAGGCTGCTGATCATTGCCTGGCACCTCTGCTCTCAAGGCAAGAGTCCAAACAACTTGTGAGAAGGCATTTTGCCATCTCAGCAGATGGACATGAGCATAAGCAGCTTAGGGACCAGGTCTGCGTATCAAGCATAGGCATTGAGGGCATGATTCCTAGCCAACAGTGCTGCAACTGCTGTTTATCTTCTGCGTACCAACCAAGAGTTCAGGGAATATGTCATTGCTAATTAAGACCTGGGCTGGACTCGGTTTCAAAAGAATAAAATACGACTGTGGAAAACAAGAGTCTGTCTGGCTTGAATCAAGCAGTGAGTCCTAAGAGGGGCCAAGGGAGTTATCAGGATGAAATCTGCACTGAGGCTGACCAAAATGGTCTGTGCAGGAAATGATGCCCCAAAATGTCACCGTTTCATCAGATTCAGGAAAAGAGTAAGGGAAGGGTGAACAGGGAAATCACTGTTAATATATGGGTGGATTTATATTTACTCAAAAGAAAAACTTGGCATAATAAAGGTATGTAGTTGAAATGGGAAAAAAATTAGGTCCAATATGAGAAAAAATGCTCATTGTAAATTGCATGAATTTACAGAATAATCTCAGAAAGGAAGGCTTAGAGGCATTTTTGTTGGCAATTGTAATACCTGAAAGAAAAAACTTCTTCAAAATAAGAAGACAATACTGTGTTCACTGGGAAAAAACCCAGATGACCTCAGGGATCTTTTCCGCTTTCAGTTCCGTGAGTCAGATAAGATTACGTTACCTGAGGTTCAACAGTACTACAAGTCCTGTAAGGCCCTGGAAAGCTTGAATGAGAATTAAGTTGTTCAGAGGCCTTGGCCTTGCACAGAAAAGAAATGAAGCAGAGGATCAGGCTATGTATTATTTAAACCATGACGTGACATGCTTCTGTTCATTGGAGACAACTGCAGTATCAGATGACAGGATTAAGGACACGCTGAAAATATATTGGAAACATGTTAAAAGTGGATCTTGATCTTGCCATTGTTACCTGAGTTTCAGGCCAAATATTCATGAAGTATCATAAAATCTGCCTCCCCTCCTTTACAGTTTTAGTATCAAAAATGGTTAGTAATTAGGGTAAGAAAACAGGTCAGGCATTTGCTTTTCTGATAACAAAGAAATTATAAATAGAAGGAAAGTGAGTGAATAGAAATGCAAAACTGAACCTGAAAGGGATTCACTGCATGATACTTTACCGAATACCTGAAATACAGCACCCTAAAAGGAAATACTGGCCCAAAAGGTAAAAAGCCTGACCGAAAAAAGTCATGAATCAGGCACATCAGATTTCAGAGCTGATGTTCTCTCATTCAGGTCACTACCCACACACTATGAGTAATAGGACCACGTATTTTTACATGATTTTATTTCATGTATTTTTATTTGCACCCACTAAACTATCTTCATCAAGCCAAGTTTGAAAGACATTCTGCCTGTATGGAAACTCGGATAAAAGAAACTCAAATGTTCTTCAAATCTTTACAAATACAAATATTCAGACAAAACAATTTCTATATATTGTGCATTTCTTTTACCACGCACTAAGAAGTTAGGAATGTCTAGCTTGTTTTCCCACTGTCCTTCCTCTTTCCTGACCTCCAATATGAGGACGAGCCTACAAGGGAGCAAAACTGAAGAACAAGCACAGCTCACACAAACAGATGCAGTATGTTCCAACACCCTTCTCTAATGATACCGCTAGATAAATTATATCACTTCAGACTGTTCTCCAGCCCCATGCAAAAAGACAGATGGGATTCGATTGTCATCACCAAAATGTCTTTCCACAGCTCTACCAGCTTTCAAAAACAGTGTAGTCCTGACAGCTACCTTCATTATCACTATGCTTGTATCTATATCAATATTTGAATGTATATATTTACACTTCTGTCAGAGAACCTTTATATATAAGAAGAAAACTTACGAGAAAATATCTTTGGTAGTATCATAAAAATGTTGCACAGCCATCACATCCTCTTGCATTGTTTCACGTGATAACGCAAATATTTTGGGATGCAAAGTAAATTAGAAGAAATCTGCAGTTTTGCCCCTGTCTGTTACCGTGCACTTTTTACTGTAACTATTTAAAGTCTAAATCAAAGGACAGTGAAGTTAGAATTTGCTCAATGAAATACTATCACACTTCAAGTCACCCAGTTTTCAATGTCCTGATGACCTACGCAGTCACACATGTTAGTTGAACTCTTCCACTCATTTTCTCAGATGGCTCATACTGCTTTGCAGTGCAGCCAGAGCCCCCCAACACACCAACAAAGTCAATTCAATGGATATTCTTTGCTTTCTTAAAAGATGTAGGTCAGTTACCAGGTTGAAGATGACATGTTAGCCTTATCCTCTCTGCTAGCTGGCAGAATATCTACTTTTGGGAGGGTTGGTTTGGAAAAAATGTAGAAAAAGATTGCTCTCCATCACAAATCATGCACCTCAGAATGGGTATCCATAGATGCTTAAAATGCATATGTGGCACTAAAGGTAGACATTACCACTATGGTTACGCTAAAGGTAATTCAGTCCTCCTTCTTGTCTCCAACTTCTCTCACAAATTCACACACTTGCCTTCTGAGGCTTGCTCTAGCTATTCACCTCACCTTCCATTTCATCAGCCCTCCTCTAGCATAACCATCCAGACTGTCTATTTCTATCCTGCATAAAAATTCTTTCATGCGCAAGCTCCAGCAAAAGAGGTCTTGCACACCAGCTCTCCTCTGGGACTCTTATTGCCTACCTGGAGATGAAGAGAGCTAAACTCCTCCCAGACTTGCTCTAAAGAGGACTTGTACGGCCTCCCATCACTAACCTCAGGCCTTGTGTCCCCACTCACAAAGAGATTTCCTGGAAAATTGCTTTTTTCCTGGGTAAACTGTTTTCTGCCAGTCCACTTTCATTGCTAGCTTACCTCACCGGGTAAGCAGAGATCTGCCAGCGGTGGTGGTGCAGCCAGTGCTCAGCCAGGCAGGCTGCAGAAGGGCAGGAGAGACCGACCGTCCTCATGCCTTCCTCCTCCAGAATGATGAGCCCACAGTAACTAAGCGTACTTTTCACGTGGTAACCAGGGAGAAAGACAGAGGAAAAGGGAAAAGTAGATTATCTTTCCTTGGGCCTCCTCATACTCCTGAAAAATGTATTTCAAGAATTTATTCTGTGCCATGGGGGAAGGCAGGGGAGGAGGTGCTTTTTGAAAGCAGCTGTTTTAGGAAACACTAAGCAAAAGGATGCATTCGAAATGTGACCCTGACCTACTCTGTGCTTCACATTTTGCAGGAAAATGCTTTTATCTACTGCCGATCCACAGCTTTTAGCCCTTTCCTGAAAGAAGGGGTCTGTGACCTGTCTTTGAAATAGCTAAGCAGGGACTATTCTTTTCCTTTTAAAACAGAGTTGAAAAGGGAGATGATGAAACAGCACCGAATAAAATATGAATCCTTGGAGCAGAATTCAAGCTATCCATCTATCACGTAGTGCCCTACCCTTGAAGCTATGTTCATAGTCCTATTATCTTACTGGCCCAGTGAATCTTGAGTTCATTTCTATACAACAATCCAGATTCAACAGGATGGCTGAAGAGCACTGCCCACGTATATACCCCATTAACCACAGACACCTACACTAGGCAAGAAAATGGGGCATGTGAGTCCCAACTCTGTGAGACAGGAAAGAAAGGTGCACATAATTCTTTTGCAATTACAGGCTACTACATGTAAGGGAAATGGTGGGGTGAGATAATCTTCCTTCTAAAGGAAAACGACATCTCGTACTGCATTTTGTTCAATCTTTCCAGTTCATAAGGCACTTAACTAGGTGGAATCCTTTTTGAGATTTAATCACTGGATTATCCGATTACTGGATCTTGAATATGAAGTCCATCAAACTCAAGTTATGAATTCATTGTTACTTTAGCTTGGTATCTGGACGAGGCTGAGTAAATATGAACTCTGGCAGAAGAGAGAAAAAACCATGCTGAAGTATAATCAGTTGCAGCTACTCTCTGAAAGCCAACAGCAGTCAAAGGGCCAGCTTCCAGATCCTGGCACGCAGAAGGAAAAGCATGAGTTCATGGCATATTTAAACTCACAAAAAACGAGAGAATTGAAAAGGGGAACATATATAATAAAAATGTCATGAGCAGTACAACTTTTTAGGTTTCTTATTCAGTAAGTGTGGTCCAGCAAAGTATAATCTGAAGTGCAGGTTCACTAGTTAACACGTTAAGTAAATTCTTGGTTTAAAATTCCACCGGGAGCAATAGTCATTAGGCACTGTCACCTACTGTAGATGGTCTTGAAGGATCTTAATAGAGAAAGAAGCTATTAAACATTTCATCTTAATAATACCTATCTGCTGTCTCATGGTCTACAAAAAGAGACATGAGAATTTTCCATGATAAATTTATCTCAGAGAAAAGGAAGAACTGCTACTTGCTACAGATTTTTGGCTGAAGTTTTTTCCACTTGGTTTTTTTGCCATTTCACTCCATACACTCCGGAAGCACTTGCTGCCAGAGAGGAAAAATATATTATTTACTGAACCAAACCAACAGTTCATGTAGTTTTATGCCCTGGTGGTGGTTAATGTGAGTTACCTGACACAGAATAAGATGGAAGAGGTAAAAGAAATTCTAACTAAAAATTCTGAATAGCAGGCTCAGTAAGAAAATTCTGGCTTAAGCTCAGGATGACTATGCCCTGAAACATAATGATTTATATTCACTTAAATATTTTATCCCATTAATATTTGTCCGTTCTTTCCAATTTTAATTCTGGTAGGTTGATAATACTGAGACTGTTTCAACCCACATATTCCTAAACAATATTTCACTCCTGGACTGCATTCTCCTAGTTCACCAGCACACAAGTTAAACTGATCAAGAAACAGGCTGCTTTCCATCTGCTACTGACAAATGTGATCTAATACATTAATTGTATTAAACGCCTGTCTTTGAAGAGATTTTTAATAAAGTGCTAGAGAAACATTGCCACCAGTTTTTCCAGTTAAACTTATTTTGGCTCACAGTCTGGTCTAATATTCCAAACCACCCTAACTACAGTCTACATTTGAAAAGCAAGCCATTAGCTTGCTGTTTAACAGCTATCTGTCTAGATTCCCAAAGTCAGATGCAAATCCCTCACGTTGCCTCCCTTCTTCTTGACTGCTCAGCTCAGACAAATTTCCCGTGACCACCACCTCCGTTATGTTCCCTAAACCAGAAATGAAACACGGATTTGTAACGTAAGCAGTAGGTCTTCATACTGGTTAGCCCAACACTGGCAGTCACACAAAGGTGTTTTGCATCCTGTTCAACAGTAGTGTGTGGGAGAACTGGTTTCTCCCCACCCTTACTTCCATTCCTCTGGAATTGTGAAAAATCAGTGGCCTTGATTAGGTATTTTGTCAAATACGTTTTGATGAGATGCCTACCTGGAAAGATATTTGACTAGTTCTGCATCTGTGCTCTCCAGCAGAAACAGCTCATCAGCTTAGCTCATATATTTCAGCAGAAAGAGCAGAATGAAATGTCATGAGGCCGTACTGGATTACATGTGAGGTTTCCTGACCTAATTCACTTTCGTTTTTCCTTCATTTCCCGCACCGCTCCCCCCTCCCCCCGCAGTGTAGTATGCTTCGGTAAACCTAATATCTGACTTTCACAACTATTTTGAAAATTATAAATACCTCTTCTATGAAAAGTCATTGCATCACAAACCTTACAAAGAAATGCTGAAAAAAATCTTTCATTAGAAGTGCATTAAGTGCGAAATGAATCTACAAAACCATACTCAGAGACCCCATATATTGCCCATATGGGGAATAAGATATATAAAGTTTGTGGCTGGCAATCTGTTATTTAAATGGAACACTAATGAAATAGAAAGTATCTGCTTGTATCAGCAAGACTACCATCATAAACTTTACAGATTAATCTCTTGCTGTTAACAGCATTTCACAGGAATCACCACAGACAGCACAGAAAACATATCCACTGGAGCAATATACAGCAATCTCCAATGGATAGTCCTTTCTCTTCAATGAATGTAAAGCAAAATTAGAGAGGCATTATTTAAAAAGGTTAGCACTTGAATTTGATTCTGGATCTAAGATCCCCAAAATATGAGGATAGGGTAACAGTCTGTTTCAGATTTTCTGTTTTATCCACAAAAACCTGAGAACTCACCAACACCGAAATCTGGTACTAAGTATGTAAGGAAGGAAGAAATATTCTCAGGTGTGGAGTGTGGTTTCTCCCTCTTGTGCTAATGATATGGAACTTAAGTTATACATAATAGATTAAGATGTGTAAATTCAATTGAAGTTTCTGAGCCTAATCCTTAACTGGTGTAACTCAGATATAGTTCAGGCTTAAACAACACCAAACTAACAATATGAACTATCAGGGAGTAAAAAACAATGACAGTAAGAAGGAACAAATTACTTAACTATGTCATATCACTGACTAAATAAAATACCAGGTTTCAGTAATTTTAGCAATAGCAAAGCATCAAGCAGCAGTTAGCAAGATGCTTCTGAAAAAAAAAAAAAGTTATTCTCCTGGCATCTGAAATAATTGAAGACTTTTTTATCTTGATGTTTTTGTTTCATCTTCTATCACCGCCATACCCAACCAGAAGAATATGTGATGTCTATTCAGCTTCATCAATGAATGGTGGATAAGGGCTTTTCTGACCACCCTGAGCTTGGAATTCCTTTCCGTTTTCCTGTCTCCATATTCCAGTACAAATCTGTGGACACTTCAGACTTAAAAACCACTGTGATTCATAACACAGACATTCCCCTTCCTTTCTCACCCATAGGACCTAAACAATATATTCTGAGCATGTTCAACCCAATGAAAGAGAGGAGAGGAACCCTCCATAAAGTCATTAGAATATTTATTTAGGTACTGGACAATCCAGATCAAAAAGCTTTATCACATTATAAAATTTGCACCTATCAACCCTGCCAGCAGGACAGTATCCCACCGGCAACCTCAAGACCAGTGGTTCTCAGTCTTTCCTTGTGAAGCTCTTCTTCTTTGCATTGAAAAATTTGGCATTAGTTTGAGATAGATTCTTGGAATCGATATGGCATGAAAGAAAAATGAATTAAAGTCCTTGAGGAAATTAACATCTGTTTCTTAAAAGCAGAGAGAAGCTGGGGAGGGCCATGAGACACAAGGAGCTCCCCAAAGGCACCAGCATCTGGGCCATCCCCTCTGCTAGCCTTTCCCCATCGCTTAGCTGTTTTGCCATTTCTGCACACTGACTTTTATAACTCCATTTTTCAGGTAAATATTAGATCCAAGGATTGGGTGACAGAATTTATAAACTTATCTCTGGGTTGTGAACTCGTCCAGCCCTCTGGGTATGAAGAGTTAGGTTAGTACTGCAGCAACAGAAATCACCTTGAGAATCTACCCTCAATGTCTCAGTTCTGTGTCGCCTGAAGAAGGCCACAGGTCAGGTTATTCTACAGAACAAAACATAATAAAAACAATAATTTTTTTTTGCCATGTAAATCACCACTGCCTGAGACAAGAAGTAAATTGTAATCTCTAATTGCAGGTTGTCAGAACCAAGTATTTTTCCCAGTTCGGTATAATGGGGAGCAGTAGTGACAAACTGATCTCACATCTGAAAACACGGCTTGCTGTCTCCTTTCTCTGACTTTGAAAAGACTGAAAAGCCTTTGACTTATTAATAGGGCATACTTTTTTTAGAAGTACAAAGTACATATTTGTCCAGAATATTTCTAGATTAGATTTCAGGACAGTCATAAATCTACATTAGAAAATACCTTGGCAAGCAGCTAAGGTTTGATTGTACAAAATGCTTCCGAGTAATACTTAGCAGATTATGCTGCAAATTTTTTAAAGGCTAAAATCAAATCTAATCAAAACCAATTCAGCTGAACTTCCTGGAGGAAAGGATAGGCAGGTGGTCCACTTACATGACATCTTTACTTTTTCCTAGGATTTTCAGAAATATAGATGTAACGTAGAGACGCTTGCATTCCAAAGCCACTGAGCGCTTGGAAAAGCCATTTATAGTAAAATTTTAATAAGCACATTGATGACTTAGGAACCTAAATTCCCTTTTTCAAAGTGAGGTAGGCACTGACAAGCTTAACTCTTCTAAAAATATGAGTGACTCAACACTATAATTCCCCAATTCTCATGCACATAACCAATGTGAATCAAGCCTTTCATCTTTTAAGGAACAGAATTATTGCACATGGCAACTATTAGTCTACTGATATTCAAGCAAATAAAGAGACTATGTATACCTTCTACAGACTCTATTTTTATGGCCGAATCTGAAATTATCTCTTCTTGGAGTTGGATAAGGGTAATTTTTTTCCATCTTGCAATTTGAACAAGATCACTTTCATAGCTCTGAGCAGTTTGTAGCAGTCTTCTCAAGGAGCATCAAACCAATCCAGAAAATACAAATGTTTATTATGAAAATGTTTATATTTAGAATGGGGGCAAATATTTTAGATAGTTATTTCCATGGGAAGGAATTGCCAGAAAAGGAAGAAGGTGGCAATACATGTGTTTGCACCTTTTCCTAGCTGGGAAAAAGAAAGGCAATTTTAGTTTCTTTTCTACCGACCCATTCTAGGTAGTCTGCCAAAATCTCAGCGCAGAAGCCCCATTCCCCTTGTGCCAGGTAAGGAGGCTGCAAGGGAAGCAGTGCACGCAAACCCGTATTTCCTTCCCTTGCCATCTTCCATGGTCCAACCTGCTGCTTCCTCAGCCTCAACATGGAGCTGCCTGCTGGGGAACTTGCCTTTCAATTTTGCTTTTTCCTTGCATCCAGAAATATCTTCAGTGTCTTAATTTCTCAAGAGGATTCTCCATCAGCTAAATATTTAAAAAAAAATTCCCCGGACATTTTCTAACATTCAGCAATCTGCTGAGGTCTGGAGCAGATGATTACTTATTCGAGCACAGACTTTCCTTTTTCTTAATTTTTGTATGGTGCTTTGCACAATAGGAGCCTAATTATATTAAAGGTCCTTTGCTTCTAAAGTCTGTAACTTGAAAGGGTCATTTCAGAGACCTGAGCATTTCCATCTCTGCCAAGCCTCTAACAACCTACTATTTGGTGGTGGTGGTGGGGAATCCCCTAAAGCACAACAGCATTTAAGGATCTAGCAGATCACTAAGGATCTACTTGAAATAACAACATAAATACATCGACTCACAGAAACCAATCTGGTTCTATGAATTCAGATTTTGTTTCCAGACAGTATCAGATACTTTGTCTAAAAGAACTGCACTTATCTAACCTGTTGACAATAATTGTTTCTCATTTCATATAACATATACATTGTGATAAACTAATAACAGTATTCATACCTGAATTTGGAAGACAGAAACTTAGGACACAATATTTGCAAACTCAGAAGGATCACTCAGAGCGCTAAGGCATAAAAATACACAGTAAGGGATCTTAAACCTGTAAATAAGTGTTACTGAAGAATACTCCTGAGAGCAAATGTGGAAAAAAATGGTTGTCAATAGTATATTTTAAATCAATGACCTGCTGTAGTATTGGAATTTAGTGATGCTTGTGCCCTTTCTGACATTACAGTGCTTGCTGTGCTTGCTTTGTCTGATCAGAGCCTGCAATCTTTGCTGTTGCTATATTTCAAGCTGCTGATGAAACAGCCTGAGGAAGACTGGAAATACCTCTTTGAAATGCACAGCAGGATTTCTCGAAAATGAACCTACAAAACTTTGAGAAAACTCTGCTGCAGAACCAAAAGCAAGAGAAAACTATGCACATTGCAAGCATAAAGATATTTTGACATCTGGGAAATGCTCAGATTGGATTAAAATGGAGGGAAAATAATTGTCTAAAAAAATAATCAAGTATGGTCAAGAGTCCATGCACCGATGTAAGATTCCCCCAACTAAAAGTAAATATTTGTCCTTTATTGTTTTCCCCACCACGTGTGTATCCAGCTTCTACAATGGCAGAAGGACAACTAGCCCTGATTCCTTGTCATGGTCTACGTTAGAAGATCTAGGGGTCACATTAAATTAGTTCTATTGCAGAAAATCACTTGTGAATGTACACAGCAAAATTTTTCTGTCTCAGATGAAAAGCTGGAGGTTGGGGAAACAGAAATTGATGATGACCTCAAATTGATGATTTTGAGGAGAGAAATAGGAAGTCTTCTGCAGCATCATGCTGCCAGAAAATTAGGACATTCTTTCTCACAGGGTTTTGCTGATATTATTGGTGACATTTCTGCGAGTACCCTGTGCGCAAAAGATGGAGCATTGCACTACAGAGCCTCTCATGAAAAGCAATCCCAACCAGTGCTGATTTCACTTACACGTAACAACATCGGAAAAAATTGAGCAGAAACCCAACACTCTCCTTTGCTATATATGGAACTTTCTCACCAAGAATAGTGCTTTAGAATATTTTTTCCCTCGTTCTGCTTTTGCTACACCTGTAAAAGAAGATGACTGCCAGCATGCAGCAATCAGTACTCCTTTGTAAAACAGATGATAAAACAAACCTGCTTGCAATAGAAGATAGCTGGAACCAACGATGTCAGGACTTTCCTCCAGTGCTGCATTCCTATAGATGGTCATAAAGTATTTGAAGAGGAATCCTTAATATGTTTTATTTATTTTTATATTTACTTAAACAGAAGAACTTTAAATTTCAAGCCCTGTGACCCCACCAGGAAAAACTCCAATAAAACAGGAAAAAAAACTTGTACATCCTGCATGATGTACATCACTAGTAGGTAAATTACAGCTTAGGACCTCAGAGTAGTATTGTGCAAAGGCAATACATTGTCAATGCCACCTATAGACAAACTGAATTACAGAGCACCCGGGACAGTACCTGCAACACCCTTCTCTCGAACAGCTGGTCATTACCCAGGGACATAGTCTGCTTGGCACGCAGATGCTTGCGAGCTCTCTACAGCAGAGACTGTTTTGTTCTTCTGTGTATTTTTATTATGCCACCCTAAGCAGAAGGCAGCCTCACTTCACTACGGAGGCTCTGGGATTCTCCGGTGCAAATATAAACAAGCCTGCCAAACACTGCACACAGCTCTGACATTTCTCATGGCCTCTTCTGGAAATAGAAGCTGCTCTGTGTATGATGGTCAGTGTTCACTCCTTCTAATCATTTCCCTTCACGGTCTGAGAATCGTGGCAAGATTTGAGGGTTTCTATTGGAATTGGAATTATTCATCATCCTCGAGCCACCTCACGTCTTTAAAATATTTTAACCCAAAAAAGGAGCGTTTAGTTTTACCCTGCAAAGCACGAGCCTTACGTGCACTATATCAACAATTACTCTTAAAAGTGACCTTCGGTCTGACGCTTGCCGAGTAAGGGCTAACGTTAAATGCTAGCGGCCCCAAACCCCGCCTGCTCCAGCGGTGGGGAGCAGCTCCCCGGTGCCGGGGCCGGCCCTGCGGCTGGCAGGCGGGGGCGTTGCACAGCGCAGGCTGCCAGCCCCCCCTGCCGGCACCGCGCCGCCGGCTGGGGACCCCCTCCGCGGGGTAGAGTGGGCATCACTGGCGGCTCAGCGTGGGCAAAAAAAACCCCCAAACCAACAAAAAAAAAAACCAGAGTCCCTCTTGCTAAGGTTTACCTACCGTAAATATAGGTCTAACTTTCCGTCTGTTTTGAAATGGACGTATTGTCGCTCGATATATGCACAATTTCGTGTGTTTGTGCATGCTCTGTGATTTCCAGAGTCACTCACTGAAGCAGCTTGCCTGGCACCGTGTGCGTGACAACAGATGCCCATGCTAACCATGACAGATAATCTGCAAAGAAGAGCAACCTTCGCCCATACGTGAGAGATCCGGGTTAGCATCCAGACTCTGCCCGTGCTCATGGACATGGAGAGCGTGTTCTTGCCTGCAAGGAGAGGATTTACACAAATGCCTGCTTTACCTGCACGGCTACGCTCAGGATGCACAACGGGGACCCTGCACGACCTGGAGGGCCTGGCAGCCGGCACAGTCCCACTGCCCCAGCCAGGAGCAGGGCAGTCAGGGGGCACCAGGGCAGCCCCAGCTGCATCAGGCACCCTCATGGGGATGGAGATGGGCTGAGGCCAGGTTGGGACATCAGCCAGGCTCACCTCGGTGGGGCCCATGGCCAAGCAGAGCCCTGTTAAGTTTGTCTTGTGTTTTCCGGGTCCTCCTGTTTCAACATTCTTCCCAGCTTCTCAACCAAAGAAGAGAAGGCTTCTCTTCTGCATTTATAAAGGGAAAGGGAAAGAAGCGCACGAATCTGGAAATGGCAAGGGGAGCCCGGCTCCCACGCAACACTGGAGGGCAGCTCTGTGTCGTGGTGAGTGCAGGGCTGGTTCTTGATTATTAAAGTTGATGGATAAAGACTATTAGGTCTCCTTGCCTGGCTAGTATCGAAATTAAATGCTTTCCTATGCCAGCCACAAAGAGCTTAAACAAACCCTGAAGTGGATTAAGCAGCTTAGAAAAGGAAATAGTCCTAAATTTTGCAGGATGGAACAAATAAAAGTTTTTAAAAATGTGAATAAGAATCTCAAAGTGGCCATGTAGGTCCTTGACTGTACCATCTCTAGGCTACTCTGGTGCCCAACCAAAGCCCAGAAATTACCACCTCGTAATCAGAAGTTTTTAGCACTTGTTATCTCATGTCACAAATTTATATTGAAAACACGTAATTTAGTAGTCATGCTTAAAGCTGTCATTTTGTTTCCACTGCAGATTTATATTTTTTTAAAAAATATGAAAAAATTAAAGCATCATTATGTGGAGTAAGTATGCAATTGGGACTTGGAAATAGCCCCTTAATTACTTTCCTTAGGATGATATCAAATACCTAAGAAATAATACAACAAAATAGAAATTTAAGTCACTGGAAGGTTTGAGTTCTGGCAGGACTGCTTCCACTTATTATAAAAAGAACAGAACAAATTTCCCAAAATGTTTAATGTCAGTACTTGCAGTTCTCCTTTCACAAAAGCAGGAGAAAAAAAAATTGTCTAATGCCCAAAAATGACATCTGTGAAAAAAATCTGTGCTAAAAAGGATGAAAAGAACATCTAGTACAATTTATTCACAGAAATGCCCTTAATAGACTAAATCTACACCATAAACACCCTTTTCTACCCAGTTTGTATAATAAAGAAAATTATGCTATTGATACCAGCTTTGTGTGGTATAGTAAATCAGACTCATGCTATGCTTAGCAGATGGACACATTTCTGCTACGTGCTAGGGGCTGTATCACTTAGCCATCCAAGAAAGTCTTATCAGCACGTTCATCCCTGTCATCTAACTTTCATTTAAGGGCATCACTAAAATCAGTAGCTGAGATTTAAAAGGTTGAGAAGGCAACCAGATCACAAGAACACTCTTGTTACACAGCCCATCTCAGGTAGCCCCTGCCACAGATTTGAAACTGGTGCTGCAGGCAAAGAGCAACAGAGTAAATTCAACCAGCAGCCATCTTCCCAGAACAGCATCTGAAATTTCACTTGAGGAAGCACATAGTAGAGTCAACCAAATTAACATTCTCACCATTATTGACACTACAAGATTTATTACTCCCTGTTCAATTTAAAAAAGATTCCCTGGGGAAATTTTTAAGGGGTGCTTGCTTTATTAGTTGTTATTGAGTTGGACCACTTGACAGCTTGTGGGGAATGTCTGAATAACAAAATCTTTGCTAGAGAGAGATCAAGAGACCCCTGGTGACTGATATGGATGACATTGATTTGATTTTAGCATGATGCATTTAGTTTCCATTGTTAAAAGAATATAACAGCTTAATTTATAGAATGAATAGTAACGATATGAACTGTATACACAAAGGAGTCTGACTAGGGCTGTGATAGAACCTGGAGCCCTACGGTGCACACAGCTCTTGCTCCCCCAGTCAGTAATAAATTTCAGCTAGATTGCTACAGAGAGCTGGATTACTGTGGGGCTGAACCCTACAACTTCTACACTTGGTATTCACAGAGTCACTCCATTAATGTATTACAGTGGCTAAGAAGTGGGGAGGGAAGAAAAGATGGGAGAGGAATATTTCTATCATCTTAAAGCTCATGAGTATCTTTCTTCCAGCATAAATATAAAGAAATCATGAAACATTCTTGTCTAAGCAGGATGTTGAAACAATAGAAGCACTCTGGCAAATCTAAACACAGGGTGAATTAGAGTCACGTAGTCATGCAGTTTAACTGGTATTTAAATACAAAACACAAGGCTAGCTAACAAGTAAAAAACCACAAGGTTAAGCACTGATAAGACTGAAACTATTTTTATGAGGGATTATGAGAAAAACAGAGTGAATCTAGGAAAGTGGAAACAAGAATGACCATAAGTTTAATGAATTCACACAGACTATAGAGCATTTGTAGAGCTATGCACAAAACCACCAGCTTCCTCTAATACGTGGATAAGAAGAACTTTTAGAAGTTCTTTTAGAAGCAGGAGTGCATCATGTTTACACGATTACATCACCAGCATCATTTGCTAATTGCAATAACCCGTAAGTCCTCATTTGAGATTTAGTCAGTAGTCGAAAATTGTATTGCTACTGTCAAAATGGCTTTCACTTTCCAAAGAAAGGGTTGGTGAATATTCCTGTTACACCAAGAAACAGTAGGTAGGGGAGGGACATGATATACTCAGAGATGGTTGAAATCAGCTTAACTGAAGCTTAAACTAAAAGCTGAAGATTTTTTTAAAAGGACTTAAAATAAGTCCTTAAAAAATGATTAAAAAAGTCTGAGGTATTTCAATTTCAGATGCCGTCTCTGCTGGATGGGCAGCAGCTACACATATTCTAGACTGAGAACTGCACTAAGATACCTTTCTACCATGGTTCAAATAATTCCCTAGTCTCATGTATTTACTTTCCACTCCCTAGTGCCCCAGCAAATGTGTAGCTGTGGTGACCTGGTTGATCGTCCCTACAATTCCAACCTGCAACTACTGAGAGCCTGAAAAATTACTATGTGAAGGAAGCAAAGGGGTTTTATTTAGTCTGTGAGCACCTGGGAGCACATCAGATCCGAATTGTTTAATCCTAGAGTTCATCCAAGGCTTAATATGAATCGATCATTAACCCCACATCTGTGCTACATACTGGGCTTTGGCAAAAAAGTGTTCCAGGCAAATATTCAGATGATACAAACCAAAGGAAGCCTGGAATCTGTTTCTCCAAGCACACCAAGGTTACTCAGCAGGAACAGCATTTGTCCCACCGTTTTTCTACCCATCTATACTTTGCTGTGTAGAGCTTCTGTAATTATACTTAACCCTCTCTGTGTTACATATGCTAATGTAATTTTCTGTACTGTGTTTGAGTCATTCATAATTCACTCCTGCCTTTCTAACAGAAAGCTTTATGCCTGTGGGGCTGGAACACACAGTTGGTTTTCCAATATGCCAGACGAATGCCCAAACCGGTGGATTACAGTCAGTTTCCTTAACCTTGACTCTGTCATCAACAAGTCTATAGAACAGAACAGTTTTAACAGCAAGAGATTCCATGGAATAGGAGATATTCACAAGCAATAGCTCTAACTCACCATTTCTGGTGATCTGGTGTTTCTCCATTGCCAGGCTAATATCCTTGTCATTGACTCACACAATTACCTTGTGCTAATTTTCTCTTGTTTTGGCCAGAACGAGAGAAATCCTTTTTATAGAACAAAAAGCGTCTCAAGAATAGTAAACTGCTTACTTAAAGCATCAACTTCAAATGATTAACATTAGCTCTTGAAAATCAATGTTGGCCTCTCAGTTTGAGTACGTCTGTTGTTCCAGGTCTGAGACACTTCCTCACATTAAACCGAACAAAAATACTATGTTCAAGAACCCAGCCACAGATGACTAAACCTAGCAAACTGGACGATCGTATTATGGAGAGCTTCAGCTGCAGGTATCACAGGGCAAGAAGTATCCTGCAACCAAGGAGCAACGCTTAAGATAAGCCTCGCTGAAAGAATGATTGATTGCAAGCAAAGAAGGAAGAAATTACACAGGATAGCTTTTTCTTGGGACAGTATTCTTCTTTGCGTTCTTTAAACCCAAGACAAAGCCTCTAGGAATGTAAGATGCTAATTTAAAAGAAATGAAAATGATTTCTAACTTGTCATATCAAACCCTTATATAAAAGCATTTCCATTCACTGTGTAATGCCTATAATGCCTAAAGATCTTCTCAATTATGTTTGTTTTCCAGTTGATTCTCCTCATCTAAGAAAGAGATACATTGCTATCTAAAAATTAATGCTTCTGAGAAGCTTTTTCTCTTTTTCAATGACACTATAACAGTAACAAAAAATCTTGAACCATTAACTTTAGTGCAAATTTTGTCTGAAAATGGACAAACTAAACATTTCAGGATAAGGTCCATAGAATTACACCATCATTAGCTTCAAATAGATAAATATTTATTCACCGTGAATGATATCGTAACACTTCCAAAGAGACCGCACTGGGAATAAAGGAGGACAGTATCAGCAACCGCCCACAGCAGCCTGATGCCAAAATGTTTTATATATTCAAATGTTAAATACTTGCAGACAAAGAGACAGGGATACATTCAAAGGGGACATAAAATACTTCCTGCTCCTCAAGGGTAACTGCTGGACACCAGGAGACTACAGTGACAGCACCTATCCTCTGAAGCAGCAACCTCTGTTTCAGACAGCAGGAAATCCAGATTTGCTAGGAAGGAAAAAGGGACGGTATGTGGCTGTGCTGGAAAAGCAGAAAGCCAGCCACAGAAGCAGCAAAAATCCTGTACTGTTATCATACCCTCATTTCTCTCTTAAGGGAAAAGCATTGAAACTCCAAGAAGAGGAAGAGATATTCTGAGCTGGCTGGGAAGAGAATGGTAAAGGAACCGGAGGGTAAGAGGGAAGGCTGCTCAGGGGAGCAATGGGAGAAAAGGGGATATCAGAATGAAGTGGAAAGGGAAGGGATATGGAGGTGGGTAAGAAGAGCTAGGTAGCATCAGTGGGACGAGAAGAGACAACAGAGGTGGAGAATGCAAAGTCTCTGTGAAGTTTAGTTACGTGCCGGAGGAATCCTTGGTAAAAAAAAAAGTTTGGGAATCACTGACATAAAACACTCTACATGATAAAGCAGTAAACCTACATGAGTTATTATTCAGATTACACATAATTTTCACTCTGTGTATAAGTGTGAGACTGTAACAAGAAAAGAACAAGATAAGAGCTACAAAGTGTGAAAGAAAGTAGAGAGGAAAGAACTTGTTTTTCTCGGGTTATGTTTTTTACATACAGAGAGGAAAACATTTTCATTCTGAAATATTAAGACAAATAATTTTAAAACATTCTCCATTAAAACCCCAGTAACTTCTGGATTAATATCTTGTTCTGGGGTTTGTCTTACCTGTTACTTTTCCTTCTCCCAACTACACTTTCAACATTTAAATCTGTATTTGAGACGTATATGCCTAATGAGTATACCTGTCACACATAAGAATCACCACCCTGCCAGCTCTGGTATCTAAGTCTCAGTCAGGCTCTGTACTGGGAGAGATCTATATATGCTTCTTGCCATCAGGAAAAGGCCTTACTTCTAGTCATGTCTACAACACAGCAGGCCAACTGGAAGGTGATCTGGAAGTGAAGCTACTAAAGGACAAAGCTGACTAAACCACATGAAAGCAGTGCCTTTTGAATTCGCAAGAGTGAAAAATGAGAAAAGAATTAGCAGGAGAATAGGTTGTGGTTTCATACTTGCGAGCCATTAAATTGTGCGTGAGGTAGTTCAGGTTTTAGGATAATCTAGATAGGTACGAGGTGGGAGAGATCAAGGTACAGAGTGAGGGAGAAGAGAAAAACTAAGCTAAGGTCAGGTTACTCTGGCAGGAGTTAAATACAACACTACTGTGCACTGTACACTGAGGCAACTGTGAATCCCCTACCTCCTTGGGACTCCTGCTGGTTACTTTGCATTTTGAAACAGCAAAATGGGGCTAAAGCCAAGCCATTTGTTTGGATTTGGCTCAGATATGTCTATGCCCTGCTGATCCAGCTGATTTCACTGGCAAATTGATAATAGCTTGAAACCTATCACTGGAAATTATTTGTTGCTCGAAGCCAAGCTCACTTGGCCAAGTTTGCAACAGGTGTAATAAAACTAAGGAAAGTCTCTGGCACATTTGTCATAAAACTCACCCAGGACCCTATTCCCTGACATACCCCTAAGCAACTTCTGAGATGCATAGTGTAAAAACATGGAGTAATGTTCCTGTTAACAATTTTACCATTGAAACTTGAGTTGATAGATTAACACTGTACTGTTTTGATCAACAATAATGATGAGCAGTGACAAGAGGAACTGTTCTGAAAGAGCAGTTGATGACAATGGTTATCCTAATCACTGTCTGGGCCCGATTTTTATATGAACTAAAATCAGCAGTGAAAGGGTCAGTGTTAGGAATCCACACAGGGAAAGTTTCAAATCTAGCTTCTCATATAATACACAGTTGGTGACTGCACTCAATGCACCACGTAATCACAGTGGGGAACATAGCTGTGTTTCAGTTTCTTATGAGAGAACAGCAATAGAAAGAATTACATCATTCCATGTCTCAGCTCTTAAAACAACAAATGACACCAAGAAAAAAAATTAGTCAAAACTTATGGGAGACATGTGAAATGGGTTTCTCAAAACATAAAAGAAGGGCTCATGAAGCAGCGTGGGATGCTGACTGTATTTCAGGAAAGGATTGTATAAAAGTTGCCATTCTTTGGAGGAGGAAGCTCTCTTGTATGGATGTAGAACACTAATAATCAATTCTCCACTGTGTGATAACACTGCTAAAAAGGTTAGTGTTAAGAACGGTTGATTAAAGCAAGTGCTGCAACTGCTGTTGACCCTGACAACATATGCAATTGTGCTGAATTAGAGAATATGAGCCCCAATCTAGCAGCAAAGAATGATCTTGAAAATTAATTCAGAACAAAGATTATCAGATGTCTGGTTAAAAAGCATCAGAAAAAAAATGATGCATTTAGAACATTAGCATTTCTTAAGGGCTGTGGTATGGAGATACTAAACCATAAGCAGACAGTCAGAAATATTATTTAAAGATAGCGTGGATGCTTATAAGTGCAAGGTAAAGAGAAATGCTCTGCCTGTTTCAGCTTTCATTTGAGCATGACAGGAAATGTGTGGAGAGGATATAAATTTTACAAACAGAAATGGAGGGATGAAGCTTAATAACTTCATTACTTTGTGAAAGTAAAAAGGAAATGAAGAAAAAAAGCTGCTGCAGGCCAAGGCAAAGATAGCGGATACAGATGGTGCCTCATTGGCTAATGATTGATAAGAGCAGCAACTACTGACAGTTTTAAAAAATGTCATTCTATTTTAATTCTCAATGTGTCAGACCCAGGAAAATTAAATCCCATCAGAAGCCACAGACCTATTACTAAAAGGCCAATTTTTATGAAACTTTTCCTCAATAATTTCAATGGAGAGATTAACTAAATCTACTCCATTAACTTAAGTCAGACAAGTTTTAGGAGAACATCAGGCAAAAATGGATTAAGAACTGTTGTATTTACAGATACTGCACAAGGTTTTGCTTCTATTTCCAAAAGATCACTTGGAAATCAAAGAGTAAATGACCTTCATATTTGTAGTAGTAATATCATTCAAGACTTCTTTCAGAACTTTGTGCTTTGAACTTAAAAATGAAGTAGCATCACTTGTCTTAATGTAGGGATGGACCAGGAAAAGGCAGCATTACTCCTATGTCAAGTCACATCCACTCCTCTAACGCACCGGCTAGAACTGATGAGGCAGGGCGTGAGGCAATTCAGAGTCAGACCACTACACTTGCATATCCTGATGGTGCGGCTTCTTCAGTAATTCATGGAAGGGCGTGAAAAAAAATATGATCACTGAGTCCTTGTGCAATTAGCTGGTTTTAAAGGCCAAGCTAAAAAGTTTCGTGGGTTTTATACTAGCTCAGTTCTTGATTCATGTACAATTTAAAATTGTGAAGCATGGATTATGCCTCTCAGAAGCTGAGTATGATTGTGCTAGAAAACTGTGAGAAAATTGGGGAGCAAGTTTGATTCAAGAAAAGGAAACATTATTCTAGACTTAAAGGTCTGGCTTGAAAAAAAGCCCAACAACGGGAGTCCTTAAAAAATAGATCTACTAATATATATTTGCTGTACCAGAGTTTATGTACCTGTGCTGGTTTTGGCTGGGATAGAGTTAATTTTCTTCATAGTAGCTAGTATGGGGCTAGGGTTTGGATTTGTGCTGAAAACAGTGTTGCTAATGCGGGGATGTTTCTGCATTAGCAGGGCTTGCCCAGAGCCAAGGACATTTCTGCTCCTCAGACCACCCCACCAGCAAGGAGGCTGGGCATGCACAAGAAGCTGGGAGGGGACACAGCCGGGACAGCTGACCCCAGGTGGCCAAAGGGATATTCCATACCATAAGATGCCCCATATATAACTGGGGAAGCTAGTCGGGAGGTGGGATCGCTGCTCAGAAACAGGCTAGGCTCAGTTGTTTTTTTTTCTTCTGCAGGTGGTGAGCAATTGCATTTGTGCATCACTTGGGTTTTTTTAATATATATTATTGTTGTTGTTGTTGTTATTATCTTCCTTTGTTATCCTACTAAACTGTCTTTATCTCAATCCACGAGTTTGGGGCTTTTTCCCATTCTCCTCCCCCTCCCACTGCGGGGGGGCAGTGAGCAAGCACCTGCATGGTGCTTAGTTACTGGCTGGGATTAAACCACGACAGTACCAGATCACACAAATACCACTTTCTCTCCTTTACAATACAGAAGGCTATCAATAAATGTTTGCATGTTCATCTTTTATGTTTGATGATAAGGAAAAGCCTAGTAATTTCAAGCATTTGACAGGTACACTAATACTATCTTAGCAGACTGACTAACTTGAAGATTTAACTTAAAGGGAATCATCCAAAACTATACATTGTCTGCTCATTAACAGGAGAAGTAATGAATTCAAAAATCAGGGAAAATCTTCACAATTAATACAGTAAGACTTGAGGATTTCAGAAATGATCTAGTTAGTAATTACTGCATAAGTAACTACCATCATATCTTCTTGCCTCTGTTCACATTTGAACTGAAGTGTGAAACAGAAGAACTGTTAAAATGAGGGAAACAAGAAATGACAAATGAGACTCTTCCTCATATAGTATGCACTTGAATGCATATCCAAGAGGGCATAGTTTGAAGGCACAACTAGTTTCTCTTCTGATAAACAATACAATTTACAATTCCTAAGAACTATATTATAGACAATAGCAATGATCTTAAGAAAAGAGATTTGACTTATGTTAGAGATGGCATAGCTCCTCTTACAAATTCAGCGGCTTGACAGGAAAGGAGAATTAACATTCTGAGAGGTAGCCACTGAAAAAGTGTTCAAATGGCAGATTTGCTCTACAGAAATTACAGAATTATGTGCTCGCCTATTTGTGTTACACTTCGGCTTTCCTACCTGAAGCCAGAGGTAAACAGCAAAAAAAAAAAAAAAGAACTTATGTTGTTGGCACTGGTAGGCCTCTTTGAAAACAGATGAAACAAAGTAGTACCTTGCATTTTGAGAGCTTTTACCTATTCCCCTGAAATTTTAATTATACTTTCCAGGCAATGAATGCTTTAATTTGATATTACATTTTTCTTTTTTATTGCTTTTATTCTTTCTCACTGTGTTCCCCAAAGGCTCTGCATTTTCCTCTTTAGAATGTGTACATAAATTATTAGATTATATTGATTTCATCCTACTATTTGTACTTCTTATCTTACTTTTAAAGTACTGATTTTTAGATACATCTTTCCAGCTTAAAATTGTCACTTTGCTTTTTGCCGGATCCTTCTGATTCTGTTTGATGTGGCTGAGGGTGCCCGCGCGTTTCACAGCTCCTGCTGCTCCTGGCTGCTCCTCATGTTCAGAGAGCTCACACAACTAATCTGTATGCCCAGCCTGAGCTGTGGCTGGGATGGACAGGCCAGCTGGGGCAGGCCTGACAACTTTGCACAAGGGTTCCCCTGGGTGGGGAGATAAGCGCTACATTATTCAGACATGATCTGGGATAGGGATCATCTAGGGCGAGAGACTGGGGAAAGGCTGGAAACCGTACGGTCACTGTATCTCACACAGTTGTATAGAAAAGCTGTGAAAATGAGAAGGAAACAGAAAGGCTGCAACAACCAAGAGCTACCAGCTCACTTACTGGTTTTATTAGAATTAAACACAAGATCGTATCAAGCAGTATCGGATCAAGGCTAATGTCATCCACTACTTAATTTACCTCTTGTGAGAAAGGCTCCCTCCCAGCACGTATTAGTGTTACTACATCCATCGGAGTACAGGCCAGCACAGACATCCACATCTCCAGACAATAGCACCTTGAAGCACGCAACCGGGATGTGAGATGGTATCAGCTAGTGCACCGCCCCAAGAATCTGGGAAAACCTGTTTGTGTTTTGGTTGGTTGTTGCAGAAACACCTTAGTCACCTTCCTTTCTGCCTATGGCCATCACACAGCCTTCCCTAAGGCAAACAGCCCTACACACACACCTTCATCTTGCTTGCTCCCTTAAATGCTATTTTTTAGCTTTTTCTCCTTCTCTCCAATCTTTTCTCTCTCCATAGAAAGCTGCGTATTGTTTTCTTTCCTGGCCCATCTATCTTCATTCATTTCTGCTTAGAAGCACTACCCGCAGCCCTGTGCCTAGACCACTCTAAGACTAGAGGCCTTTGCAGCTTCTTCACTCTGCTTTTGCATGGAAGGAGGAGAACGGAACTTCTGGTAAGGAAGGGCAAACTAGGAAACTGCACGAGCTTGTGAAGGATGGAAACCTTCAGCCAAGGCATCGGTGCTAGCCTGCAGCAATGAACTGAAAAGAGATGATGGACCTTGATCATTTGATATCAGAGAAGCCAACACGGAAAGATGCTTCCTCTGTTTATGTTATTTACAGGGGTGCTGTTTGTGTGTACTGCAGTGAATGGAAGCTTTAAAAACTAAGTGTACATCTACCAAATATGCAGAATTTAACAATAATTTATAACAGCGAATGTGAAACACCTTCTTAAAGCTCACATTATAACTACTGTTATTCTTCATGAAGAATGTCATAAACGGCAGAGAAGAACACGGTCATTCAATACTGCCCATAGGATTAGCCGATCACTGGCACTATTGTTTCTATCATTGTCACCAGCCTGCCGGCTAAATAAGTTGCACTTGAATATCTTACATAAAATAACTTGTGCTTGAATTCTTAATATGCATGTGAAGGGGTTACATTTTTCTGGAAATTCGACAAAGCTGATAATCGCTTGATATAATTTTTATATACTTTGTAATAAAATATGTAATCAAGGACAGTTAAAAATGTGCATATATGATTGATGCACGTCACTAAAAGCTGTGTACAAAAATTGTGGTTAACACAAATTTATTTGTGATGACAGAAATTTTTTTGTGTGTATCTCATATGTAACTGCAGGTTTTTGTTCTCTTGTACTTTTATGGTATCTTTATCATTCAGTTCTGCTTTACTGTCTAAGTTGATTAGTGCACACTGCACTGAAGTGATTTTGTTCATATTTTTGCTAGAGCTACTGAGCTCCCCACATCATTTCAGTGCCCTGGCTTTCACACATTAGCCTCATTTACTCACTCCAAAATCCTCTGTGTTTTAAAAAATGACATAATTCGGCTTCACTTTATCTATAAAAATCTGGGATAATCAACAGATACAGGTAAAACCCAAATGCAGCGTGAGGGGTCAGCATATGTGGTTTCACAGGAAAAAACACTATTACCACCAGAGGGCACTAAACCCTGAGAAACCTAATTGTCTACACCAGGACAAGGGGGAAAATGGATCATTTCACCAGAAGCACACAGGAATTTACTAAGATGATGCAACTCCCTATCTTAGCATTGTCACGTAAGTGCCAGAACTGATGAAGCAGCCTGGTCCCATCCCTAGCACATTCAATAAGCTTTTATGTGAGCGTACCTATCAGTGCACAACCCATCAGAATTAAATACTGATCTTCACTCACGCTGTTTAGGAGCAGTTTAGCAAAATCAATGGGACTATATCTGTGGAGACATGATGAGAGTGAAGAATCATGCCTCAGACATTGTTAGTGAATAGATTTTGTACATATTCAAGTATCCTTAAGAATGCCTCTGCCAGCAGGAAAGAGATGAATTTTCTCTGCTCCCCAAAACACACCAAAGTAACCTGTTCTTACCGTCTTTTTTTGTGGTTTCTTTGGATTATTTGTTTTTAAGAAGGCTTTGACAGCAGCTGTAAACCAGACAATCCGGTTATGGGACTGTAACTGCAAGATTACAGAACTAAGATGTCTGTTTGTGCTTGAAATGGGAAACAGGCTTCTGTTAAGATTACCTTGATCCCCAGCAGCTCCCTCAAAACCGCAGTTGCTCACACAGAGCCCGTGTCCCCGTCTCAGGCTTTCCTCCTCCAGCAGCCAGCACCGCTGGGACGTGGCAGGGCTCAGCCGGAACCGCACCCATGCAGTTTCCTTGCCCTGGGGAGAGTGCAAACCGGGTAGTTGACTTTAGTTCTACTGTTGCAAACGTGTAGTAACTCTTGCCAATAAAAAGGCAGATTATAGTCTGTAAAATCATCTGTTTGTTTAGACATCATAGGTGTTATTCTTACCTGCATCGCTTTCTGCAAACAGCTGACTAACTGAAAAGTGATGGAGTAGAAAAAAATGCAGAGTAATGATAAACTTTTGCGTACTACGTAAAACTTTTTACTTCCTTTGAGAAGCGTTTGCATTCTGCTGCTTTGCACCGCAATTCTTTACGGCACTCCCGTTTCATTTCCTGAGAGCTTTAGGGCTGTGCAAGCAGCACGCACAAAGAACCAAACAATATACAAATGATATACAAATTCAAATACTCATCCCATCAGCAAGCACTGCTCCATTTCTTAGTACCTGACCCCAGCGTGGTATCAAGCAGCTGGCTTCAGCCTTAGGAACTGTGTATAGCGGAAGGGAAAGAGTCAGATGTCAAACAGCCTCTGAGTAAAATGCTGGAGTTTAGGGAGCCCGCATTGACTCTCCAGACAGGCTGACTCTCTGGTCGGTGACTATTACAGTCCTTTCTTTACAGTGGCAACCTTCACAGGAGACCACGCAGTACTTCCCTGTCATCCCCGTCTCCTGCCTAGTCGCTCAGTCCCTGCAGGCTGGTGGGGCACCCTGACATCAGAAGAGGCTGAACCCCCGCCAGACACGGGAGTTGCCCTGTGAATTCCCACACTCCGGGCACGTGTTGAAACTTTTAACTAATGTTATTGCCTAGGATACAGAAACTGCGCTTCCTTTCTGGTGCATTTAAAAAGAAAAAAGCCTGTGGAAGTTCCAAGGTTACGTGATAACTGAACGGCAGTTCGGGGTATCATCACGCTGGATTTGGGCACTCAACTTACATCTGAGTCCCACTTTATCTTTCTAAGCCTGTTTGGTATCTGGCCCTGCTGGTCTCTAAAAGATTAATTTCTTTCCAAATGACACTATTACTTATATTCTAAAGGGCTAATTCAAATACAGGGAAAGTAATTGGTTAGCTCTGCAACTAGAAAGCCTAGTCGGTTGACAAAGGCACACTCATGAAGATGTGGGAGGCAGCAACATTTGTTTCTGGGATGCAGCCCGCGTGCACTGAAATCTCACAGCAAAGCAATCGTCTGTGCCGTTGTATCAGGGGAGAAAAAGCAGGTTGAAGAGGCTGGGAAGGAGATATACTGCTTTCCTTTTGTTCCTGTATCAGTTTCAAATTCGTGTTTTGTTATTGTATCTATTTCTAACTTGTGGTCACAGGCTGATTTGAAAACTTACTAAAACTCTGCACTCATATATATATGTATATATTAAAAAGTTGTTTGTGTTTTTTAAACAAAAGGAGTGTATGCAATACACATATCTTCAACAGCAGAAAGTTGTTGCACCTTCTGAGGTGGTGACATGGCTACCTGACATGCACAGCATAGGGAATCCTGAAAGCATACGTTACCTGCACAACTTATAGGTAGGTCCCCAAGTGGTAAATGCAAAAGCTGTATATACTAGATTCCTTCGCAGAGGATAGATAATAGAGAATGAAATTTTTCGAAGCATCTTATAGACACAAAAGCTCAATTTTCCATATGATTTAGGACTCAGGGTCATATTTTCAAAGATGCTTTGATGCCAAATGGTTTAGACAATCCTCAAACAGGACTTTTGAAAGTTGGGATCTTGGGTCGGAAGTTGTGGGTGGTTTTAAACAGGCCGCGGGGTACCTACCTGAGACAATGATGGGCGCAGAGATAGCTTTGAAATCTGGCCCTCCAACCCCACCAATTTTCTGTGTTTAATTAATAATTATTTTAAAATAGGAAATCAATTCCATGCTTTTGAAAAATCCCATCAATTGAAAGCCAGACTTTGTAAGGGCTACAATCTGCCCTGTGTGCACACACAGTTAAGGATCATGCTTTGGTGCTGAACATCCCAAGTGTGATCACTGCTAGTAATTTCTGGTGATTCTTATTACCTACACCCACAGCCTTCTAGGTACTTTAATTATTTTTTGTTTTATTAGAAACAGTGTTTAAACTCCAGACCACCAAAAGCAGAAATACTACGGCATACCTGCTTATTGTATTGACTTTTCAGGAATAAAACGGTCCTGCCATTGTGTGGTTCCGCATTTCCTCTTTTGTTTTGGCAGTACCTGTTGCTTGTCGTTAGCTGCATGGAACTGAAAACCCAGGGGGGAAAAAAAAAGATCAATCAGTTTAACAGGTTGACCCAACTCATTGCATTGCCTTACGATTGATCGGCAGTGAAAATGCAAGGTGGGACAGAAAAAGGTCTGTGCCTTTTGAGGGAAGCATGGTCCTGGATCACTTAGGCATGCTGTGGAACCACTGGGTCAGACAATGGCTGCTTAAACGCTGAATATACAAGAAACCTCAAGGCTGGGTATTGTGCGGACCTCCTGTCCGCCTGCCACGGGCACCAGGCCTTCCATAGATAGCTCCTTCTGGGACAGCAGACTGCTGTCCTGTCCCTAACACAGGCCACTGTGTAATTTACACAGATTCAGTGTCTCAACGAACCATGAGCCTGTCCAATTAGAGAGATCTGCAAAATCATCTTTGGCATCCTACATGCGGTACTTACACAGCTTTAGGTATCGTTGGCGTCGCTGCCGCACAGACTGGGTGGAGCTGGGAAGAGCGAGCGTGTAATTAGAAGGCAAAATCCAGCAATGGACGATGCAATTTTTGCTGTTCCTGGCTCCTGTTGAACACTGGCTCTAACTGCATCTTTTGTGGGCATAAAAGCATTTATCAGAGATATATAATGCTGTGAGGAAATTAAAGGCTTAGAAAATACAGCTTTTATACCGAACCTTGTGACCTGGTGCGCTGTATGTAGTTACAAGCTGTTTAAAGGTGTCCTTTGGTGCACTGTGGCCCTGATCTTTGTTCCCGCCACTCTGCAACGTGAGATTAAAAACCAAACTAAACATTTCAGACTTTGGAAAGCAACCAGACACATTTTTAGGTCTTGCTCCTGAATAAAAATATACTTCTCAAAGCAGTAATGCCACACAGCACAAACAAAGGCCCAATACTCTACGTAGACCTGAACACAAGCCCAGCACCTTAACTGACTCACTTGATTAACTTTATGATTAAGAAATCCTGTCATGAAACTGCTGTTGCATTACAGTTGCCCAAGTAACAAAACTCCCTATCAGTGTGGTGCATAAATTGATTACTTCGCTTACTTAAGCAGTAAAAGCTGAATATACACAAAATTAATCTGAAAGAGGGCCTCAAGGTCTGCCTTGAGATGATATTAATGAACAAAAGCCATGTGAAATATACGTACTGAACAGTCTGTTGGAAACTACCTCAGGTTACCGAGGGCAGCGGTGAGGAGACGGGGCTGTTTGAGACACGGAAATGGCGCCAGCTCTGGAGGAAGGGACAGCAGCTGTGACTGGAGCCTCCCGTCCTGCCCGGCACCCTCAGGCTCTGGTCCCGGGAGATGTCCTCTGCTTCAGAGATCCTGAGGGAGCCCAGACTGGATTCAGACAGACACCAGCTTAAATTTGCCCTGTAGGCGGGAGAACCGGGTGCTGTTCTTAACATCCCTTTGGGGTCGAAAGTCAGAGCAAATTTATGCTCAGTAAAGAAGAATCAGTGACTGTACTGGTATTAGCTGGAATAGAGTTAAATTTCTTCAGGGTAGCTTGTATGGACTGTCATTTGGGATTTGTGCTGAAAACAGTGTTGGGAACACCGGGATGTTTTTGTTATTGCTGAGCAGGGCTTACACAGAGCCAAGGCCCTTTGCTCCTCACCCCACCTCGCCAGTGAGGAGGCTGGGGGTGCCAAAGAAGCTGGGAGGGGACACAGCTGACCCCGACTGACCGAAGGGATATCCCATACCATATGACATCATGCTCAGAAATAAAACTGCTGGGAGTGGAGGCTGGCAATGGCTGCCATTACTCAGGGACTGGCCGAGCGTCGGTCAGTTGGTGGTGAGCAACTGTTTTCTTTGGCATCACTTGTTTTTCTTGTTTGTTTTTGTTTGTTTTAATATTAAACTGTGTTTATATTAACCCACTAGTTTTCTCAATTTTATTCTTCAGATTCTCCCCCTCCCATCCCACGGAGGGGGCAGCGAGCTGGGGGCTGTGCGGCACTTAGTTGCCAGCCCGAGTTAAACCACCACACCGACCCGCACCGGGAATATTACTTTACCTCACTTTCTTACCCCTCTTCTCTCACGAAAAGATCAACTATTATAAAAGATACAAGCTGGNGCTCCGCCTCTGCGGGGAGTGCGCATGTATGAGACTGCAAAGCAAATCCGTGACTCACCCCCTCTTCTCCTGTCCGCTCCCGGGTGGCATCCTCCCCTCCGTGGGCGAGGAGAAAAGAAAAGGCGGCCACCATGAATCGTTTGGGGAAGAAAACGAATGAGACTCTTATCGAGATGGCTCTGTCTGCGGATGGTAGGAAAGGACGGGGAGAGGGGGGGATTGCGGCTTTGTTTCGTGTGTCCCACCCCGCCCCTGCTAGCGGGAAGGGTGCTGCGGGCGCGGTCGGGGCTTCCTGCCCGGGGGTGACTCGGAGCCCGCGGAGGGTGGGAGGCAGCGGGCAGTTCCGGCAGCTGACGGTGGTGAGAGGGTCCGGTTCCGCCCCGGGGGGGTCTGCAGGCAGGCGTCTGGGAGGTGGGGGTGATCCCGGATGACTCCTGATGTCTCCTGAGTCTGTCTTCGGTCTTCTGGCTTCCACTGAAAGCAGCAAACAACAAACACGTTTGCATGAGCTTGAGCATAGTTTGATTAGGTCTTTATAAACCCCAAATAAAGCTTGAAAAAAGCGGCTCCTACATCAGCACACAGCTCAGAACCCATCCTAGAGGACCCCCTTGATTTTTATTTTTAAACACGCTTCAAATGCAAAGGTTGCTGTTGCCTAACAGCAAACTTTCCACCTTTCCCAAGGCCCCAGCCGGACTCAGGCTGAGATGAGCTGCTGTCTCCCAGTAGCNAAACAGGAAAAAAAAAAAAAACAAACAAACAAACAAAAAAAAGACAAACCCTTTGCTACAGTTAAACGAAAAACCAAACTGTACAAAGGGCTTGCTTTTCCAAAAACGCCGAAATTTCAGCGATAAATGATCATTTCGGATGTTTTCCCAGCTCGCATTCGCTCAGTTCTCCCTCCGCAGCGGAAAAGCAAAGAGTTTAATGGAGATCTTAGAGGGGCAAAGACCTTTTACCCCCCTGGGGGGGGACGAGACGAGCCCAGCGGGGGCCATTTGGGCGCGGTTCCCGCCCGGGGGCGGCCGACGGGNCGTGGGCGAGGAGAAAAGAAAAGGCGGCCACCATGAATCGTTTGGGGAAGAAAACGAATGAGACTCTTATCGAGATGGCTCTGTCTGCGGATGGTAGGAAAGGACGGGGAGAGGGGGGGATTGCGGCTTTGTTTCGTGTGTCCCACCCCGCCCCTGCTAGCGGGAAGGGTGCTGCGGGCGCGGTCGGGGCTTCCTGCCCGGGGGTGACTCGGAGCCCGCGGAGGGTGGGAGGCAGCGGGCAGTTCCGGCAGCTGACGGTGGTGAGAGGGTCCGGTTCCGCCCCGGGGGGGTCTGCAGGCAGGCGTCTGGGAGGTGGGGGTGATCCCGGATGACTCCTGATGTCTCCTGAGTCTGTCTTCGGTCTTCTGGCTTCCACTGAAAGCAGCAAACAACAAACACGTTTGCATGAGCTTGAGCATAGTTTGATTAGGTCTTTATAAACCCCAAATAAAGCTTGAAAAAAGCGGCTCCTACATCAGCACACAGCTTAGAACCCATCCTAGAGAACCCCCTTGATTTTTATTTTTAAACACGCTTCAAATGCAAAGGTTGCTTTTGCCTAACAGCAAACTTTCCACCTTTCCCAAGGCCCCAGCCGGACTCAGGCTGAGATGAGCTGCTGTCTCCCAGTAGCTGAGACTGGTACGGGAAGGGTCGGAGCGGAGCGGGTCACCTCGCTTCGGCAGGTGGGAGCAGCCCCGGTCCTGCCTCGCTCCCTCCGGGATGCACTGGTACCCGCTCAGCTGTGAAGAAGGCACCAGTCGGGGTGCAGGCAGTGGGTTTGTGTTGGGGCCTTGCTTTTTTTGTGACAGCCAGGTTACGGTTTCCAATTTGTGTCAGAATGTAAGGTAATTACTTATAATAAATGTGGTGATGTTATGGTTTTGTAAAATAACATGATGCAAATGCGAAGTGTGTATTTATCAGTACCTCACCTGGCAACGGGGATCAACAGTTGGATGTAAGCTAGTACATTGATATTTTCAGAAAGATTCTAAGATACTTTTTTTAAAAAAAGAGTAACACTAACCTAGAAAAATTTCTCTGTGCCAGTTGTGCTTTGCCATCATTCCTAGAAGCAGGAAAGAAGCACTAAGAGCATCTGGGTTGGCTGCTCGGGTTGTGTTTTCCCCCCAGAGCTTGACTACAGTGTCTCTTTTAGAAAAACATATAATGCCATTTTAAACACCTGGAGCACTAGTGAAAAATCATGCCTTTCAAAATATTTGACAGTCTTGTTTCAGAGAGATACGACAGCAGATAATGACTATGAAAAATATCCTAAAGAAGCTGTTTACAATGACAGCAAGGAGCAGTGTCCGACTGCGGCGAGGCGGGCGTCTGCAGCAAGTGTCAGACAAGCGTTTGCCCTCTCCGTGGCAGCCCGGAGGAGCTGGCAGACTGGCTCGGAAACCGAAGCAGATGGGTGTTACAGCCTTCTGGCCAGAATGCATTTCCAAAGTCTTGCGAGGAGCCCTGAGTCATTGCCTGTCCCGCTGCCTGTGAGCCGTGAAAAGTGCTTGGGAGGGAGCTGCTCTGACCAGTGGTTGTTCTTCAGAAGAAATATTTACAAAATATGCAGTAACCATTTAGGGAATGTTGCTAGAAGTCAGGTTTGTAAACTTCGCAGCATTCAGTTTTCCCATGAGTGTCTTGTGGGTTTTTTTATAGTTGTAAACATGGAATACAAGGAGATGTGAGGGGTTTCAGTGAACATAGATGATTTAGTAGGATTTACCATATGGTAGTACATAATGGTCCATAAAAAACCTCGCACTGGTTCAATTAATTTTTTTTTAATCAACCAATTTTCTAAAACAGAAACAAATTTGAGTATGGGGTAAAGGGAGTACACTTTTTAAAGTTTAGGTTAACTTGTCCAAAAATCTCTCAAAGTGGGTTTTTTTTTTTGTTTGTTTGTTTGTTTTTTTAAATCTTTCTTAAATTATGGTTTAGAAAAGTTAACAGTAGTATGTGTATCTTTCCACTGGGACTTCTCATAGATCTAAACATCTGCTCTGTGCTTTTAAGGAAGAGAGAGCCTCTTAAGGAGGCTCCAAGCCTTAGATGTCTGACGTACACAAGCAGGGTCTGTGTGAGTCAGTAGGAACAAGGCAGAATGAAAAACATCTGCTACTCATTTTCCTTAAAGATGTGTTCATATTTAGATAGTACGTGTGTATTTAATTCTGGTTTACTACTGCATTTCATTAAACTTGAATGCTGAGGAACAGGTTGTGGGTGTGAAAAACTATTTACCAGCAGTAGAAAGTTTAGCTTGCAGAGTCTGTGTTTAGAGACCGTGCGCCAAAACTTCTACCTTGAAGGAAGCTTTCTGGCTTCCTGATGCATTACACCCATATGAGGTAATAACTTCCACTTTCTTGTGTGTGATTTTGCTTTCTGTTGGAAGATGTGCGGCATTTACCTCAAATACTAAAAACTAAGAAAAGTGAACTTGCCGAATCAGAGTGTAAATATCGGAGCAAGAAGACCACGGTACCTTGTTAGGACTATTTCTTTAAGTCTACGCTGTCTTTCAGCGTTATTTTTCCAGCATGTAACGTTAATGTTACAGTAGCTGTGCTGTGGGATATATCCCCGAGACTCTGGATCTTCTGGAAACTTGTGATTAGCTCCATGCCGTGATTTGAAATATACTGCCTTTACACTCATGGTTCCGTTTTCAAAACTTCCAGGAGTCTGGTTAGAACTCGAAACACCCTAAGACTGATCCAAATGCAAAAGCTTACTTAGGTGGGTTGTCATCTTGCTTGTGTTCCCCCTGGGAAAGGCAGCAGAAGACGGGGATGAGCCGGTGGTGTGAGTTGCGAACGGCGCTTGTGCCAGTGTGTCTGCTTCTCGTAATGCCTCAGCATTCAGGGCCAAATACTGCTGCTGTTTAACAGAATGAAACTTCACTTATTTAATCAGAATTATTATGATTCATAGCAGTAACACAAAATACAGACCTCTGATCAAAACTACATCTGTCTCTAATGACTGCAGCAATGTATGTAGTAATTTCTGATCTATTTGTGGAAACACTGAATGGGATATCATGTTCCCACAGGGCTAAAGCGGAGGGTTTGTTCATGTGAAAGCTTTTTTTAAAGATTATTCCCAGGTAATGAAATAAAAGCCCCAAGAAATTTAGACATAGTTCAGAATATAAAAGGCAGGGGAGAAGATACTCCCTTAGACCAACCACTGTGTAGTTTCCGAGTGGAATTTCTTTACTGGCTGCGATGCGTCACTGCGGGGGCACAGTGTAAATACAGGTTGGTTATAGGAAGGTAAACCTCCTTTTAATGGAAAACTCCAGTTTGTAGTAGGAAAGCCTGCTTTTGGGAACTGATCCCAACAGCTTGCATAATATCACATTATATATATTATTTTTTTTTATACATGCTGTGGTGCTTTTAATGAGGAAAAGAATGTCGAGTTCATTCCATCACAGCTGTTAAATATGGATTTTATGCAGAGATTGTCTCAGTTAAAAAAAAAAAAAAAATGCCCTTGGACGGGTGACTGAGACTAATATCACTTCTCTTTTAGGTGAGGACCCTGTGTATGAGGTTAAAGTCACTCCCTCTACAGTGCGGTGCAAAGCAGAGCAGCTCCCAAGGAGGGTTTAAGTCTCTTGCATGCCTTCTGAACTCAGCAGTAACTTTGTGGGATGTTTAGGCCACAGAGATCTGGCCAATAGAGCTGAATTCCCTCAGGCGAAGAACTGAGTACTGTCCCCCCCTGCCCCAACAGGTGAATGCTCTTGAGCCTCTGTTTAAGAAGGGATCTGCAGCTTCACCTTTTTGCTCAGAAAATTAAAGAAAATGTTCTGCAGCTTTTTCTTGCTCCCGGTGGTTCCTGGAGGAAGGGCTTGGTTCCAGCTGTGGGCAGAGGTTTGGGGCTGTGAATGCCAAATAAGCGCTAAGGCAGCAAGGAAAACCCTACAGCAGCGTAAGGCTGAGGGATACTCTCTCAGCGTTTTCCTCTCTGGCAGTTTGCAGCTAAGGTACTGTCTGGTGTGGCCTCTCATTCAAAGGTGTTTATGGGACTAACGTGAAAGGCAGATTTCCAGTGCATAGGGGTTTGATTTTCTTTTTTTTGTTGTTTTAAATAAAAATGTGGCTTTGGATCTGAGTAAAAGTCTAGATTTTGAAAGTGTATCTATAGCTGGAAAGTTTCCGGTCTTTGCTGCTGGTCAATGAAATTGTGCCATAAGTATCCTTATGTTGCATCCTGGAAAGTTTTTGGAAGTAATTCTTCTCAACTTAGAAACAAAATTCAAAGTTACTTTGCTTTTTCAAGCTTTTATTTAACAGGTGCATTAGCAGCACATGTTGAGAACTGAAAGCTGTGTTGAAATGCAAGTTTTTGCACTCTAGAAAAGTCTCTACAGAAATGAGATAACTGTATCATAAAATGGAAGGGCACTTCAACATCTATGTGCAAATGATTAACAGTTACTATGATGCAAGGTTAAACTAGGATAAGATATAAGGGCACTACTGAAAATGTGCTTTTAAAATTATGCTGAGAACCATTGGCAGATATCTTGTTAAAAACAAACAGCCCCCCCCCGCTAAAACCAGAAAACTAAACATAATTGTCTTCATACTTAGTATCTATAAACTAATTAATGAGTTGTATATACGCATGGAGGAGAAGTACAGTCACCTAATATAAACATGTAATTAAGAAGGTATAGGTAATATAAAAATGTGGTGAGAATTGCTGTGTCAGATGTTAAGTGGGAAGGTAATAATGCAGTGAACTTTTCCACTAGTTTTTTTATTGCTATCTGGGGGTTGAACGGAAGAGCGGTGTAATTGCCAGGTTGTGCTTCATTATCTAGTAGTAATTTAATTATATTTGATAGTAGCTTTTCACGTGTGCATGTGTATAAATGCACCAAGGGGACACAAGATCCTTCGATTGTATTGCTAGGGAAAGTTCTTGCAATTATAACATAGTTATGGAAGGATTTTGAGGTGTCGGCTATCTGCAGAGAGCTGAACAATATGTCAGGAATCATTTATAAATTAAACATAGTGTGGAGGAGTCATTGATTCTAGGTTGGGACTTGGTTACTTGGATTATGCTATAGAGATAGAGGTGTGTTTTTTCTTTGACGGGCCTCCTGCAAGAACCTACAGCTGTTAAACCGATGGCGTTCGTTGCTTTAGCCTGACGCGTGCCAAGGAAAGGCGTGCTAGCAGGCTAGTTGGCTGCTGATGATAAAAAGGCGCAGAATAAGGCAGGATGCCCGAACCAGTGCTGGAAACTTCATGTCTTGTGCAAATGTGCTGACACGCATTGTAAGCACCAATTACCTCTCTTTGTGTAACATAGTACAATCTGTAACTCACCTCTCTGGGCAGGCTAACGTGAACTTCTATGTGTAAGTGTAGTTCTCCACAACAGCTGAGAGAATACCTTAGTTCCATACCTGCAATACTCACATTGCAGTAATCCAAGAAACACTTCTGAATCTATTTCTGTGTATTCAGAATCCATCCACGTGTGAATCTGGGTCATTTTTCACACCCCGTGAAGGCAGACCTAGCGTGTATTCTCACATATCGTAGGCCTGCCTTCAGTCTGTCTCTTTAGCCCTTGGTTTCATCATTGGTTTCTGCTAATACAGAGTTTCTACTTCAGTTGTAACCGGTGCCAAAGAAAGGAGGAAAGAAATTGTTTGCGCAGTTGTAATCTGGCATTTTCAACAGATCCTATAGATTAAAGGGTTATGTGATTTACTACCTTTTTATTTTACATTTGTAGCATAGTAGTCTGTTACAGATCTGACCGTTAAGAATAGACCCACATTTGATGCTACTTGTGTTAAGAGACTTCGTTCCAGGCTACTGTTTTGAATCAGACTTTTTTTTTCCAGTGCACATTGATCGCTCCTTTACACTTAACAGTGAAATATAAGCACCTTGTTATTTCATCTTGTTGGTTTGGCTGGGTTTTTGGGTAGTGAGGACCAGTGGAGAACAGCTCTGTACCCAAAAACCCAGTGAGGACCAGTAGTGGTAGTGAAGTTCCAAATGCTCTTTTTTAGGATGTAATAATATCTTTGTGTGAAGTGCAGTTGTATAAATGGAAATCTCAAGTGATCCCTTTGTTTTCCTTAGCAGGCCCTCAAGGGTAAAGGTGAAATTTGAGGCCTTTGGCAAGATAGAAGAACCCCAGCAAGCCATGTGGGAAGGGCTTGTGATGCAGATGGCTAGCCTTTAATTTTCTGCGCTAGCCCTAAATTAGAAAGGGCCTTGTGGTTTGTTATTCAAAGGGATTTTCTTAACTATCAGGTAGGAAATCAGAGAACCTATGTTTGCACAATTTATAGTGTGCTAGAAATATACTGTGCTAACGAGTAATGACTAGCAGATGTGGTTTTGAGGCAATTGGCAAGTTGAATGCCTTTGCATACTTCAGTCCTGTTAATCAACTGGTGCTTACATGAAAAACTCTGAAGTGATGGGAGCCATTGTCTACCGCCCTGCTCATTTTCTTGATCGTTGGGAACTGCGTCTCTCTGGGGTCAGTATGTGACTTCCAGAGTTACGGAATCATAGTATGGTTTGGGTTGGAAGGGACCTTGAAGATCATCCTGTTCCAACCCGCCTGCCATGGGCAGGGACACCCTCCACTAGCTCAGGTTGCCCCATCCAGCCTGGCCTTGAACACTGCCAGGGATGGGGCATCCACAGCTTCTCTGGGCGACCTGTGCCAGTGCCTCGCCACCCTCATGGAGAATTTCTTCCTTCTACCTAATCTAAATCTACTCTCCTTCAGCTTAAAGTCATTACCCCTTGTCCTGTCACTCAGTGCCCTTGTAAACAGTCCCTCTCCAGCTTTCTTGTAGGCCCCTTTACGTAGTGGAAGGCTGCTACAAGGTCTCCCTGGAGCTTTCTCTTCTCCGGGCTGAACAACCCCAACTCTCCCATCCTGTCTTCATAGGAGAGGTGCTCCAGTTATTCCATTGTCTTTAAAGTAATTCGGACAGAAAACATCAAGTCTTGTAAAGTCATATTTCAGGAAAAAAAAAAATGATGGGATTTGTTTGCAAAAGGTCTTTCTATACTGGTGTATTTTTATATTGTTTAATATGAGAAAATGAAGTATTTGGTGAATGAACTAGCAACATTCCCAATGACACGTTTCATTGGAATTGTAACCAAAGTAGTATTGAACTATGTAGAGCATGAGGACCAGAAGGAATAAAAAATTGCAGATGAAATTGGCCATCTGTAATTAAATGTCTGGGTAGCATGAAACAGAGGAATGCTGCCAGAGGACAGCAGATTCAAGGTGTATTTTTTTATATATATTGCTTTTTATTTTCTTAATAAAAGCACAAGTTATACGAGTTCCTAGTTTATGCTAACCCTCTGCCCACCATTTTTCCACTATTTCTCCATCGTTAGTTCCCTGTTCATGTATCACTTTTCTCTGAACAGTATCTATAGAAGATCCTCTCATATGAGGATAGGAATGTCATGTGTGTCCATAGAATGAATAGTACATTGAGTCCTCTGCTGGTTTTGACAACTTATGTATGGCAAAGGCCAAAAGAAATCGGAGATTGTGTTGCTTCAGGGTTACATCAGTGATTTCAGTGGAAATTGGAGAAATGCATTAATGAATGACGCTCTAAGACTTTAAGTGTATCTCTGGGAACACCAGGGAAGCAAGTCTTTACCTAACACTTTTTGAAGCACTTGTAATTCCCTCTGGCTGTGATGAAAAGCAATACGCCGTTCCCCTTCATCTTTTCTCAAAGGAGATGTGGGAGCACTTGGCACTTTCATATCTGTGCAAGGCCATTGCCCGAGCTGTTCATCTGCCTCTGCAGTCAGATAGTGCTGACAAAATCTGGCCCTGCACGTATAAATAGTCTAAGTGCAAACAAGCACAGCCATAGTGCTTCAGGAGTTGTCGGCACTTCTGCAGTCACGTATTTTACCACCCAGCTCGTCTGAGGTTTATTTGCCATCCTATTCCCCCTTACTTACATGCATCTAAATGCTGCACAATTTAAAGACACCTGACTTTATCCAGCTGCCACTGGTCTGGGCTTTCATTTTTTAATTGCATTCAAACCTATTAATCAGTTTACGTGCATCGTTCTGCAAAGTGATGTTACCTGAAAGGTATAAATACTAACTCCAGGGCTCACAGCAGGCTTTAAGTCTTGTCTGTGCTGATGCATGCAATACAGGAATGCTTATTGCCTTAACCACATTAAAATGCCATTCAAGTGGCGTGTTACAAAACCATGCTTGTGGTTTTTTGCTAAAAACAGATTTACACAAGGTTTGTCGTAGTCTTTTTTTTTTTTTTTT